>OY744551.1:615000-675000 GCA_963556195.1 Sepiola atlantica
TTTGCTAAGATCAGAGGGTAGTATCTGTTCTGATGATGTTACACTAGTAGACCGGTACCGTCTTGGCCTTAAGGATTTGCTTTCGCCGGTATGAGGCATTGACCTGTACAGTTCTAGGAGGTCCCACCCTTCCAGTTTTTACCTTCTCTTTAAGAAAGGGGTTAGTTTATGTCGAATTGCCTGACACGCTCCTACCGGGGAATACCAACGGGGCTTCTCAGACACTTTTATAGGTCAGAGCGCGCTAATTTTAGTACGCTACACCTGACTTTGTTTCCAGCTTCCTGGAGAGGATAGAAATATAAATATGTTGAACTTGTGTCAAACCTCTAAGAGGTAAATAACTTGGCCTTTTGGCTAAGTAAAAGTGTAGTATCTGTTCTCAGCATCCCAGCAACATCAGGCGTTTTACTATCAGCGAAAATATTGGATGTGTATATATATAAGAAATATGACAATGCAAAATTACATCTGTATATTACAGACTATCAATTTATTATAACCTGTTTATTAAATATATATGCAAATTGAGAATATCAAAGGGGGTTTATGAGTGTTTGCAGTTTACTGTATATACGGTATTTCAAAATATTATGTTGTATATTAGAATTAGAGAAGCACAACATTTTTTTATGTCAATATAACTAGGATAGATGGAAAAAATGGTACTTTCTTAGATTATGACCCACGCAAAAATCGACTTGGCGTCGGTATTTTCCGGATGTTTACGTAAACCGACGGAAAGTACTGAAACGGTTAGCCAATCAAATTGCGAGAAATAAGCAGACATGTCAACATTTCAACTGATTGAAACGCGATTGAAACTGATTAAAACGCGAAAGTACTGTAATTAAAAAAACAAGGCAGGCCGCCACTGTAAATGTAAGGGGCTACTGAGAGTTAGAGTGTAGGTTTCGTGTGTCATCCTAAGTATGGATCTGTGTAGCGAGATGTCTGTTTACATTAGTTTTAAACGTCTGCATGTCGGTACAGTCGGAGAAACAAGGAGCAGAGAGTGAGTTCCAGATGCAGGCAGCACGAGGAAAGAAGCTGCTGGAGTAGAAGGCTCTCCAGTATCTGGGAACCTCCACAGAGAATGGGTGGGATTTAGCTGATTGTCGAGATGGTCTAGTGTATTTACGTCGAGCGGGCACTAGAGCAGCCAGTTCATCGGAGCACAACCCATTGAAGTATTTGTAAAACATCACAAGGATGCAACATTGCAACGTGTTGTCACTGGCTGTTGCGTCTCCCGAATGAGTGATTTACTTTTGATCGACAAAGAAATAAATTGCAAAAATGTGAGGATATATGTAAGATCGCAAATCGAGCCTGACCCTAACCCTAACACTTACCCTACACCCTAAACCTAACCCTAAACCCTAAATCTAACCCTAATCATAACTCTAACACTAACACTAACCATAATCCTAAACCCTAACCCTAAACTCTAAACCCTAACCCTGACCCTGACCCTGACCCTGACCCTGACTATGACCCTAACCCTAACCCTAACCCTAAACCCTAAACCCTAAACCCTAACCCGAACCCTAATCATAACACTAACATTAACCCTAACCATAATCCTAAACCCTAACCTTTACCCATAACCTAACTCTAACCCTAATCATAACACTAACACTAACCCTAACCATAATCCTAAACCCTAACCCTAAACCCTAACCCTAACCCTAACCCTAACCCTAACCCTGACCCTGACCCTGACCCTGACCCTGACTCTGACCCTGACCCTAACACTTACCTTAACCCTAACCCTAATCCTAACCCTACCCCTAAGCCTAACCCTAACCCTAACCCTAAACCCTAACTCTAACCCTAATCATAACGCTAACACTAATCCTAACCATAATCCTAAACCCTAACCATAAACCCTGACCCTGACCCTGACCCTGACCCTGACCCTGACCCTGACCCTGACTGTTACCCTTTGGCGATACAGTTTGTTCAGTGAGTGTTATGTTTTAAAAAATGTTCAAGCAAAAAAAACAAAAATACTTTAATACGTTACCCTAACCTCTTACCCTAACGAAAACAAAAAATAATTTTTAGTAAAAAAAAACTAACACAAACGACGCCATTTCAGTGTAAAAAAAATTAAAAATATGATTGATCACCTGTTTATTTTTTTTATTTTTTTGATAAAAAATAAATATTTCTTTCATACAATTTGACTAAACGGATTATTTGATTTTCTTTTGCTTTAAATGTTGGTGGGTTTTTTTTCCACTTGTAAATCCAGCCTAGATTTTGTCTCGGTTTATGACGACACCAAAGCAAAATAAATAATATGTATCTACTTGTAATTGAGATCTTTTATACAAACATTTGGCTATACATTTGCAAAACATGTTTCAGTCACAACTGTTAACACCCAAACTATTTCAAGCCAGAACGGCTTTGCTTTACGCATTCGTAAAATATTCAGAAATCAAATTTACTGTTAATCAATTATTTTATTTAAACAAGTTTAAGCTACGTGAAATGAATAATGAATTACGGTTATGTCTATGAAAGAAAAGGGAACACGTGTGCATCATACATAAGCATGACCATAAACAAATATACCATTTCACGTAGCTGTATGGCAAGCTTACTGTGATCGTCCGCCGACTAGGCATTATATAGACTTTTATTCGTTTCTTTTCAATGATAATCCATCGTAATCGACGAGTTGAAAACCAGACTACAAAATCAAATGTGACTTTGTGACTGGATTCGAATCTTTCACCCGTCAGTATCATCATCTCCTACACTGAAGACTGCGCACATATAAAATACATGTGTCTGTAGGTAAACATTAAAACAAAACTCTATAAAAAATATTGTCATAGCTTCTTTAAAGAAGGCCAGGACCTATTAAAGAGATTTAATAATAAGCTATCAGTCTAAGCGTAATGCAAACTTCCGTGTCTTCTTTAGAACACTGTTATGACTAGCTTACTGTGTATGTCCGCCGACTAGACATTATATAGACTTTTATTCTCTTTTTTTAAATGATAATTAATTGTGGCCGACGAGTTGAATACCAGGTTGAAGAGTCAAAGGTTACTTTGTGACTGGGTCCGAATCCTTCAACCGTCAGTAATCATCACCTCCTACACTGAAGACTGCGTAAGTATAAAACACATGTGTCTGTAGTTAAAAATGAAAAAAAAACTATATAAAAATATTGTTATAGTCCATTTTAAAACAATGACCAGACCTCTTTAAGATGTTTAATAATAAGCTATCAGTCTAAGCGTAACGCAACATTCTGGCTTCCGTCATAGAACACTGTTATGACTAGCTTAATTTGTATGTCTGCTGACTCGACATTATATAGAATTTAAATTCCCATGTTATTTGATGATGGCCTAGGGGTTAAATACCAGGCTGCAGAATCAAATGTGAGTTTGCAACTTGGTGTGAATCCTTCGATCGGCAGTGATTATACTTTCTTGCACTGAAAGTTGCGTAAGCATGAAACACATGTGTCTGTAGGTTAAAATAATTAATATTTATATAAAACATATTGTTAGAGCCTCCTTTCACAAAGAATTGGGCTTCTGGGAAAATTTATAATAAGCTGTAAATCTATGCGTTATGCGATATTCCGGCCTCTGCTGTTGAACACTATATGGCTAAGTTTACTGTATATGTCCGTCAATTTGACGGATTATAGGGTCTTATCTCTAAATATACTGAAACACTTGAAAGTCACAGTGAATGCCGTTCTGCAGACAGAGTTAGAGGTAAAAGATACACTATGCACCACTTCTTGTAACACTCGAAGAGATAAAAGAAAATGCGTTAAAAGACGGCTTTATAGAAAACATAAAAATGAAAATGAAATCAAATACCGACAATTATCGGAAGTTTATCCAATTTGTAATTAATTAATTATGTGTGCCACTCGATTAGTTATACTTAACGCATTACAAATAAGACTACTAAAAAGATTAATGGCATGCACCCCAGAATGTCGAGAATGAAAAGGCTCATAAAATCTGTATGTATTAGACTAATATTGACAGGGAAATCAGGAATACAGTAAAAATATGTGCACGTTGTTCATTGTCAGCAAAGACACCTCAAATAAAATTGAGCCGGTGGCCCAAAACTGACCGATCGTGTTCTACGATCCACATTGACTTCGATGGCCTAATGGGTAGTTGCTACTACCGGATTATGGTAGACAATTTCTCTAAATTTGCCGGAAATCGTATGAAAACACGACTACTAAGCTAACCACTAGTTTTACACACTAATTATTCGCCTCATTTAGGGTCGTTGACTGCATTGTGTAAGACAATTGAATGCAATTCACGTCTAATGAATTCAGAATGTTTGAAACATTTTGTGTGAAGCATATCACGATAGCTCCGTATCATGCTAGCAGCAATGGATAGGCAGAACGTTCCGTGCATATTATTAAGAGAGCGATTATTTATATATATATATATATATATATATATATATATATATATATATATATATATATATATATAGGGCAATGCTCTATATTCCATGATGCCAACAGAGCTAATGTTTGCAAGGTAGATAAAAACAGTGTTCGGTAGATTGTTACTAACCCATTCGAAACATGGACAATTAAATAAACTGACGAATGGTCGTTTTACATTTGGCGAAAAAGGCCACCTGTTTAAAAGTAACAGAGCCTATTGGGAAGCAGACACAGTAGATAAACAGATGGGGAACATGATATACATGGACAAAGACATATAGTTTACCCATAAAAAAACATCTGAATCAAATAATTACCCCAGTGGAATACCTAATAGATGTCGTATTTGAAAAGTTTAACGTTCCGATACCAAAAACGGCTTGAGTACATAGAAGATAAAAAAAATCGAAAGGTCACGGGCTTAAAAACGCATCAATTCACAGAAGAAAAACATTGATTCCATGCGAGTAAGGTTAAATATGGTCTGTTATTGTAATCTACCTTCTTTTGTTTCGCTATGGAATCTTACTGACTCCTGGAATAAGTGAGAGAAGCGAAGTGAGAAAGAAGTCTCTATCAACCCATTACTTCTGTACTTTCTATAAATACAATTTCTTGTTACTTACCTTCTGGTAGTGTTACTTTTTCTGACTGTTTAAAGCAATAACAATATATATATAGGGTGGGCCAAAATAAGGGTCCTATCTTTAAATTTGAATAACTTGAATTTGAATAACTTCCACAAAATAAAAGTAAAACTCACCAAACTTTATGTGTGTTTAGACTGACCCTTCCGAGATTTTTTGAAATAAACAAAACAAATTTTAGCCGAAAAACACTTCTTAAAACTTACAAAAACTAAAGTATTGTTTTTTACACTGTTTTGAGTTTTTTCAGCAAAAATAATGTTTTCTAAATGAGGGTACGTTCCTTAGGGCTAATACGGCTCATGCTTGCTTCGGAAGGGGTCCTTTACTTATTCTAAAAAAAAATTTAAAAAAAATCAATAAATAAAAAAGTTATGAATTTTTAAAAATAGGACCCTTATTTTTGCCCACCCTGTATATATATATATATATATATATATATATATATATATATATATATATATATATATATATATATATATATATATATATATATATATATATATATATATAAATATATAATCCAGGCAAGGTAAACATCCACAGGATAGAAATCCACTTATTCCCAGATATGATCTGAGGTAAAGATCAGATTCTAACTCTGCCTGATGAGATCTCGATTCTAATCGCATTTGAGCGATAACATCAACATGTAAGTGTCGCAGATGTTGTACATGTTTCTATAAATAAAAATAATCATATATATATATATATATATATTTATATATATATATATATATATATATATATATATATATATATATATATATATATATATATATATATATATATGCCTGACGCAATAAAGGTTAAAAGAAAGCAATACATTGAAAAGGTAATATATATATATATATATATATATATATATATATATATATATTTATATATATATTTATATATATATATATATATATATATATATATTCCAGAAATTCCTTCGCTATTTCAATGACTCAAACCGAGAGATCTTTTTAAGATTCTAACGGCCCCTTTAAGCGCAATTACTTGTAGCTCTCCTGCACTTGGTTGACCGAGTATATTCGCCAGGTAGTTTTTGAAATTCTTTTTTATGAGCCCCGTAGCTCCTATAATTACTGGAGTGATGGAGATATTTCAAAGATTCCAGTTTCTTTTCATGTTGTATATAAGACCCTAGTATTTTGTTACCTTCCCCAGCTCACCTAAATTTCAGCCAACATCATTAGGGACACTGACTTCACCCTGTTATCCCATATGTCAGATTTAATAGTCACGTTGTCTAGTATTGTAGCTGTAGGAATTGCATGTTCATAGTCGGTGGTGTATGACTCATTTCACAGAGTACTTTTTAGTATATGTTCTCAGGACTTTCTGCTACACTATGTATACAACATTTTACAGATGACTCAGTAGAGATATTTAGACACCCCATTGTGTCGCATTTTATAGTAGCTGTCCTCCAGCAGAACCTTATATTACAACTAGATGTCACGTTGCTCTCAGTCTTTACTTTTGTGTGGCAGAACCTGTACTTGTCGTTACTGAGACCACTTATCTTAAAAGTATCAGTCATCAAGCTTTGATCTTGGGCATCTATTATAATTCTTTCCTGATCATAGTGGGACGATCCTTTTTCAGCTAGGCAACAGAGCCTTACTTATCTATATATTCCTCAGATAGTAAACCCAGAAAAAAGTGGTTATTTCTTGCGGCTTGTTGGATCTATTACCATAGCAGGCTTTTTCTGTGTTTCTGTCTGATTTATAAGACATTCTTGTCTAATAATTTGACCAGTTTTGTGATGAAAGTTGTTCTACTGGCCTTTGTTTCTTCATCTTCATGTATCATCATAAGGTATAGTTTTGGGAGCTCATCAGATATTGGCCGGTGCTCGCAGTTGTGGTTTGATGTTAATATTCAATTTCTTACATATTCATACCTCCTGCTCTTCTGAAGAGATACAAGCTTGATAGACACTGGTTTCTGTAAATTACTCTGTACAGTTTCAACATTTTTCTCGTTTTAGTGTCTAGCTTGTTAATGCCATTTTGTGGCCAGTAAATACTGTCAAAGCTGTATGTTATCACTGGCATGGCAAGTTTGTTAATAGTAGTTACTTTGTTTTTTTGTAAGCTGTGTTTTGCAAATTTCTTTTAGACGACGTACATATTCTCTACACCTTTTCTCTCATATTGGCATGATTAATTGAATCGTTTTCTCTTATGCCAAGGTATCTGTATTGTTCTTGCTATTCTATGTTTTTGATGTCAGTATCTTCGTCAAGCTGTATGTTTTCCGTTTGAATTTTCTTCCCAGCTCTGAAAAAGCACTTCGCACATTTGTCCAGTGTACAACCAGCAAGAGTCGACTGAAGTCAGCGTCTGAGCTGGCATACAGCTTGAGGTCATCAATGAAGAGCATGTGGTTGACGCTTTTGGTTGGGTCTTGTTAGCGGCCCCGGCTAAGCTTATATGCACTCCAGCTATCATTCAGTAGCTTTCTTGGTGGATCTATCGCCAGGCAAAAAAAGTAAAAGCTATTGTTACATAACGGCTTTTTTCTCAATGTTGTTACAAATCCTTTATATGAACGCTTTTCGAAATACGAAAGTTCAGAAGCGTTTTCAAACCTTTTAACATTCATTTTTTTAACATTCATTTTAAGCCTTTAAACTGTCGACATTAAACAAGTAAACTGCCCCTTCTGTTATATAGTCTTTTGCAACGGGGACTTTTTTGAGTGTACATTTATGCGATGACCAAAAGTTATTACAAACATCTTAATGCATTTTATATTTCACCTTATTTCGTCTGGTTGTAATTACACTCTTCGTCGTCTAGTGGTTTACATGTTGAATGTTGTGCCGTGGGGTTTTCTTTGTTCGATCCTTCGTCTGGTTGCGTTTTGATATTCTGAAAATCAACACTCTTTGGTTCGACAAAAAAGGGCTTTGAAGACATTTCGAGAGGATCAGAAAGTGGGTTGTACTTGCCTTAAGTAACGCCTGGGAGAGAGTCGCCGTCTTCGATTGCTGTCACTTTTTGGTTACCTTACCAAACTGCTAACTAGATGGAGGGAGATGGGTGGGTTTTTGTCTCATCTAAGAGATTCAGTCCTAAACTTTTCGTCTACATCCTTGGAGGATTACTGTGGGCTTGAGCTTGTCGTTTGCACATCCTTTTGCCTCAACTTCCACTGGCGAACTATCACAACAAGTGACGTCACCTGGTGTACACGTGTTATCGTCATGCCAAAGATTCGTTCACTCATGTTCTCCTGACCTTTTGACTTAACCTCTCATCACCCGTCAAAACGAGCGTGAGACACCTTTGCACTCACCTCGTACGGAATGACACCGTCATAGATCGCGTAAGTCGAGTGATCTTTCTTACGTCCACATATGCGTCCTAAATTATCACTGCACTTATGTTGCACTTGATTTGCACTAATTCTACTTCTTTTACACGGTGCACAATTCATACTAGGTGACCTACACTCTTTTTGGAAATGCAGGGTCCCATAATCTAACACTATCTCTATGGAAGATTCCTCTTCGGATCTTGACTTCAGGAATTGTTATTGTTCCGTTGGTGCGGTATCACGACATCTTTATATGAACAGCCATGGCTTTCTTAATTATTGGATGGAACTTATATAATCAGTAGTCACGTGTGGGGCACAATATAATATGCCTTTTGGTAACGATCCAAGACATCCTACAGTCCTCAAGGATGATCTTATTAATTAACAACTGGTCTTTGATGCCTAGACACTTGCGCCTCTGGCCGGGATCAAAGTGTAGCATCTGTTCCGATGGATACTGCACCCCATAGACCGGTATTGTCTTGGCCTTCGGGGCTTGATTTCCGCCGGTCTATGGGTTTGTCCTGTGCAGTTCTAGGAGGTCCACTCTCCCAGGCTTTGCCTTCTCACCTTTGAGAAGGGGTTTGGGGCAGCCCAGGCAATTTTAAAAGGTCACAGGTGCTCTTCCTCTAGGGCGCCGACTTATAAAAACCCACTTTCCGACCTTGTGACACATTTTACTTTGTGGGAGGTAAATAAAAACCAACACTTCCTCCTAGATCCTGCTTGTATCGAGGTACGCTTTAGAAGAAAAGTGTTCATATATGCTGTTTGCAACCAGACAACTGAAGAGATTGTAGGTCGTTGTGAGACAGCAGATAGGTCTGTATTTACTAAAGCGTTGTGTCTCACTCGTTTTGGGTATGAGTGTTGTGTTATCTTTTACTAGCAATGCAAGTATGGTCTTCTAACCCCTCAGCAGTTTTGTAAAGCAGCTACTATAGTGACTATGAAGTTCTGTTAGTTGTATAAGCGAGAAATTGCGTAAGTTGTCTATGCCAGGGTTTTCGCGATTCTGGAATCGATAAAACTTTCGCTTGAGCATTCCAGAAGTTATCTCTGGTTCATGCATTTCGAACTTGTTTTCATTACTCTTAGCTATATCAAAGATCCACTGGACCTCTTGATTCCATGATCCCTCAATTTCATACAGAGACTTCGAGTAATTTTCTAACTTTCGAATTTTGTGTAGCTTTTCCACCGTTGTTGTCTCTCTTAAGAGATTTCCGTAGAACAGTCTTTCATTATTTTTGAAATGCTTGTTTACGAATATCGCACTGTTCTTGTTGTATTTTGTGTGTATTGTTTTTGCAAGTGCTGGAATCTTGCCTACAAGCTATTGCGCAGCGTTTTTTATCCCCTCTATGTTTGTCTTGTATTATATATATATATATATATATATATATATATATATATATATATATATATATATATATATATATATACAGGGCCCCGAGTACACTTTATGTGATATCTCCTTTATTTATTCACCGATTGCCCTTATTTTACAAGACATGGCAGAATCAACGACCGTGAGTACACCAAGACCTCAGTGGGAGCTGGGACAAAGAATACACTGTGTAAAATTTTACTACAAGACAGGCTCGTTTAAGAAAACCCAGGACAGTTACATGCATCAGTTCGGATCTGAAAAGGCTCCACCCAAAAGCAGAATTCAGAACTGGGTGGACCACTTCGAGAAGTATGGGACCGTTGAGAACTTCAACGCTGCTAGTGAGAACCGTCCAAGCCACTCGGCACGTCCCAAGAAGCGGACAGCCGAGCTGGTCAGAAGTGTGAGAGAGTCTCTCCAGGAGAGTCCGAAACGCTCTGTGCGTAAGCGAAGTCAGTCCCTCGGTATCTCCCGTGAGACTTGCAGGAGAGTACTGGTGAACGATATCAGGGCTTACCCATACAGAATACAGATGCTGCAGACCCTTACAGCCTCAGACAAGAAGCAGAGGAGCGCTATGGCAGTCAAGATGCTCGATAAAATCGAGGAGACACCAGGTTTCCTTAACCTCCTTTGGACCTCAGATGAAGCCCACTTCCATCTTGACGGAAAGGCAAACTCCAAGACAAATTCTTCTGGGGGTCCTCCAGACCCAATGAAGTAGCTACCAAGCCCCTGTACTCTCCTAATTGCACGGTGTGGGCTGCAATCTCGGTCAGAGGCATCATCGGACCAATCTTCATCGAAGAATCTGACGCCGCAGTGACAGTCACCAAGGAGCGGTATGTGGACGTCCTCAAAACCGTCAAGAGTGAGCTCCAGACACTCTACCCGTCGCTCATAAGCAAGTTCTGGTTCCAGCAAGACGGAGCAAACTGTCCCGAGATGGGCTGAAAGAGAACTTCGGAGGCCGAGTGATCAGTCTCAAGACGAATTTGGATTGGCCACCCCATAGCCCGGACCTAAGCCCCCCAGATTTTTTCCTTTGGGGCTATCTTAAGGACAGAATGTACGCAGGGAAACTCAGAACCATCACGGAACTCAAAGAAGCCATCAGGGAGGAGATGAGAGCCATTCCCAATTCAGTCTGTAAGAACGTTCTGCGCCTCAAGAAATGCACCCAGCTAAAAGGAGCCCATCTAGAACACATGCTGTAGAACGGAGAAAAAAGGCCAAATACCCTAGTGTTTTGATATGATGTTGTGAATACAATAAACTAGTTATGCCCCAAAATTCATTTCATTCCGACGAAACACTAAGAAACAGGACCTAATTAGATTTGGGGCCCGTTTTTTTGGGTCACCCTGTATATATATATACTCAAACTATGTTTATTTTAATATAAAAGCTCTAATATATATTGAGCTCCTTTGAAACGTAATGGTTTTGTTCATTCATTTGAACTTAATTAATTAATTTATATATATATATATATATATATATATATATATATATATATATATATATATATATTACAGATATATATATATATATGGGTGTGTGTGTTCAGTGTATACAAACGCGCGCACACACACACATATATACGTGTGTTGTTGTAGGCTTGTATAATCTGTATATATATATATATATATATATATAAATATATATATATGTGTGTGTGTGTGCGTGAATATATATGCATGTATAAATATTTGTGTGAAAATATGTATATGTTTAATATAGATGTGTATATATATATGTATATATATAATCATCGACAGACAGCTGTTTCGTGGTATCATGAGACATAAGTGTAACCATATATATATATATATATATATATATATATATATATATATATATATATATCGTCAAAACACTATGAAAACCCTTGACATAAACGTGGAAAAATGGCAGGGGTTGGTTTGGGGGTATCGGTCTGGATCAAGTGTATTTATGATGATTGCGGAAGATTTAAGGCAAAGCTAACAGAATACTCAATTTCAAAACGTACTTTGCGGAAGCGGTAATGCTGAATCTTCAAGAGACATTTCAGCTCGACCGTATGTGCGGTTCATGTGGTAGAACCTGTATGTAAAGGGCTAGTCTAATAATGTCAATAATCATATATATATATATATATATATATATATATATATATATATATATATATATATATATAATGATAATAATAATCCGGGTAAAACATCCACAGAGTAGTTATCTAAAGAATTCTAACCGGGTTCATAAAAAGTACTCAATATCCAATAGAGCTTTTATATATCATTATTTTTTATTTACACAGACATGTACAACATCTGCGACACTAGCATGTCGATGTTATTGATCAACAGCTATTACAAACTGAGATCTCATCAGGAAGAGTTAGAATCCGATCTTAACCCTAGATCATATTTGGGAAGAATGAAATGGAGAAAGAAAGAAACAGAAAAAAAAATATATTAATATAAAATATAAAATAAAGTAGAAAAGAAAAGGTAGAATTAAAAAGGATAGATAGATAGATAGATAGATAGATAGATAGATAGATAGATAGATAGATAGAAAAAAAGAAAGAAAGAAGTCATTTGCGGTCCAATTATCAATTTTTAATTTTCTTGCCCATTTGCTAATTTTCAGCTTCGCTCTTGAAAAAGCCCACGCAACAGTTGTACGAAACGTTGAGAAAGATTCTTATGTCTCAGGTCTTCTCTTTGTTCATTTTAACTCATACTGCATACATTTTATTTATATATATTCGTGTATATATATATTAATGTATATGTATATATATATATACATATATGTATATTTTCACACACATATACACACTTACATATATATATATATATATATATATATATATATATATATATATATGTCACGTGATAAGGCAAATGAAATCCAGACGGAGACAATCAGGGCGTTTAAAGTTTGACCCCTGCCTCGGGTGTCCCTAGGGAAAGAGGTCGGTAAGGGCCAAGCTGACAAGATTGATCGTCGTCCGACCCCTTCAGTCTCTCTCCCAACCTTTAAGGAAAAAGAGGATACTATTTATCACCCAGAGATAAATCAGAAAGGGTGAAGAAGTGACACACACACGCACACACACATAATACATATATATACATATATATATATATATATATATATATATATATATATATATATATGTATATATATATACACACATATGCATATATATATGTGTGTGTGTTTGTGTGTGTGCGCGTCTGCTCGCACATATGAATATATATATATATATATATATATATATATATATATATATATATATATATATGTACTTCCATGATATTTTTCTTAAAATTATCATCCTGAAGAAGTCTTACAAATAAAGACGAAACGTTGATGAATACATAAAAAAAGCATCTTTTGATTTTTCCTTTTTCATTTCCCATTACGTCGGATTACTCTCATCCTTCCTTTCTCATATATATATATATATATATATATATATATGATTTCATGAAGGCTTACCAAAGCATTCCTTTTAGGACACCAATGATCACCATTAAAGATATTTTTTCTTACAAATACTATTTATTTAAATTAAATGTTTTTTCCTACACGTGTTTCACTACCAAGCAGTTACTTGCTTGGCAGATCATCAGGGAAATTAAATGTCTGGAATACTGGTATCAACTGCCGACAATACACAATGTGGCGTTGCAATAGTTGAGGTCACTTAAGAAGAGAAGAGGAAAAAAATAAAAATAAAAGTCAAAATTAAAAAGCAAGGAAGAACAACGATAAAAAAGAAAGTCCTAGAAAAGTCTTAGAAAAGTAGCTCGTGCATTATTTCTTCCACCAAGCCAACAAGCAAATAATCGGTCCCAAATACATTCAATAAAACCATAAAACCGGAACAATGTGCGATAATACACTTTCACGTCGGCCGGCACAATGATGAATAACCCCCCCACACACACACAAAAAAAAAAACAAAAGAACTAAATCATTCAATTTACCGCTCACAAGTTACCATTCCAATCCAATGATAGTATGGGAATTCTAAATCCAACTTCTCACAAAGAAAAGTCAACACAAATGTTCGTCCGAGTTCAAAGAGTCTTATTTCAATGGTTGATTTATTACCCTTCGAAACAAACACACGACGAGTTGAATGTCAATCCCGCAGAAAACTCCCTTACATTAAGAAAAAATCTTAATTAGTAGATAGAAACTATTTATTCAAAATACTGTTTCTAAAAATATTTATTATTAAACCTATTCCTTATAGAAATTAATTATCTAGTGTCTGGGACGTCATTTTACATTTTGGGAAAATATCCTTCATTTAATTAACTGCCGAATTATTATCGTTTTGTTGTTTAACGAAGCGAAAAAAGCCTATCCCGCAGAATTTGTTTTTAAAAGATTATTCATATATCAAAAATAAAATGTTATTATAAAAAAGTTTTCTACAAAAATCTAGTTATTATTTTAAATCATTTAAAATATTTCCTTAACGGCTGTGTCTGTTTGCAACTCTCTGTGGAGAATATTATTCTATATTCCATAAATAAATGTTACTACGGAATATATCGTTATCAGAAATCTATTTTCTATTTTGAAAAAACCTTTTTTTTAATGGACCGGTTTATTCTTTGTCAACTTTACGGGAAGATATCACTCTAACTCGTTAAATGACAGGAGACTTTATTATTACTAATTTAAAATCCCGTACAAAATACTTTTTATAAAAATCCAATTGTTTCTATTTTTAGAAATTAAGTCCGTGTCGGCATGCATGTTTTTTAAATTATTTTTTCCTTAATTATTTTTCCCCATTCCTGCCACCCAATTGTTTTATTTATTTTAATCTAATTAAAAACTAATTTAATTTAACCTAATTTGATTAAATAGTGATAGCATCCAGGTTGCTATTTCTTATTTTTCACTTAAAATTACTTGAAATTCCCAATGCATTTTGTATAATATATCTATTTCTGAGAATAAATTGTGATTTATTATTTATTATTCCACTATCTTTTTATATGTAACAAAATTTCCCCCCTCTATTCCGCTGAATAAGTATTTACTATAGTTGACTATCACTGGGCCTTATTCCGATAGAATATTCCTACCTTATCACCCCCAACCTAAGTCTCGAGTATCCACTAATAATTGAATCAAGACATATCTTAGCATAAGTACGTGTTACTAATTCTCATCCTTCATATTATACACGAATTATTGCCCCAGATTGCCTCAGGAAGTGTCCATCTTGCCTATCTCTGCTGTAAGTTTATACTTCCCCCAATTCCCCTCCTATCCAGGTTTTAGGCTTGATAACAGGTAACGGTTTATATGCAGACAGCATTGTAGTATTTCCTGCCTAGCGTTCAGTAAATTATCTCATGATGTCATGATGTGGTACGACTCCAATGCACATAGGTTGCAACTCTTCTTTTTGTTCGGTTTATATTTGTTAGCCCTCCCTAAAATTGACCATTTCAGTTCGAAAGGGTCTTGCCTAGCAATGAGGTTTCTCACAAAACGGCCAACAGAAGTGTTAGGCCTATCTATGTCTTCCCTGAAGGAACTCATGTGGTTTCTGAATCTATCTTTGAACTCACCCCCGGTTGAACCGATATATGATTTCCTACTACTCTCTGTTATCACATCGCATTTGTAGACAATGCTTGAAACTCTACAGTTCCCCCCCAGTGGACAGATGTTAGAAGCTCTGCAGTTACAGTTGTGTGCTGGGCCGTTGCTGGATGTTCTACTACTATGGATATTTATAATGGAGGTTCTCACTGAACTAGTGTTACTGGGATCAACACCAGAAGAGAACATGGCTTCCCTTGTTTTAGTTATCGTAGAATTATTATATCCTATGATGGATGTGGCTATATTTCTACAGGTTGAATAAGACAGTTTTACAGTATTTTTGTTAATGATTCCCCCCAATCTGCTATCCCTTGGAAAGTTTATTTCCACTATGCTATAAAAAATCTTTGGGATATTAGTCTTAATATGGTGGCTATAGGGGGGGTTGAACCATGTAGTGGTCCTTCTCCTATTTTTCTTCCTACCTTCCCTCCCGGTTTGGATAGCATGTATATATATATATATATATATATATATATATATATATATATATATATATATATATATATATGTTTGTACGTATATATATATAAATATATATATATATATATATATATATATATATATATATATACGTATGAAAGAAGAGTTTTAATTATCTACTAGACACGATTCTCGAGTGTTTTCGGTTCACCTGTACAAGGGTTTGCCAGAACAACCTGACATGAAGATAATTCCCCTTACAAGTAAACCCTGACAAAATATTAAAAATAACATATTAGTCGAAGCCGATAGAATTATCTCGTTTTTTTTATATCGTTTTCTCAGCTCATACCCTCCCTCCAACAGTAAACATTACTCATAATCTATCATAGATTGTACATCCAAATTGACACAACAACAGTTACAATCATCATAGTATTTTTTTACTCCCTCCAAAATATTGGCACGCAAACTGGTAACCGTTTCCGTAAACATGTAGTCCACCGCCTCAATCCTTTCTTGCAAGCTTTGCATACTATATAAAATCACCATGATTTGTCCTGATCTCCAAGCATCACTTCAAAATATACAAAATGAAATTATTTTTTTTATTAAATCGTCACTTTTTATTCAGTTTTATACCAAAATAAACTCACCATAAATATAACAGAACACAGCAGAGTTATTGAAGCATTTTCTGTTTGATATTTCCATATTCATTATACAGCTTGTTTCAGGAATAAGAATTGCTCTAGTCACCTGTAATTAACGAATTCAAGAGTTAAAATAAATTGATAGAATAAATAACTTCACCTCTTTAAATCTCAAAGTAAAATGTACATCAAGCTGAAAAAATATATTAATAAGATCTCTTTTTCTTTGCATAGCAGCAGGATGATCACACGGGAAATATATCCGAAGTTTCTAAAGAGCTGTCTAGGCTAATACAATGAAATACAATATATAATGAAATTATTTTCATGGTTCATGCAAACTATACAGTTTAACTTAATATAATGTATATAAAAGCTTTTAATTATATTGGAAACAGTGAAAATTTGCTTAAAAGAACATTATATGTTCCTCTTAAAAAAATCGAGTATCGTACAATAAACCAATACATAAAAAATATCAATTTCAAAAGCAGGAATCCATGACCTTATTTGATAAAACAGACTTCATATTTTGATTCAGCGGCTTAGAGTTATCAAGAATCACTTACGTATCTTCCAGAGAGCAGAGTGTTGACCAGTGTTATGCGTTCTGAATACAGTGTTATTCATTACTTCAAAATATGCTAAATAAAATGATTTCACTAAATCGTCAGTTTTCATTCTCTCTTCCACCAAAGAAAATTAACAAAATATCACAGAACACATCAGGGTTGTTCAAAGATTTCCGGTGTGATATTTCCATATTCATTGTAAACTTGTCTCAGGGATAAGAATTGCTCTGGTCATGCGTAATTAACGAAGTGAAAAGTTCAAACCCATTTATAGAATCAATAACTTTACCAATTGAGATCCCCAAAAAGATGTACATCAAGTTGAAAGTATAATATTAACTAGATGCATTTTTTAACGCAACACCAGGGGAATCACATAGAAAATGTGCCTCAATTTCTATAGGGTTGTTCATATTAATACAATCTTCTAATAGTAATATCTACAGGACTCATTTAATCAATTTTATTTAATATTATTCATATAAAAGCTATCTATTCTATTGGAAACTTGCTTGAAATCACATTATACATTATTATCAAACGAACCGAGTAGCGTACAATAAGCCAATACATGAGCAAATATCAATTTCAAAAGCAATACACCTTGACCTGATTTGGCAAAACTGACTTCATATTTAGATTCAGCGGCTTGAAAGTACCCAAAATCACTAACATTTTTTACCGTGAGCAGAGAAAACAAAGATTTGTGTTGATCAGTGTTATGCTCCCTAAAAGCACCTTAAAATACTTCAAATATACTGAAAGTGGGAGAATATTTATTAACTGATTTCTAATACCTATAGTTAAATTTTCACAAAAATCGAAATTATCTGAATTTTCAAGAAGGGTATACATCTTCTTTTAGATGAAACTAAATGAAACCAAATATAACCTACATTGCCCACCCTTACGACTAGCAGCTGTGTTCCAAGATTCATAATGATTAGTTTAAGAATAAATACTTTACATAATCATATATAAACATATACACATGAAGTTGGGCTTAGGTTTGGGTTAGGGTAAGGGTTAGGGTTTAGGGTTAGGGTAAGGGTTAGGGTTAGGGTAAGGGTTAGGGTTTAGGGTAAGGGTAAGGGTTAGGGTTAGGGTTAGGGTTAGGGTTAGGGTTAGGGTTTAGGGTTAGGGTTAGGGTTAGAGTTAGGGTAAGGGGTTAGGGTTAGGGTTAGGGTTAGGGTTAGAGTTATAGTACGGATAAATAAATATACATGAACATAAAGTTGGGCTTATTTCTCGTACTAACGTGAGTTAAAACAACTTATTTTAATAATTTTGGTTATTCAGACTAAATTTCTCATCTTGAGTGTTATCATCACAACGTTTCGGCCGCCGTAACCCCCGGCTTACTCCAGGTGTATCTCTTCGAACTCGGCAAAATTTATTTCGAACTCGGGAATCTGGACGGAATTTCTAACGGAACCCTTTATTTAATTCACGGGGGTAGCATGTTCTTGGTTGACGGAACAATAACATGCTACCCACATGGATTAAATAAAGGGTTCCATTCGAAATTCCGTCCAGATTCCCGAGTTCGACAGAAATATTGCCGAGTTCGAAGAGATACACCTCTAGAAAGCCGAAGGTGACAGCGGCCGAAACGTTGTGATGATAACACTCAAGGTGAGAAATGAAGTTCGAATAACCAACCTTATACAAATTACTAATCCTCATCTAAAAAATTCAGAAATAGAAATTCATTTTAAGTTAATTCAAGTTTACGCAGTAGCAACACATTGTTTTATATATTGCTTTTGTATATATTTTGTATTTTTAATTTTTTATATAATATTTCCCCCCCCCCCCCAACAAGGAGCTACTGAGAATAAGCTGTGCAGAGAGATGTCTGTTTACATTAGTTTTAAATCTCTTCATGTCGGGGAAACAGGGAGCAGGGAGGCAATTCCAGAGGCCGGCCGTACGAGGAAAGAAGCTACTGGAGTAGAAGGCTCTCCGGCATCTGGGGACCTCCACAGTGGATGGATGGGATCTAGCTGATTGTCGGGTTGTTCTAGTGTATTTGCGTCGATGTGATTTCAGTACTCAAGTTTACTTATTTGCATATTGCGGTGAAAAAAGATACTTTATATATTATCTATACTTTATTATAGTTTTTTTTTTATTCAGCGATTGCTTTGATTTGAATATTACAAATAGTTTTGTTAGTGATTATTGTTTTATTTCGTGGACAAATGTTTAGCAAGTCAATAGAATTCAGAAATGCCAATGCCTTCTTGGTTATGAAGACAGAACACTTGTTTATGCATTAGTATTGTGTTTCTTTCCGGCTAACATGATTTTGCACCAGTTGCAATCCATCCCCACACACCATCCATCGACCAGGCAAATTGATTTCTTCTTTCTTTTCTTTTCTTTATGGTCGTATTCAAAGGATTAATACGTTTGTATCAAACTTACCAAAAATGTTAATGTTTATCCATTCTATAGGAATACATGCGACAGTGTTTGTTTCGTGTTTACAACAATAAAATGTTTATTATTTAACAGTTCTGCTTCAAGTATTTTACGTAGAGAAATTTGTGAAGCGATAGCAAGCTGGCATCTACACACCCACACACACACATGACCGAAAATACCGAACACGTTGTCACCCTGTGGTTCGCCTGAGACACGCACAGAATACCACAGTTGTGTGTTCGACCCAGATAAAAAAAAGTGTGCGTGTGTGCAAATACCATAACAATATATATTGGTACAAATAAGAATATTCACCTAAGTATTTTACGGAGATTCCCGAAAAGTGATGGAATTTGCCGAGAAATGCAGCCGATAAATTATAGAGACAAATATTTGGAAAACCCGGTCGGATTTCGAATTTTAACCCGCCATTTTTTTCTTCTTCTTCTTCTTCTTCTTCTTCTTCTTCTTCTTCTTCTTCTTCTTCTTCTTCTTTGTCTTCTTCTTCTTCTTTGTCTTCTTCTTCTTCTTTGTCTTCTTCTTCTTCTTCTTCAATTTCGGTAAAATCGCTTCCTACTACGCCTTTGCCTTTTTCTTGTTCTACGAATATTTCGTAAATATTCCTAATTCCAATTCATCGGCTTCCGTCTTCGTTTGCGATATAGCCCCCCCCCTAGACAAACAAAAAGAAAACAAAAACAAACACTGGAATCCGACTTCTGACCCTAACCTAACTCTAGTCCTAAATCCAGGTGGCACATACCCCAGCCACCAACAAAAAAAAAACTAATGTATAATAAATATTTCAGTTTCCCTGCTCCCACAAAATATATTTTTTAAAACACTGGAACCATTCTGTTAGAAGTAGAAGCGGCAATGAATGTATTTCTTACATATCGACTCTTGATTGAATAACATTTCGAATCAGCTGTTTCTTTAAGCCAACCAAAGAAGCCAGTATATTCAGTGCCGAATATTTACGCATTCTATAAAAACCCAAACACACATCGTGTGTTCCCTTTCTTCCGTTATTTTCCTTCCGAAAGAACTCTGGTAAAAGACTCGACCCGCCAAATCTTTTGACCTTGTAAAAAAATCTTTGAGTCATCAATGAATCCAGCGATAGGCCACAACCTCGAAAATGCCGAACTCCTTTCTCACAAATAATTCGGATTTAGGCAATCCCCTTCTACTACAGATATCCTAAAGTTCATCGCTGGACGCATATACCATCCACTGTATAAGGCAGGTGAAGCAATAACAGTAGCACTTGATATATCCAAAGTCTTTGACACGGTCTAGCATGAAGGTCTTCGCAGAAAATTAGTTCCTACGTTATTACTCGACGAATATTTAATATAATGAGATCTTTCTTAGACGAAAGAAAGATCCAGGATGTTCTCGATAACCGTACATCCAAATATGTGGGTGTGCTCCAGAGATCGATACTTGGGACATTAATATTCGTCATCGTTATAAACAACGTCCCAGATGGGTATATTTGGTGATGCCACCACGCTCTAGTATTGAAATGCAGGCAAATCGAACGAACACAGCAACGATTTAATCCCTAGAAAATTAAAATGGGTTAGCTGTTGTTTCCCACTATCAAATATGAAGAACGTGAATGCAGCACGTGATTTGTATAAGTGTTTTAAGGTTCATATTTTTTTTAAAAGCATCTATTGTTAAATTTAAGAAGGAATAGGTAAATAAATACCTTCTGAAGCATTAAGATGCGATATCAATTTTTTTTTTATAAAAAAAAGAAAAATAATAAATCGAAACCGATTTTTTTTCCTTTTTTTATTATAAACTAGCATATTTTTTTTTGTTAGTTTAAAGTGATACAAATATTTCGCCAAAACCTGGCATCCTCGGTGTGTAATATATCCTGATGTCATCGGATTTGTATTTCTTTTCTCTTACCGGCTTGTTGTTGTTATTACAGCTGGGCCAAATGGGTTAGCTGGTGTTTCCTACTATCAAATATAAAGAACGTGAATGCAGCACGTGATTATCGCATCTAAATGCTTCGAAAGGTATTTATTTACCTATTCCTTTTTAAATTTAACAATAGATGCCTTAAAAAATATATATGAACCTTAAAACACTTATACAAATCACGTGCTGCATTCACGTTCTTCATATTTGATAGTGGGAAACAACAGCTAACCCATTTGGCCCGGCTGTAATAACAACAAGCCGGTAAGAGAAAAGAAATACAAATCCGATGACATCAGGATATATTACACACCGAGGATGCCAGGTTTTGGCGAAATATTTGTATCACTTTAAACTAACAAAAAAAAATGCTAGTTTATAATAAAAAAGGAAAAAAAAATCGGTTTCGATTTATTATTTTTCTTTTTTTTTATAAAAAAAACAATTGATATCGCATCTTAATGCTTCAAAAGGTATTTATTTACCTATTCCTTCTTAAATTTAACAATAGATGCTTAAAAAAAAAATATGAACCTTAAAACACTTATATATATATATATATATATATATATATATATATATATATATATATATATATATATATATAGAGAGAGAGAGAGAGAGAGAGACAGAGAGAGAGAGAGAGAGAGAGAGAAAGAGATGATGATGATGGTAGTTTGCTTTAAGCATTGCTGGGAATAGTAGTAGTATGTTTTTAAAGGCTGTGGGCAATGTAAATTCCGGGTAGGATGTAAGCTGGAAGGAACAAAAATAATAAATCGAATACGAAATGGGACTTACTATTTATTTTTTCTTAAAATTTTACATAACAGCAAGTGTTGTGTTAGCTGTTAGTGTGTTGTTCAGATGATTATAAAAATTCATTTATTTAATTTTTCGGGAAAAGAATAAATATAATATACACCAGAAAAAAACTCCGTCTGTGCAGAGAATCTACCAAAATTTAACAAAATGGCATCAATTTTGTAACATTTTGGTAGATAACAGAACATATACTACATTACTCTCCAAAATAGAGGTAATGCCTGGGGGATGCCTTCATGACAACAGAAAATAACCTAAACCACGCCCCTCTCAAAGGAGGAAGTAAAGCCTGGGAGAATTGTACAATAGCGAACGAACATATACTACACAACACCCCAAAGGATGAAGTAATGTCTCGTAAGATGGTATCATGACGAATAAACATATACACTAGTGTCAACCAAGAGAGGAGGTAATGTCTGGTAGAATTGTCTCATGACAACAGAACATATACTGCACTACCTCCACCGTCCAAAAAGGAGGAGGTAATGTCTGTTATCAAGAAGAACGAACATATACTACACAATACCTTAAAAGGCTGACTGAGATTATGTTCTCATGACAACATAATATATACTAAACTATTCCCAAAGAGAAAGTAATGGTTGGGAGTAGTGTATAATGACAACAGAACAGATACCATACTAACGCAAAAATGAGGAGGTAATACACGGGAGAATAATGTCATGAATATAGAACAGATACGACACTACTCCTACCCAAAACTGGAGGAAAAGGCTGAGAGCATAGTTTACAAATGGAACTCCGAAGGAGGATGTAATATGGTGGAGGATGGTATCATGATAAACAAACATATACTACACTACCTCAACTCTCAAAGTAAAATGTAATGCTTAAGTGTTTTCTTTTTTTTACAAAAGAAGTCACTGCTTATCAAGGCCCACGACCCACTCGAGGATAAGGGGTACTGAGTTTAGCAGGTAGACGGGTAAACACCAGGGGTTAGTAACGATGGTTGTAACTGGGCAGAAAGTGACTATTTAAAAGGACGGCTCAAGAAGAATTTGTTTACATTAGACTTGAACACGGCAATGTTATAGTAGGCCGCAAAGCAGCCCCTTGGTACTGTGTTCCACAGACAGGCAGTTCTAGCAAAAAAACTTTACTCATGGAAGTTCCGTTAGTTCTAGATACACAAAGGGAGAAAGGAAATTTATTGACATGTAATTTTTTTACGGGGGGGGGTACATAGATTGAAGCTCAGTCGAGCACCTGCCATGTCTTACTCTCCATTGTTCTACTATATATTTTTTTACTTTCTCCCACAAAAGTAGATGGTTTCGAAATTTCATAAAGATGGCTGAGTTCGAAAATATGCATCTGAAGAAGGTCGGAGTTTACATCGGCGGAAACATTGTGAGAAAAATAACAACCAAGATGACAATTGTAGTGTGAATAATCCAAACATTCTGAAACATAATCTTTTTTTAAGGATGTCGCTCCAGACAAGGCATGAAGCTATTTGATGTAAGGAGCTAAAAAATATACTACTAGAATTGACATATTCTGACCCAGAAAACAGCAATTCTTCTTCTTTGTCAGAAACATCACTTATGGAATGTGAGGAGTAAATAACGAAATACGGGAGGCGAGAGTTATGAGGCCGCTGAGAGTAAACCTAAGGTCCATTTTCTACTTACATTGAATATATATTTTCATAGTATCATTCATATATATATATATATATATATATATATATATATATATATATATATATATATATATATATATATATATTAGGGGAGGTCGATTTTGAAACTGTAAATTATCGCACTCGAAGAAAGTTGCCAAATAATGTCAAAAGTTACCACAAGAAATATTTTTCTTCAAAACTTTGTATTTATTTGAGCATTGCAACTTTAAGATCAAATAAATCGAGATTTTTTTCTCACAGCCTAGATTTCACCGGCAGATGTGTCGCCTTAAATTAAACCCGGGTTTTAACAAAAAAAAGTAATACATTACTTAATAATAAATATTTTAAAGTTTATTATTCCTTTTCTTAAGAAATTAAATGTACATATTCAAATTAAAAAGGAATAAAACACTATAATATTTAATGTTATATATAAATAATTATTTATTTACATAGGCGTTTTATTTATTGGATATTTTTTATGGTATTCACCGGTTGAAAATTCAACGAGCGAATTTGAATTCACGTGTTGATTCTGTGTTTACAAATGTAATTATCACAAATATATATTGAATTGTCGAGCGCTGGCTTATCTAATCCCACTTCCCCGACCTTTTGTCACACCTTACCTTGTGGGAGTTAGATAAATAAAAACTAGTTCAGCCAGGGTTTTTTACCCCACCAAATAAACGTCCGGGTCTTTGGGTCTGGATTCACGCCCGTCTATTGGGGCTTGTCCGTCCTGTGCAGTTCTAGGAGGTGCACCTCCCAGGTTTTGCCTTCCCTCTTTGGGGAGGAGTAAGTTTTATTGCTTACTGTCTGAGGCGGCCCTACCGAGGAATGCCGACGGAGCTGCCCAGGCAATTTTTAAATGGCCAGAGTGCTCACCTCTCGAGCACTGGCTTTCTCATCCCACTTTCCTGACTTTGTGTCAATCTTACCTTGTTGGAGATAGATAAATAAAATCTAGTTCAGCCAGGGGTTTTTACCCCACCAAATAAATCGGTATCGTCCGGGCCTTTGGGTCTGGATTTACGCCGGTCTATTGGGGCTTGTCCGTCCTGTGCAATTCTAGGAGGTGCACCCTCCCAGGCTTTGCCTTCCCTCTTTGGGGAAGAGTAAGTTTATTGCTAACTGTCTGAGACGCCCCTACAGGGAAATGCCGACGGGGCTGCCCAGTCAATGGCCAGAGTGCTCACCTCTATAGCGCAGGCTTATCTAATCCCACTTTCATGACCTTGTGTCACATTTTACCCCACCTAAAATATTATATGTATTGGAGTTGATGGGAGAATGGATAAGGACACATTGATGTATAAGGAAATTGTGGATGAAAATAGACAGAGAATTATGAAAAAAAACTAAGGGACCAGAACACCATTTAACTTTTACAAAAGAAACACCATGTGAAAGTAAATATCTGACACAGAGTTCTTCCTAATAGTGGTGCAACAGGTGCTGTTCATGCAGATCAAGTGGTGGATGTTTTGCATGAATTCCACAGTGAGAACAGTATCAAGGCTATACTTGTTGACAACACTAATACCAACACAGGTTGCGAAGGTGGAATGGTTGCAATTTTAGAAAAAAAACTTTTTAAAAATCTTCACACAATTGGTTGCTCTTTGCATCATAATGAACTACCTTTCAGAGCCCTTTTTAAAAACATAGATGGTTGCGCAAAGGGCCCTACAACATTCAGTGGCCCTCTGGGGAAATTATGCTCAAATGATTGCCATGATTTACCCCAAATATCATTTTCCACTATTAGCAATCCTCTAGAGTCAATTTTTAAAATTGATGAAATACATGATCTTAGTTCTGACCAAAGACTCCTTTATGAATACACAGTAGGTATTTCTAGAGGTAAGGTTGACTCTAGATATACCTCCTGGAAAATTGGTCCTTTAAACCAAGCAAGATGGTTAACTTTGGCCATCAGGCTCATGTGTTTATGGACTCGTGGTGCATACCCACAAAGGCACACAACAAAACTACACTATGTAGTAAATTTTATTGTAAATGTGTATGCCACTTCTTGGTTTGAAATTAAAAGAAATAGTAAATTCCACAATCAGCAAGTGCACATTTTTAATATGACCCAGAGGATTAAGGAGCAGCCTCAGGAAATCCAAGATATCACATTTAGAAATATACAAGGTAATACATTTTGTTTACTGCCTGAAAACTTTCTATATTCCATGGTTAAATCTGAAGAGATTGAAGTAAGAGAAGAAGCTTTAAAAAGAATTTTGGCCATTAGGTAAGTAATATTTATTCATATATTTCTGACTCAATTATTTATTCCAATTTATAGAATGATTTTTAAAGATTTTATCTAATTTCACCATAATTATTAAAGCAGTACAGATTGGAATTTTTTAATAATTCAATTAATTAATGTGTTCTTTCAGGAGGGAGGAGTCAACCAGAAAAAGATTAAAAAGAATACCACCTATTAATTTTAATGCCACACATTGGACACAATTAATAGATTTAAAATTATGCTGCATTTTTGGCATTCTCAGGGCGTGGAACGGGCAGTTAAGTTAATAACAGAAGCTTCACAAACTGTATATGGTTTTGAAGCAAGGCATCATCAACACATTACAGCCAAAGTTTTGAGTCAGAAATTGAGACCAGCATTTTTGTCTAAGGGGTCTTATATGGAGCAATTGGACTCTCAATATTAAGCTCCATTAAAATAGTGTTAGGTTTTTCCTTATTTCTTTGCTTGTTATATTTTTTCACTTATAACAGAAAAAAATCATTTTTTTAGGTATTCAAATATTACTGTTTAATTCATAACATTAAAAGGTAGTTTACAAAAGAAGATACTGAAAATGAGGGGGGGGGGAAATTTTTAATTTGAAGATTTCTTTAATTAATATCATTTTTATAAAATAAAAGGACATTCGCTGATTTTAAATGCACAAATTATTTGGTTTTAACACCAGTATTCAAGCAAATCTTGCAAAAACGAGGAATTTTCAGTATATTCTTGTCTACGATCTTTGATACCAAACGCTCAAAAAACCGCTGAAGTTTTTGATCTAATTTTTTGCATGAGTATTTAATAGGTCTATATACAACTTTCGGTACGTGCCTTTTTTTAATATTAAAAAAAAAAGTGTAAAATCGACCTACCCTAATATATATATATATAGGGCTTTACGCGCTCGACTACTTTTGGAGCTGTTCCCGCTCCTGCACCAACGCCCAAAATTGGAGCTTGCTCCTCTCACGCTCTGCTCCAACTCCTATAAAAAAGGAGCGGCTCTTTTTCAGCGCTCCATAATGTAAATGTACCTTCTTTCATTAACGTTCTATTTTGCCAATGAATGTTCGAAGGATAGGGGTGGGCGTCAAAGGATCTTGTCAATATGGGTTGGGATGTCACTTTAAATGTAAGACCGTAAGATAACATTTGACAAAATCTCGCTAATATTTTGAAAGTTATAGCAGAACATGTCGGACGAAGTATAGGATTATACGTAAATTTTCGTTTCCTGAGGTATAAAATAGAAATAGAAAAATGCCTGATGTATTTTAAAACAATTTTAATTTTCATTACATTAACAACCTATTTTTTCAGCAAAGAAAAATTTGACCTGATATTTTTTCTATTTATTTTGGAAAGGAATTTAGATTTGTTTAAAGTAAATAAAGTTTTACTTTTAAACATTATTAGTGATTATTTTCTTTTTAAAGAAAACATGTCTCTGGAAGAGGAGAGACAGCCAGGGCAACATTACTCGTCGTGTTGTTGTTTAATATTTGTTTGTTTTATTGTATAATCTATATTATTAACAGAGAAACGCGCAAGTACTTTCAGACAAATCGATTTATCCATTTTTTTTCTATAGTACAATTTGGGACGAAAAAAAAACCCAATGAAGTTTATTTTTTAAAGATTGAAGACAAATTTTTTTTTTCATAAGTTGCCCCAAAAGTATCAATAAATTGTCAATAAACAATTCAGAGATCCATTTAATGTCTTAACATTTCATACAAAATATCTGGCCTAGACCTTGGGAGTTGAAAAAATATCGGGTAAAATTTTCCTTCTGCCCCCCCCCCCCCCCAAAAAAAAATTAATTGGAGCAAGTTTTCCTAGGTCGGGAAAAAACATTTATTAAAATTAAAAATTTGAAAAAAAAGGTGAAACGTCTATATTTGAAATCTCTAACAAAAAAACTGTTTACAATTTTAATATTCGATAATAGATTTTTTAAGATAAAGAAAGATATCTAATCTACTTTCGGTTCTCAAAAACAACAAATTAAAATTTAAGATATTTTCTTTAATTTAATTAAGTTTAAACATTGGTTTAATTGTAGAATAGGGACCGCTGTTTTCTTTCTCTTATTTCGCTTGGTATTCGCCCAAATTTAGGATGAAACTGATTGCTGGTGTTAATTATATTTTTGATCCTGAAATAAAATTCTCATTTACTTTTTAAAGTGTTGAGAATCTAACTTTAATTCCAGGTTTTATTCGCTGGCGGCCATGTTGGTTTTTATTTTTTTTTCCTTGGACTAAAGATATTTTTACTGCTTTAACATTGTATAACACACAAAAAAAAACTTTGAACATTCTATGTAGAAAAGCAAGTTTCAACGGAATTTAACGAATTTAAAAGCAAAAATGAAAAGGTTAAAACATACTAGTCGTGAATTTAAGAATAACAAAAAATGTCGCCGAAAAGACGACGGGTAAAAATGTGTCATAAAAGTTCAATTTGATATATGCTAAAAAATAAATTAGAATTTTTTGTCAAGACAAAATGTATCATTTCACCCCAAAATCGACTTTATCGAACATTTGGGTGAATACCGAGCGAAATGGGCGAGAAAATCCAACGGCCCCTATAGTATAATTGAACCTAAAATTCTTTATTTTAAAACACGAAATAAAAGAAAAATTGGCTTATTTATTCAATCACAATAAACATCCTTTTCATAAATACAAAAAAGTTCAAATCTGTAAGAAAATAACCCTAAAGACTCACTGGCGACATTTGTTGCCCAAATTGTCTTCTGCCTTAATAAAAGTGTCCCATCAAAAATGTAACATGTCAATGTAAAAATGTTCTGTTTTCAAGACATCTATAGACATTTAAAGACATTTGGTGCCAAATTGTCTGTCTTCCCATCAAAAATTTAACACATAGATGTAAAACTCTGAGAACTTCAAATGTTCTCCTTCTTTCTCTCTGTCTCTCCCTCCCTCTCCCTCTCTCCCTATCTCATATACATTTACCAAATATAATTGTTTTAAATAACTCAGAGTAAACTCTGAGACTTTCTTTTCTTTTCCTTTTTATTACTGAATAAAAAACTAATGTTTAAAAGAAAAAAATAAAACAATTTTGGAGCGAGGAGCGCGGAGCGATAAAACCACCGCTCTTTAGTCGCAAATGGAGTTACTCCCGCTCCACTCCCGCTGATTATAAAATGAGCCCTCCTCTCCTTTGCTCCAGCAAAAAAGGAGCGTGCTCCTGGAGCGCGCTCCTTTTTGGAGGGCTCCGTAACGCCCTGTATATATATATATATATATATATATATATATATATATATATATATATATATATATATATATAAGTGTTAGATAGATAGATTCCGACCCAAAAAACAGCAATTCTGCCCCTTTGTCAGAAGCATCGCTCATGGAATGTGAGGACAAATAAGAAAAATAAGGGAAGCGAAAGTTACGAGGCTGACGAATGTAAACTCAAGGTCCATTTTCTACTCTCATGTTGGTCTTATGGTAACAGAATAGAAACAAAACTATGATCTCAAAGGAGATAATATCAAGTAATATCACATGACAACAAAACAGATACTACACTACCTTCTCTCCGAACTGAGCATTGAAAGTTAGTACATTAGTCTGAAATAGTATAGTAAAGTGAATTGAGCATGAATAGGTAGTGCAATAGTACATGAATAGACGTCTTAGTATAGGTTAAGCTTCAACAGACAGATACCAAATCCCCATTAGTAATAGTTTAGCGACAGAACTATACAATTTACGCACCCACATGTGTCTGATAATATCGAACACGTTGTCACACTGTTTCGTGTGACACAAGCACTGAACAACAGAGTTGTGTATTATGCTCAGGAAAAAAGCGTGCGTGTGTGTTAGTACCATACAAATATATTTTCCCGGTTGAAATGGTTAGTTCTTTCCTTGAGGAAATCCTTTGCTTTCATAAGCTCATATAACTGACTTTCGCTCCAGACCTGAAATGGAACACTTACATCAAATCTGTTGCTAATGTCGCTGGAAAAATATTTGGATGGTGCTATTACTCCAAAAACTACTTTGATTCCTGACGCAATAGTCTAACGATATAAAAGTCAGATACGAACTCAGATGGAGTCATCATGCCTCGTCCAGTCTTCAGAAACAATGGACACCCTCTGTAATGGTGGCTGCGCGTGTAATTGTGAAGCAAGCGTGCGCAATCTCTACCTTCACCTCTCCTGAGTCGGCACTGCTTGATTCCAGTGTCAATGAGAAGTCCAGGACGACTAGAAACAATGCTGAGATAAGCGGATAGCACATAAAGCACCTGGTATTCCCAAATGGTCACCCATTTAGTACTGACCAGGCTCGATGTCGCTTAACTTTGGTGATCTAACGGGGACCGGTGTGCCAAGGTGATTATTCCGCACTAAAATGGAGTACTGTGTTTTATCGAAATCGCTTCAGACAAGGCATGAAGCCACTTTATGTAAGGAGCTAAAAAATACTACTCCAAGCTAAAAACTAGCCAACAATAAGTGTTAGAGGGATAAATTCCGACCTAGAAAATGGCAATACTGCTGCCACATGTGGGGAGGTGCTGCACAGTGACCCCTGTCTTACCCTGACAGAGTACAAAATTGACTTCGCTATCTAAGACAAGATGACCTTATCTCTTCTTTAAAAACACTTTCGCTAGTCTTTTCTTACTCTATCGTTATTATCATCCCAGGTGCTCGGCTGAGCGCTATCTCCATTGTTAGTTCTGTAAAACTTTCACAGCCAAAACTAGTCAATGAACTTTCGTTCTTTTCCTTTGTGTGCATAAATCCAAACAAACTTCCCTGAACCAAGTTTATTTCGAATACCTTTCAATCTTTGGAACACAATGCGGAATTATCAGTGTAAAGATAACCATTTAAACCAGGCGCACGATTCAAAACTCGAACAAATAATATATATATATATATATATATATATATATATATATATATATATATATATATATATATATATATATGATACTTAGAAGGCAATATAATGCAGAGGTGTGACGGATAGACACAAGTTTGAGAAATAAGACATATAATGGTGGAACAAGTAAAATAGTTTCACCCTTAATACAATGTATACATATATATATATATATATATATATATATATATATATATATATATATATATATATATTTATTTTTATAAACAGATATATCTGTTTATCTACACAATGTTACAATGTTATGTAATACCTGTATCAAAATGGTCTGGTGGGAACATCGTATGATATAATATTTCGGGAACTCTTCCCTTCTTCACAGCCGTGTTCAACTCAACGTCAAACGTGCATATGAAGGAATGTTCAAATTTGAGTTGAGCACAGTTCTGAAGAAGATCAGAGTTCCCGAAATATATCATACGATATTTCCACCAGACCATTTTGATACAAGTATTACATAACATTGTAACATTGTGTAGATAGACAGATATATGTGTTTATAAAAATAAATAAATAAATATATATATATATATATATATATATATATATATATATATATATATATATTTGTGTGTGTGTGTATGCATAGATAGTATTAAGGGTGAAACTATTAAACTTGTTCCACCATTATATGTCTTATTTGCCCCAACTTGTATCTATCCGTCACACCTCTGCAATGTATTGCCTTATGGGTATCACATTTCTATATGCAATTAAACAATGCTTCAAGCAAACTACATACACCTCTTAAAGCCACTTTAAAAAAATAAAGTTGAGCACTCTCGGGATGTTAAGAATAGACTGTCAAAAAGCTCTAATGCAAAGTTCCGAATACGTTCGTCAAACAGTCTCGACTAGTCTGCTATCTGTGTCCGCTTCTAGGTACATATAGATCTTAATTTCCCAAAATTACGTGACAGTTTCCGTTGGCCTCTTAAATATAAGGAAAGAAGAAAATCCAAAATTCTTCTTCTCTCTTTTTCTTTCGAGCCACCGATAAAATAATATTACTACCTCTGCTTATATACCCTTTTGTTTATAATCGACTATTCTAAAAGTTTTATTTTTTTATTTTTCAAAATTCGACTGTTTATAAACAAAGAGAGCCGGAAGGAAGAGTGATAGAAACATGTAAAGCAAAGTTGATTAACGAACATTTATTATAATACGTGTTGGTCGACAGAAGTGTACTATACACACACTCACACGTGGCCAATAATGTCGAACACGCTGTCACACTGCGATTCGATTAAAACACGCGCTGAACAGCTAAGCTGTTTGTTACATCCACGAAATCGGTGTGCGTGTGTGAAAGTAGCATAAAATATATTTATTTGTAAAATATAAACACTCTTTCCATTTGGCTTATAAAAATTATTTTCTCTTTCTGTCGACGCATTGAAGAGTACGTATCGGCATTAGTTCCTTATATATATATATATATATATATATATATATATATATATATATATATATATATATATATATATATATATATAGAGAGAGAGAGAGAGAGAGAGAGAGAGAGAGAGAGAAACGCATATATATCTATATATATATATTCTACAATTTTCACCGGACTTTTTTCAACGGAAATTTACCACCCGGACATTTTTGCTTATCTTTTCACGGAACTTTTCTCTTCATTCAATACGTTTTTTTAATAACAACTCTCATAATTTTCAAATGTTTGAACTTTGGTTTTTTCGAAAGCCAACTTATCCATCTGTATTTCTCCTCTGATGATAAGATTTCGATCTTTGAAAAGCCTTGGCTTAAGGAAAGAAAAATAAACACTAGTTTATTACTGATTACACCTTGCATTGAACAATTGAAATTTGAAATAAATTTAGACAATCGTCGCATATTTATCACTCTTTTTTCTTCTATCTCATCTCTATATATACATATATATACATATATATATATATATATATATATATATATATATACATATATATACATATATATATAGAGAGACAAATATATATATATATATATATATATATATATATATATATATATATATATATATATATATATACTATTTGTTCGGGGTTTGAATTGTGCGCCTGGTTTAAATGGTTATCTTTACACTGATGATTCCGAAAGGATGAAACATATACGTATATAGATAATATTTAAATAATTATATACATATACGGTTTTCCAACATGTATTTTTACTTCTTTATTATTAAACGACTCGCCTTGCAATAAGTTGTTCAAAGAGAGAAATAAATTGCAATCATTCGGTGCAATATCAGGAGAGTATAGCGGATGAGGTTAGACATCCCAGAACTTTGTTTGGATGACTAAATACATTGGCTTGTTGGGAAACGACAGCCTTTCTGTTGCAAGCTCTTGCCTCAGTTGTTGAATCTTCTGTTGTAAGTTCGAAAGATGACGACAGTATACATCAGCATTAATGGTGTTGTTGTGTGGAAGAAGTTCATAATACACACTTCCTTTGAACTCTTACCAAACACAGAGCATACCAATTTTTGACATGGATATTCTTTTGGGGCTTCTATTTGGAAGTTCACTACGCAATCTCCAAGATGTTTTTCGCACTATATTGTCATAAAGACTGCATTTCTCGTCTCCTGTCACAAGTTGTTTCAAAAATGGCACAGCATCATTCCGTTTCACGAATTACAAATCGAATATCTGTCTAAGCGATTCTGCCCGGAGTGGTTGTGGGGTACCCAAAAATTATAGCGTGAAATGCATCTTAGAGAAACTAAATAGTCATGAACTGTGCTTGTTTTAAACCTCCAACTCTAGCGGAAGTGCTCTAGTTGTGGTATTTTTATGTTCATCAATTTTTGTCTTCAAAACATTACTATAAAATTGTGAGGGTCTTCCACTGCGAGGGTCATCTTCAAGATTGATGTTTCCCGTTTTGACTTTTGCAAACCACTTCCAAACATCTGATTCTCCTATAGTATTGCCACCACACACTTCACAAATCTCTTTGAAAGTTTCGCAGGATTTTCTTCTTCTTTTAAAGAAGAAACAACATAACTAAACCGAACATGAGATTTGTTGAAATAAGGAGTATCTGAAAGTGAATAAATACGAAAGATTTTGTAATAAATGGGGAAAATATGCGTAACACATGCTAAGTTTTATCTGTGAGTTAAATAAACAGTTTAGAGGCTTGTTAAGAGCCTTTAGAAACCTGTACTTTTAAAACGCTAAGGACTTTCCGGACGACCTAATATATTCAGCATCTATTTAAACAGTGCTCAATACGTGAGTAGGGCTTAGTAGTAGTATGAAAATATATTTGTGAAAATAAGCTACAGAGAAAAGTTTATTCTTGATTTCCGGAAGAAATCACTACGTTAAATGCGTGGAAGTATGGTTTGTTATTGTCTTATAATTTTATTCTGAGAAGGAAACACACACACACACACACATATATATATATATATATATATATATATATATATATATATATATATATATATATATGATTATTTTTATTTACACAGACATGTACAAAATCTGCGACACTGGCATGTCGATGTTATCGATCAACAGTTATTATAAACTGAGATCTCATCAGGAAGAGTTAGAATCCGATCTTTACCTCAGATCATATTTGGAGATCCTCTCCAAATATAATCTGAGGTTAAGATCGGATTCTAACTCTTCCTGATGAGATCTCAGTTTATAATAACTGTTGATCGATAACATCGACATGCCAGTGTCGCAGATTTTGTACATGTCTGTGTAAATAAAAGTAATCATATATAAAGCTCCATTTGATATTGAGCACTTTTTATAAACCCGGTTGAAATTCTTTGGATTACTACCCTGTGGATGTTTTTACCTGGATTATTACAATTATTATATATATATATATATATATATATATATATATATATATATATATATATATATATATATATATATATATAAATATATATATATATATATATATATATATATATATAGAGAGAGAGAGAGAGAGAGAGAGAGAGAGAGAGAGAGGGGAATGCCCCACGATACAACGTTAGGTGCCATACTCCATAATTAACACCAGAAAACCGACGAATCGCTCGCCGAGTCGATAAATTAACAAAAAAGATAGCGACGCGTGTTTAAGAAATGACTTGCTGCTGAAATATATATATATATATATATATATATATATATATATATATATATATATATATATATAGCGAATTTGTCGTATAAATAATAGTGAACTATACTCGAGTTTTGATGCTATGTTGTAGATTACAAGTACTGATAAAGTCAAGTAAAGTAAATTCGTATGAATCACCATTGTACAACTTTGATTCTGGTGTTGGGATTCTTGCAGGAGGGACCATGTAATGGTTACCAATATCCCTAAGCGAGAGTGAGTCATGGAACTTGTCACACCTAGGTCGTCATTCCGCGTCGTTGTCCACTTAACCACCGTCACCTCCCTGATGATTAATAAAAATGCATATACACTCAGAAATTGTTGTTTATGTTGAATTCTTGGAACATATGGAAATGAATACGTCCTAAATTTTTTTACCTAAGATTTATTACATATATATATATATATATATATATATATATATATATATATACATATACATATACATACACATATATCTATATCTATATATATATCTACATATACATACACACATATATATATATATACATACAATTTATAAAAGTTAAAATAAAAACATTGTTTCTCTCTCTCTCTCTATATATATATATATATTTATATATATGTGTGTATATATATATATATAAATATATATATAATTATTTATAAATAAATATTATTTTCAAAATAAACCCATATACACATGTGTTTCAAGCCAAACCTGCAATCGTCAGTATGGGAGAAGACAATCCCTGCCGGTCACACGGTTCGAACCTCGATACGAAAATCATGTTTGGTTCAGTAGCTGAGGCGTGTACCAATGCCTCGCCACGTATTGTCTAGAAATGAGTAGTTAATTAACGTGTAAATCGCAAAAATGGCGGCTGTCCAGCAAGCAGTCGAATGGTCAATAGGTGGGCCTAGAGTTACGCATTACGCAGAATGACAGCTTGTTGTCAACTTAACTGAATTGCTCTATCTTGCGAGAGTTTGGAATAATTATTTAGAAAGAAATGTTATTTTCAAAATAAACTCATACATGTATATCATGCCAAACCTGCAATTGGCAGTATTGGAGGAGACAATCACTGCCGGTAACGAAATTCCTGTTTGACTCTGTATTTTATTCCATGAAAAATGCCAGTATACTGAAATCATATGCCCTTAATAGGGTTAAGATGAAAATTCATATACACTAAATGTAAAAAAGCAAGAAAATTCCCAAATTTTTACTTTTATTGTCATTAAGGGTATGACTACATATCAACCAAACCATTTCATTATCACATCACTACAGTATAACTCTCTATGCATGGGTGGATGAAGTGTGTGAGGTGCGCTGAAGAAAAATCCCTACCAGTAAAATACATAGCCCTGTTGTGCTCGAATACCCTTAATGACAATAAAAGTGTAAAAATTTGGGAATTTCCTTGCGTTTGTACATTTAGTGTATATGTATTTTCATCTTAACCCTATTAAGATCATATGATTTCAGTATACTGGCATTTTTCGTGGAATGTTACTACTTTTGTAAAGGCTATGCCTCAATACAATGCCTTCTCATAACTGATATAGTTGGTAGTTTGACTAATCGAGGTATATGCTAAACTGAAATTAAAATGCCATCAACTAGACACTAGAACCTCTATCTTTGCCAAAAATCAGCTGAATCCATCAAATGATCGATAAGATATAGAATAAAGTGTATGAATACTGGTCATTTTTAAGGTTTTTGGGAATTTTCTGGAAAACTAAGGTATATGGTAAACTGAAATTAAAATGCCATCAACTAGACCCTAGAAACTCTATCTTTGCCAAAATCAGCTGAATCCATCAAATAGTTGATGAGATACAGGGTGGCACATACGTACATACGTATGTACGTACACACAGATAACATGATTTTATGATTGAACTTTTTGAATCTCTGGATTGCCTTGATTAATGATGCTGAAATTCTACACACGTATAGAACGTATCAAATAAAAAAATTGTGCAAAGTTTTAACTAATTTGGTTTATTGGTTTTTTGAGTTATGATTGATCAAAGAAATGAGATTTCCAGCATAGCCCATTCATTTACATACTATGTATTACAGTGTATGTTGGGCAGACGTGGGTTTCATCGATTTGTTGATTCTGGATTTAGTATAAAATCCAGTTGGTCAGAGAAAAATGATTCGTTAGTCACCTTTGATATCTAAGTTTCCGAAATCGGGTTAAGAACCAGTCACCAGTCGAAATTATGTTGAAGAGTGTACATTTTTTTTCTTTCGTTCCCCCATAAAAGTTATCTCGGGTATTTAATTAACTGCTTTGTTTATTTCAGTGGGGTGAGGGAAGTTTTATTTAAAGTCTATCTTCTTTTTTATAATGTTCTCTATTTTTATTTATTATTTATTTAGGCAGTTGTGTGTTGTGTATTGATTTACTCCTCTCCAGGAGTTAGGCACAAGGCCAGTTTTTATTTTACTCCCACAAGTAAAGTGTGACCCAAGATCGGGTCGGGAAAGTGGGGTTTAAAAAATTGCCTGGGCAGCCCCGTCGGCATTCCCCGGTAGGGGCGCCTCAGACAGTAAGCAATAAACTTACTCCTCCCCAAAGAGAGGAGACGAAGCCTGGGAGGGTGGACCTCCTAGAACTGCACAGGACAGACCCATAGACCGGCATAAATCAAGCCCCGAAGGCCAAGACAATACCAGTCTATGGGGTGAAATATCCATCGGAACAGATACTACACTTTGATCTTAGCCAAAAGGCCAAGTGTTGTGTAAATGTGTGTGAAAATGCTGTCTAGGTATTTTACAGTGTGTGAGGACATATTTACGTTTGTGAGTGGGTAGATTGTTTAAATATTTTCTATTTTTTTCGTGTGGATTTTAAAAAATCTGAGTATAGTTCTGCATGTGTAATACTGGAGTGTTATTCTAGTAAGTCATTATCGTCATTTCAACCGGGCTGCATCAATAACAGTTCCGTCCCTCTCTCTCTCTCTCTCTCTCTTTCTCTCTTTCTTTCTTTCTCTCTCTCTCTCTCTTTCTTTCTCTCTCTCTCTCTGTCTCAGTCCCTGTTCTAATTTCTGTCTGACTGTCTGTCTGTCAGTCTCTGTCTGTATGCCTGTCTGTCTTTCTGTCTCTCTCTTACTTGTTATTTGCGAACTTAAGCGCGCGCAGATAACCAGTCTCTTCTGGCATTTGGTACTTTTTTCTAGACATCTACCAGGGGTAAGGGTTTTTTGTGGAGTATAGTTGAATATGTTATCTTTGGTTTTGGTATTTCTAGTTGGTTAATTGGTGATCAGCTCTCCTATAACATAAGGAATAGAAATAGTTAATAATGTATTTTAACGGCCGTTCCGATGTTGTTGTCGCGATTGTGGCATTTTTTTCTTCTTGAGTAAAGGTGTTCGAAGACTTGTTGGGAAAGGAGGAATGATGGCAATGTTATATTAGCTGTGTCTGTTGCTATTATCGGTAGGAAACCTGTTTCTGGATATAGACTTGGAGTCGGGATGTTTTCGTTCATTGTTTCAAAAGGGAGGGTGTGTTGTTGGAGTTATAGTTATGTAGTTGATGGGGCCTGGCTGGAGGGTGGGTGAAGTATATGTTTATGAAATTATCTTTATATCATTTTTTTCTTTTTTGTACATATTATATCATTTTAAAATGTTTATATTGTTTTACTTTGCTTTAGTTTGTTTGGGTTTGTGTTGGGATGTAGTATGTGTTTGGTGTTGGTTGCTATTGAGATAAAGTTAGTAATAATTCATTTGAAGAGGGACATATTTATAGATGGATTATTTATTGGTGATGGATATGGAGTATATGATCCCTACCGAAGTGTCTGCCACAGTTTTGTTTGTAGCAGTGTGAGACGGTGTGTGTCTGACGATGTTTATTCATGCTATGGGGTTCTACTGTATGGGCATTTAGCTAGAGGTGACAATATATACAGGTAAGGAGAACATTTTTAATAAAATATGTAAACAAAAAATAATCTAAAACAAAATATTATATCTAATATCAGGAACGTTTTTGTTCTTGCTTTTAAAGGGAAGTTGTGTCTGATCAACTGGGAAATCATGAGATAAAATATTGTTTTCTTTTTAAATTCCAGAAACAGTTTTTCATGATAAACAACTGATGATCCCTTAAATAATGTTAAGACTTGGATACATTCTTGGAAGCAAACTAATATACTTACTGTAAAAAGTTCATTGACTTACAAACAAAGCTGTGTTCAAGGAACTTGCGACTAAAAGTGTTCATACCCCCATATAGTTGTAATGGTTGAAACATTTCCAAAACTATATATATATATATATATATATATATATATATATATATATATATATATATATATATATATATATATATATATATATATATGAATATTCCTGGGGATAAAATAGTCCGACGTAATGGAAAATGAAAGAGGAAAGCCAAAAACTATGTCATTTATGTATTCATCAGCGTTTCGTCTTTATTGAAAGACTTCCTCAGGATGAAGAAAGCAATGTAGAAAAATCATACAGAATATTAATTTTGATTTGTCAGTCCAGACTTGGGCATGGCTGTAGACGCGAATAAGCAGAAAATGAAAATCATAAATTTTGGTATTCCATTATAACTAGCAGTCTGTCTTATTCAAAAGACGCGAACTTATATATATATATATATATATATATATATATATATATATATATACATACATACATATATATATATATACATACATACATATATATATATATATATACATATATGTATATATATATATACATATATATATACATATATATATATATATATATATATATATATATATTGAGAGAGAGAGACTGAAACGAAAGGTATAAAAAGGGTATTGAATATGAGAGAAAAGATTTATCTACCCCCACAAGGTAAGATATGACACAAGGTCGGGAATGTAGGATTAGAAAAGCCAGCGCCCGAGAGGTGAGCATTCTGGCCATTTAAAAATTGTCTGTACAGCCCCGTCGGCATACCCCGGTATGGGCGCCTCAGGCAGTAAGCAATAAATTACTCCTCCCCAAAGAGGGGAGGCAAAGCCTGGGAGGTTGGACCTCCTAGAACTGCACAGAACTGTCCCATAGACCGGTGTAAATCAAGCCCCGAAGGCCAAGACAATACCAGTCTATGGGGGGCAGTTTCCATTGGAACAGATACTACACTTTGATCTTGACCAAAAGGCCGAGAGAAGGATACAAGATAACGCGAATGACAGAACGAGAGAGAGAGAGAGAGAGAGAGAGAGAGAGAGAGAGAGAATGAAAGAGAGAGAGAATGAAAGAGAGAGAGAGAAAGAGAGAGTGGGAATACTAGACAGAAACTCAGTAACGTTTATTAACTCAGCTATATTATAATTATAGATTATGGATAGAAGTGTGCAACACGCACACCCACATGTGGCCAATGATAGCGAACACGCTGTCACAGTGCGGTTCGCCTACAACACACGCTGAACAACAGAGCCGTTTGTTGAATCTAGGATTTCGGTGTGAGCCTGTGTGAAAGCATCATAAAATATATTTACTTTTAAAATATAAACATTCTTTCTATTCGACTAATAAAAATTCTTTTCATTTTATCTCTGTCGACGTAGTAAAGAGTACGAATCGTGTTAGGCTTCTAAAACCGTTTTTTATTTGTCTTTTTGAGATAATTCTTTTTCACATATATTTGTTTATATAAGAGAACATAGTTTTCATATATACATACATACATACATACATACATACATACATATATATATATATATATATATATATATATATATATATATATATATATATATATATATGAAAACGTATTTTCTCCTATAAACGAATATATGTGAAAATACGTTAGGCTCGTGATTCTAGGTTGGATCTACCAACTGTCTGCAACCGCAACTCCTGCACTGATGAGAGTAAAACCTCCGAATCGATATCGTTTGTCGGTATAAACACATTTTATCATTTATATATATATATATATATATATATATATATATATATATATATATATATATATATATATATATATATATATATTCATCTAAAGACAGACTGTTGCTTCAGAGAGACTAGACTAGCACCAATCCCGAACTACAACCATACAGTTTATAGTCGGCATTTCTACTCACTGAGCTACGGGTTCGGCGATCGTAAAGTAAACGGCAGGCGATATAATTAATGACAATGCCCTTCCCGAGAAAGGGGGTCTTATATATATATGATGTAAGACAGGGAAAGAGTATTTATTTACCTCGTCTCTAGGAAGTTAGGCACAAGGCCAGTTTTATCTTACTCCAACAAGTAAGATGTGACCCAAGCTCGGGTCGGGAAAGTGGGGTTTGAAAAGCCAGCGCCCGAGAAAGTGAGCACTCTGGCCATTGAAAATTGCCTGAGTAGCCCCGTCGCCATTCCCCGGTAGGGGCGCCTCAAACAGTAAGCAATAAACTTACTCCTCCCCAAAGAGGGGAGGCAAAGCTTGGGAAGGTGGACCTCCTAGAACTGCACAGGACCGACCCATAGACCGGCGTAAATCAAGCCCCGAAGGCCAAGACAATACCAGTTTATGCGGTGCAGTATCCATCGGAACAGATACTACACTTTGATCTGAAAGAGTATGTGGCGTATAGTGAGGGAAAGGCACGAGGGATGTATATTTTCATATTATATATATATATATGGGAGAGTAAATATGAAAATATTCACCACTCCCTGTGTATATTTTCATATATATATATATATATATATATATATATATATATATATATATATATATATATATATATATATATATATACAGGGTGGGCCAAAATAAGGGTCCTATCTTTAAATTTGAATAACTTGAATTTGAATAACTTCCACAAAATAAAAGTTAAACTCACCAAACTTTATGTGTGTGTAGACTGACCCTTCCGAGATTTTTTGAAATAAACAAAACAAATTTTAGCCGAAAAACACTTCTTAAAACTTACAAAAACTAAAGTATTGTTTTTTACACTGTTTTGAGTTTTTTAAGCAAAAATAATGTTTTCTAAATGAGGGTACGTTCCTTAGGGCTAATACGGCTCATGCTTGCTTCGGAAGGGGTCCTTTACTTATTCTAAAAAAAATTTTTTAAAAATCAATAAATAAAAAAGTTATGAATTTTTAAAAATAGGACCCTTATTTTTACCCACCCTGTATATATATATATATATATATATATATATATATATATATATATATATGAAAATATACACCATTCCCTCATGCATCTCCCTCGCTATACACCCTCTACTTTTGCCCTTTCTTACATCTTCGCCATCTCCCAGATCACGTACCATACTCACTACATACAACATCTATTCCCCTCTTCCTCCTCTTACTACATCTCACTCATCGTTTTACTTCTACGTTTTGTTTTTGTCTTGGGAGGCATTGTCCTATAAGATTCAAGATATGCTTGAAAACGTTGATTGTTTTGACAAATGGAGAAACGGCTGTAAAAATAATCTCTTTACTGGAAAATATTCTATAGATATATACATATGGTGATTGTAGTTTTCACAGATATTCCTACAAGATTGCAATGTCTGTTTATCAGCAAGCAAATGACTCAGCAGCCCAGATGTAGAGTTACAGAACATTGGACAAAAAACAGCTGACGAATCAGAATCGAACATTGATTTTGTAGTAAGTAAGCTATTAATCACAGAGATTATGAATATAAAATGTATATTAGTCTGAGTGAAAAAATTGAACTTCGTTAATTTTTCAATCATTTTGTTAATTTGTGTTTTGAGGTAATCGCGATCATCTTTCCTGATGCTGAAGACTATTTCTTACACTTTGTTCTGTCGTAAGGAGCTGTTGTTCATATATTTTTTTAAATTTACATTCGTTATTATTTAGGAATATGATTTTAATACAACTTAAATCATAATGTATATATATATATATATGAATTGTGTGTATTTAGGCAGCATTTTCTCATTTATGCAAACATTGTTAAAAATAACAGAATTCAGTCTGTTTTATTATCCCTTTTTATATTTGTTCAATTTTTCTGATGGTGTTTTTTTGTATTAAAATCAATAACATTAATAAATATTCCATAGGTTTCACAGGTTTCACGAGCGTTTTCGACTCTCCGTCGATTCATCCTCAAGGGTCAATACGTTCTCTGCACGTTTCTCCGGTGTCTTTTTAAAATTCTCTTCTTTCTTCAGCTTTTTTGTTCATTTGACCTTGACACCTGAGGATGATTCGACGAAGAATCGAAAACGTTCCTGAAACCTGTGAAATGTCTGGAACATTTATTAATTTTTTAAATTTTAATTAAAAAAAAACCATCAGAAAAATTAAAAAAATAAAAAGGTATAATTAAACAGACGAATTCTGTTATTTTTAACAATGTTTGCATAAATAAATATATATTTATTATATTATAAATATATATATTATTCAATGTGTGTTTTCTTTTGTTCAATTAAATAGATTAGTAAAAGTGAAATAAGTCTGCTGTTTTAATGTGTATATAGATTGTTTGTTATCCAGACGTACAGACTCACGAAACATTATATGATGACTAATACATGCTTTGATTTGAATCAATCAAAGGCAGAAACATTATTAAAAAAAACTTATGAAAAACATTGTCTATGTTTATCTGTACAATATTGTAAGCAGGTACTTCATAGACTGGAGAATGTAGCCAGTGCAATGCTTGTTTTGTTATATAAAGACATATTAAATTGCTTCTGTATATAATTTGAAACAAGAAAATATGAAAACGTAGTCGTTATAATAAAATAAAAATAGACATCATCTTCATATAAAGTTGTCTAGTAATTTTATCAATTTTTTGTATCATTTTCTTTTATCACAATTTAGTGTTTGAGCTGCTAAGTTTATCCTAATATGACACTTAAGAAGAAAACCAAGCAATGTATGAAATTACTAAAACCAGAAATGGAGAGATTTGAAAAGGAGGTTTGCCGTACAAACACATTTTACCGCGTTGAACGAGGAAAAAAGTTACTACTTTCTTTCTCACAGTTAAAATAATTTAGAAACAATACGAACAAACAGATAATTTAGAAAAGGACGTCCAAACAATAAGAACATTTTCACACCAACGATCGTCATGGCCAATAGCACATTTTCCAAGAGTCCAATGTTCAAGCTCCCTTGATGTCATCCCCAGGAAAAACATCAGTTTGAATAGATACATAAAATATGTTGCCAAGTCTGCTGCAAATAAGGTAGTCTCCCTCTACTGGGCAAGAAAACACCTTACACTTCCCAGTATCCTATATATCTATAAATCCACTATAGAGTATTGTTATGTGGGTTGCTGCACCAAACACTAAATTTTTCCGTTGGGAAAGTGTAGAAAAAAAATTCCTATGCTAATACGTTCCACACTTCCTGCCAATGTCCAGCTCCTGTCACGTGGTCGCAATGTTGCATCGGGAGGTGACAGTGGTTAAGTGGTTAACGACACGGAATGACGATCTGGGTGTGCCAAGTTCGAATCCAGTTCGAACCACAGAAACACTTTCACTTAGGATGTTGGCAACCTTCACGTGGTCCGTTCTGTAAGTACTCGATTTCTATCTAACTAGAAATCTATTGGGAAAATCGATACCAACAGTAGAATAATCTGATTCATACGCAATTAATGAATGAAATTTGAATCCCGGTGTTTTATAAATACTTCCACAGAATGTACTCAGATGAATTCACTGCTCTTGTACCACTTCAACGTAAATACTCCCGACCCACCAGACAATCGTATTCCTATAAAAGAGCCAGGTGGTGTACTGCTGTAATATCCGGAAAGGTGCCGCTCGGAGCACTATTCCTTGTCTCGACAGAGTAAAAAATTCATTTCGCAATTTGGTGGGGGATGATCGTTTCTCGTCCTTACTGCCTCTTGCACACAAAAGAGACGTTGCTAGACTCTCTCTACTGTATCCTTATGCTCATGGTAAGTGCTCAACTGAGTTATAATCCCCGCCTCCATCCTATTCGTTTCTAAATTCCCGAATCCGATACAATTAACGATTATGTTCTAAATTCCAAATTTCTATACAATTACCGATTCTGTTCTTAATTCCCGATTCCGATACAATAACCGATTCGTTTCTAAATTCCCAATTTCGATACAATTAACGACTTAGTTATAAATTCCCGATTCCGATACAATTACCGATTCTGTTCAAAATTTCCGATTCCGATACAATTACCGATTCTGTTCTAAATTCCCGATTCCGATACAATTACCGATTCTGTTCTAAATTTCCGATGTTAATACGATTACCGATCCCGATTCCTTTTTAATTTCTAAATAAGTAGCAACAAATAAACTTGACGGAATACATAACCTTCGTCTTTTCAATAATTTACGTCGTATTTAAACATTATTATAGTTTTAGTTTCATTGGTCGTTTAAAATAAATAAGAATTTATTATTTCAGCATTTGAACCATCAAAGGAAATTTAAGTTGTAAACAAAAAATAAAAAGTAAATAAAAAGAATCGTCTTCAGAATCGGAAATTAACTATTTTTTTCCCAAATTCCAATACTGAATCTGATACTCAAAAAAGTTCTGATATTCCGATTCCCTGTTCTGATTAATCGTCCCATCACCAGTAAAGAGGGCCCTTTGATTCATTTACTTTTTTACTGTTACATGTTTCTATTTTTAATGTTTAGTTTTAGTAGCCGCTAAAACCAACTTCTGTCTTTTCACCACCAACGCTCGGATCGTCACAAAGTCGGAGTTCACAAGTAGTTGTTACTTTTCACGAGTCCGTCTGTATAAATCCAATTTACAACCACGAACTCTCCAACACGTACACACCCACACACATGTATTTTAGCGCATACATACAGTCACCATACGCACACCAATACACAGATATACCTGAAAAGCAGCTACATTGTGTTGGTATCTGTAAATAACGTGGTAATATCCGAGAGGATGATATCATGAACGAACATCGTGCGGCATTCACCTGTTGAGCCGGCTTCCCCCGACGGAGATAATTTACACTAGAAGATTAAATTCAAAATAAGTCCCAAGTCGTATGTATTTTATTTACCTCCTCTCTAGAAGGTTAGACACAAGGTCAAGTGTTGGTTTTGATGAATATGTTTCTGTGGAACGAACTGGATTTGAACCCGGCACACCTCAGTCCGTGCCGTTAACCACTTAACAACAGTGAAGTCGTACGCATATCCAGGCCAGAAGAGATGGAAACGCTAGTTTCTGCATAACTTTTGTAGAGGTGTATCCGTTCTTTTACATGCAGTGTCTGGTATTCCGATATGGTCACCCATCTTGTACTAACCAGGTTCAACGTTTCTTAACTTCGGTGATCTAATGAGAACCGGTGTGTCAACGTGATTATGCCGTATATAATATAAACTAATAGAGTAATCATAGTAATTTTAGAATTCATTTGAGGTCACCGGAGGTCAAATTTGTGACTGTAGGTGAGTGGAGGATGGAGCTAAATTAGATTAAAAAATGTCTTCTTACGTCACTTACTGTATGTCTGCTAGTTCAAGAGAATCGGTGTATCAACGTGACTATACCGTATGCAACGAACTTGATGAACGAACATATACTACACTGGTCCCAAATAAGGAGGTAATGTCTTGAAGGATTGTATCATGATGAATAAACATATACTACACTATCTCCCCAAAGTAAGGTGGTAATTCCTGGAAGGATGGTACCATGATCACAAGACAGATACTACATTACACCTTTTCCTAGAAATAAGTAGGGGCTATCCCTTGAGGGATTGTCATGACCCCCCCAAAAAACGGACAATTGACCACCCACTACAAATAAAAAGGTGTGTTCATGCCTTAGAAGATGTTTTTTTATGATAACAGAGCATATATTAAACTACCTTCTAAAGATAGAGGATAAAATTCCAGTCTGGGGAGGTATCGTAACGATAGAACAGATACCAACTTGAACCCTGTACAGCCCTACCAGAGCACACCCTCATTCACACACATAATGGAGAGTTTGAATTACCTACTGGAGACACCACCCTTGAGTGTCTTCGGTCTTTCATTAAATAGTTGAACTTATAATAATTACACACACACACACACATATATATATATGGAGAGAGTTTGAATTACCTACTAGACACCATTTTCGAGTATCTTCGGTCTCTATGTATAGGGATTTGTCAGGACAACCTGACACCAGGATACTTCAACCTACAAGTAAAAAACCTGACCAAATATTCAAAATAACATAGTATTCGTAGCCCAAATAAGATCACCTCGATACGTCTATACACTGGCCCAAACGAGGAATAGTGCACCTTTTCTTAGTGATGTTAACCTAAGTAACATCACTTAGCTTGATACTCCACCAGACTAGATGAATTATTGTCCTGTAATCCGGTAAGACCAAGAGACTACAAGAAATATATACTATAACATAGTAACTTGGTCAATTGGGGAGAGGAAAGTTGATGTTCTTCATATCTTTACTAACTCAACGTCTTAGAGGTAAAGGAGAACTTTAGTTGAACACTCGGAAATCTAGAAATGTGATACTTAGAAGGCAATACGATGCAACGGTGTGGCGGATAGACACAAGTTGGAGCAAATAAGACATATAATGGTGGAACAAATTAAATAGTTTCACCCTTAATACAATGTATACATAAACACACACACACATATATATATATATATATATATATATATATATATATATATATATTTATTTTTTTCACAAACACACATATATCTGTTTATCTACACAATGTTACAATGTTATGTAATACCTGTATCAAGATGGTCTGGTGGAAACTCCGTATGATATAATATTTCGGGAACTCTTCCTTTCTTCAGAACCGTGCTCAACTCAAGTTCAAGCGTGCTTGAAACTCAGAAATCTATTTTTCTTATTCAGAGATCAAGTGTAAGCCCCAGGAAGGCTCCCTTTGATTTATAAAAACTCTGACTGAAGTAAAATGAAACAAAAAATATGTTTTATAGTCATCATACATTCCTCCGATAAATTACCTCCTTTATATATTAAGTAACCGTATGCAAACCAGTACACGCACATTCCTCCAAAGACTCTACACTTTCACGTATCTTTAAGTTACAAAGCAATGATATTCTACCTCAGGTCGCATATTTTCACTAGTATATATGACAAACGAACATATGCTACACTGCGTCTAAAGAAGGACGTTATGTTCTGGAAGATGGTACCATACTAACCTATACTACAATACCTTCCTCTAAGAAGGAGGTAATTCATCGGAGGAATGTATCATGACTACAGAAAATATTAGTTTTTGTTTAATTTTACTTCAGTCTAACTTCTCATACATCAAGAGGTCTTTTCCTGCGGCTAACAATTAATCTCTATATAAATGCAATAAATGACCCCTTTTATAGGAGGATGTGGCCTAATAAAATGCGACAAGGTTATTGGAGGCCCTGTCTACGGCTAGACAAAGCGAAAGGCTCTATGAGCGACTCTGAGGACGATAGAAAAGAGAACAGGCTATCCTAAATGATAGCCCTTTGAACGACATCCATTGACAGCAGGGGCTAAGTGGCCAGACTAGATTAAGGATACCCAAAACCGAATTCTACAGTGGGGAATGTTCGGAGACCGGTCATGATTGCTACAACTGTAGCAATTCGACCCAATCTGTAGCGAACCAATTTTGTGGGTACACTTCGGTAAAATCAGAGACCGCAGCAAGGGCACTGTAGCCAAAATAGGCTATAACAGCAGTTCCGATGACTTGAGAAATAAGTAAATTACTTCGTTCCAGAAAAAGGAATAACATGGGTACCGTTGAAAGCAACTCACTACCACCGGCTTGATTAGCTGTCTTTTACACGGACATTTAATCATAGCAAGTTTGTAGCAGACGCTACAACTAAATGGATATATGTGCGACCTTTCTTTCTTTGTTTGCCCAGTCCTGCTTCGTCTCTGAAGTAGAGAGTCTCGCAGAATCACGTTTGCCAAAAAGATTCCGGCCAATCAGAGACCAACGAACAACTTGACCACGCGTGATTTTAATTCTATAAGAAGACACGCACCTTCTTTCTCTTTCTCTTTTTGCCTTCAGCGTTCTGGGCGAGCGCACAACGGTGATCGTCGACTGCCCCCCCCCCCTACCGGCTCGAACGAGTAGTGTGTGTGTGGGGGGGAAGGTAATCCCTTTTAATTCAAATGAACTCTTCTTCAAACATCTCTTTTAATTCAAACGAACTTTTCTTCAAACATTCATATTACATTCGCCACACAAAAATACAGCAAATACGCATCGCATACACTCTTTACAAACATGAACTTATAAGCAGAAATGTCGCATTCCTAAAAGTACGAACTCTATACAATGTTAAGTAAATAAATTGTTTTGTTTCATATAAATGTTTTGCTCTTTATTAATTTTATAAAATATCATTCTTATGTTGTGTTTAGCTTTATCATTCCTTCGCTTTCTTTTTAATATAAGTTTTAGATAATAATACTGTTTTCTTCCTTTCTCTTTGTTTGTCTTAACCTCTTAATTATATCTACACGTGGTCCGGCCATTTCGACTAGGCCACGCGTGGTCGGCCACGTCCAAAGCAGTGGGATGACATGCCGCTACAAAGGCATTTCTCTCACAACCTATGGTCAAGGGATTCGTTCTCTCATAACCATTTGTCTGGCAATCCTTCGCCACTGTGGTTAATCCTTTGTTCTTTCGAAACTCCCGGCCATAATTGGTGACCCCGACGTGATAAATATAAATTACAGAGAAAGTACTGAAAACGGCCTGAAAGCCCCACCGAAGGAAAAATAAACCAATACAAAACTCAAAACGTAGAGAAATTTAGATATACAAACTCCACAACAAGGGCTCCGACATGGGGTGCATAGTGAAAATTAGCGGTAAACAGATAGAGGCACTGATCGAGACTGTATCGAATGTCTCGCTCCTAAAAACATCAGTTTCTGAGGAGTTAAAACAAGTAAAAAAGGAAGTGAGGGATTCTAACCTAACAGTTACCCTAGAAAACGGGCAAACGATTGTGTTAAAAAGTGTCCGAAGTTATTGACTCCCTGACTAAAAATGCACCAAATATTGATGTTTTATTTTATTTTTTAAAAAAATCAATCATGTTCTACAAAATACAAAACAAAAAACAATCCCCCCTTTTCCCTCCTCTTTCCTCCCCTTTCTCGCCCTTCCTCCCTTTCACTCAACCAAACACCATGAATACATACTTAAAAATACCGGATTCAGCATTAAATAATCTGAAAATGGTTGATATGCCATAAAACAAAACAACCAAATTTTACCAAAATGACCGTATTTGGCATTAAATCACCTGAAAATGGTTGATATGCCGTAAAAGAAAACAAACAAACTAAACACCATGAACTTGAAGCATGAAACCTTTCACCAAAATGACAAGATTCTGCATTAAATAACCCAGAAAGGGTTGACCTGCCGTAAAACCAAATAACCAAACAAGCAACCTGTGTTAAATAGTATGGTTCATTAAAGTGCGGAAAATAAAAGCTTCATCGAGACTATATATCGTTACAGACTTGGGATCGAGAGTAAATATTAGGCGCACACTGGTTAAAAAGGAACCGAACCAATTAAAACTATAATACTAGTTGTAAACTGGACGAATTCTAAAGGGAGAAAGTTGAAATGCCGCCATGCAACGCGACTTCTTACACTGTTAGATCGGCTTATAACAAACAGCAGAAAAAGAATTCACCCAGTCAATATCGGACCCCTTGTCTAAAAAGGGAAACCTATGATAGATGCAGTTAAGGTGTCCCCCACCTACAACACCACAGATGTCTATGGGTCGTAGAAGCCTAGAGACATTGTCACGTTTCCACTGGACTTTCAGGCCAACAAGGAACTTAAAATGACAAATCCCGCTCATGAAAGGGCAATTACTCTCAAACTCGGATAGGAAATCTGGAAAACCCTCAATTTTAAAAATTCCCGAAGTTACCCCCAACACACACGAAATAAAATTGCCAGTAGCAGGCAAAAAAGTGGGAAAAACTCTTTGAAATGGCCAACATATTCACGCATTAGTTCACTAGGGGCAGAGGGAAAGGTCACCAGTCAACTAATGGTCAAGGCCGAAAAAATCAAAGGAAACTCAAAATGTCGAAACTTTGATGACAATTAATGACTTTTAAAACCATGAAAAAAAAGGAATATAATAAGCTAAGGTTCAGGAGGTAAAAGGGGAAAATAATTTAAATGATCTTCCTTTCCTCCAGAAAGAAAAATAACGGTAAGAGAAAAGGGAAATAAAACTGCAAAATAATGATATCCTTGTACCAGGAAAAAACAAAGGTAAAAAAGGGCGATTGTGGTACAAGGATGGACGCTCTTTTCAATGAAGCTGGATTACCCTACATTACTAATCGGCCTTGTGCCTGACTTGCCCTTGTGGATAGGAAAGTTAATTGATAAAATAGTGTTTTCGCCCATAAATATCTCTACAGCCGGCATTAACAAGTGTGACGTCAATCAAATCTGAACCTGGCTGAAAGGACATGTGTTTACAGTATTTCCGGTCGTTAAGTACGTTCGGAATTCAAAAGTCAAACCCAATGGCATCGATGACGAACTTAATGTAATACAACTAGTGATTGTTATCCTTTCATTATGTCTCTTTCTTTACATATGGATTCTTGTTTTCTCTTTTTCTTTTTGCTAAAAGTCTTTACCGCTTCTCTCTCATTTTGTCACAGCGAGGGAGAATTAAGCAGTTGGTGTTTCTTTTTCATACAGGACGGTCACGTTGCGAGCCAGATCTCGAGTTTGTGTACGTCTTGTAGAATGCTGAAAAACAAATTCTATATTTTATATATAAGATGCTTGTTCGCTTCTTTAATACAAAGCGTTCAAATTCCAGCATGACGTCCAAAATAAGTCCAGATTATAAATTTTCTGAAGAAAGTTATTAATGCCAACAACCCGTCAAACAAACTGATGGCATCAACTCCTTCATAAGGGGAAATATGACTATCGTGTAACCCCCGGAAGCTGATGGTCTCTGTCAGAACGATAAAACGCCTTCCAGAGACGTCCTCAAGGCGCAGACAACTCAACTTACACACCCCACGGAACGCTAGTATCATAGTTGAGTCTCGGCCAAAGATAGTGTTTAAATGGTTCCCAAGACCGAAGGTACGACTCAGGAATACATCCACAGAACAGCCAGGGGTATCTCCACTTAGCGATAGGATTATATTTTGGAGGTGGGAGTTCTACGTTTTTAAGACTATTAACGGGTGTATTTACGATGTTGCCAGTCGGATTTAGGGTTAGGGTTAGTGGTTAAAAATATTTCGTTAAAAAATGTAATTAGAGTCGTCCAAAAATGGAGGATCATTTTACGTTAAATTTATATACGAAATTGATCTCCACTATAATTTTTTAAATAATTGTTTTTACTCTTTCCTTTAAGTTTTCAGAGTATTCATACGTCATCGCCTAATAAAAGTAGAATCTAATTTTTGTGCATGGGTTGTTTAACGTAGCATGGGTATTAATCTACAATAATACTCAATTTCTTTTCGTGAGCCTTATATTGGAGATATTAATTATTTTAAAGGAAATAAAGTTATGGAATAAGTCAAAAGCAATTTATTTTACTTTTCCAACGCCTTTGTAAGGTATTTCCTTTACAATTGTAATATTAAATATAAAATATAAGCACGTTTATTTTCCGTGAATATTGGTTGTGAGTAAAGTAGTTAGTGACAGCTATTTTGCTTTTTCAGGAAATAAAGTACCAGACTCGACCGGAAATAAGAGCCGAATACTACTTAACTTCAAGCCATTAAATAAATAGTTAGTTCTTTGATATGACAGTGACGTATTTTAGTCTGGTCTGGGTCCTTACTTCAAACAAGATGGTTGCCAATCATTACTTTACACAGAACAACATTTACAGCAAATTTACATGTTTATATTTGATATTAAATATTACACTTTTTAAACAAAAATAGGTCACAAATAAGTAGAATTGTTTTTGGTAAATTTCCTAACTGTATTTCCTTAAACATAATTTATGTCGCCGATAGTAACGTTTACCAAGGTGTCTTTGGATCCCTGGGTGTACATGTAGACACCGGTTGAGAATGGCTGCTCATTTTAAAAATTCATTCATTCGTATGAATCAGATGATTCTATTGTTGGAATTGAGTTCCCCGGTATCTTTCTAATTAGAATTATTTTCAGAAAGACACCGGGTACCCACAGAAGGGATCACGTGAAGGTTGCCAACATCTAAAGTGAAAGTGTTTCTGCGAATCGAACTGTATTCGAACTTGGCACACTCAGGTTGTCAGTATATGTTATTACCCACTTAGCCACCGTCACCGTCCCTCATTTTAACCGATTGTACCTGAGTATGGGCGTGGTTAGTATGGCTACGGACTCCATATCTTGTTCGATTGCATTACAACATTACCGGTAAAAACGAACACGCGCACACACTACGGTTCGCCATCGAGAAGCCACGGAACATGAAAGTTGTGCTGTTAAGGCGAAAACGAGGCTGGAGCCTCGATGTGAATTAAAAGATTAGTGCTGTAAAATTGGCGAGTAAATATTGACTTAGTGTCTCTTCAAACCCCCGGGGTCTAAGCTCACCACAAAAGCTGGACACAAGGAGAGAAAAGGGGAGGGGGAGAAAGAAAGAGAGAAAGAAAAGGAGGGAGAGAGAAGGAGGGAAGGAGAGAAAGAAAGGGAGAAAGACATGAAAAGGGAGGGAGAGAAGGAAAGAGAGAACGAGAAGGAGGGAGGCAGAGAAGGGGGAGGCGGAGAAGGAAGGAGAGGAAGAGAAGACGAGAGGGAGAGAAAGATGGAGGGAGAGAAAGACAGGTAGGAAGAGAAGGAAAGAAGAAGAGAAAAGAATGAGAGGGAGAGAAGAAATAAAGATAAGCAGGAAAGGGAGGAGATAAGGAGGGAGGGAGAAAAGGAAAGACAGGAAGAGAAAGAAAGGGACGGAGAGAAGGAGGGAGGGGTCGAAGGAAAGATAAGAAGAAAAGGAGAGAGGGAGAGAACGAGGGAGGGGGAGAAGGAAAGGGAGGGAGAGAATGAGAGACGGAGGGAGAGAGAGAGAGAAGAAAAGGGAGACAGGCAAAAAGAGGGACAGAGATATACAAAGGCACACAGAGAGAAGGGAAAGAAAAGAAAGAAAGAAGGGAGAGAGAAAGACAGAGAGACAGAAAAAGAAACAGGGAATGTAGAGAGAGAATGGAATATATATATATATATATATATATATATATATATATATATAGATAGATAGATAGATAGATAGATAGATAGATAGCGAGAGAGAGAGAGATAGAGAGAACAAAGAGGATAGGGAGAAGCGAGAGATAGAGAGAGACATACATACATACAGACAGACAGACAGACAGACAGACAGACAGGCAGAGAAAAAAGAGGATAGGATGAAGGGAGAGATAGAGAGAAGGGGGTGAGAGCCAGACAGATAGAGAGAAGAGGTAAGAGAAAATGGGAGAAATGAACAGATAGAAGAAATGTAGATAGAGAAAAGAGAGAGAGGGAGATGGAGCAATGCTGAGCGAGCGAGAGAGAGAGAAGATAACAGATTGAATAGAAAAGAGAGAGAGAGAGAGAGAGATAGAAGTGAAAGACAGAGAAAAGAGAAAGAAAGAAAGAAAGAATGTAAGCAAAAACAATAAAGAGAGTTAATACAACTATAAGCGCTCACGTGTGTGTGTGTTACTGCTATAAAAATGGCGCGTAAAAATATTGACTTTATATCTCCGCAACACCCCAGGGTCTAATCTCACCACAAAAGCTTGACACAAGGATAGAAAGAGAGAGAGAGAGTAAGAGACAGACAGACTTACAGACAGACAGAGACAGTTAAAGAGAGGGGGGAAGGAGATAGATAAAGAGAGAAAGCGAAAGAGATGGGAAGAGGGAGACAACGAATTAGAGAGAGAGAGAGAGAGAGAGAGAGAGAGAGAGAGAGAGAGACATATATAGAGGGAGGTGGTAAAAGAAAAGGAAAGAGATAAGAAGTGAGAAAGGGAAAGACAGGGGGGGTAGAGAGAGGAAGAGAGAGACAAAGATAAAGAGAGAGAAGAGGAAAGAGATAGGCAAAGAGAGAGGGCGAGAGAGAGGGGAAGAGAGACAGACAGAGAGAGACAAAGAATTAAAGAGAGGTAAAAATATAGAGAGAGGAGGAAAAAAGAAGGAAAGAAAAAAGGAGAAAGAGAAGAAGAGACGGACATACAGACAGACAAATTGGGCGTGATACAGAAAAATAGAGAGAGAACTAGGAGAGACACAAATAGAAAAGGGAGTGATAATAAAGAGACATTGACAGAGATGGGAAAAGGAGGCAGATATATAGATAGGGAGAGAGAGAACGTGAGAGAGATGAGAAAGAAATTTATATATATATATATATATATATATATATATATATATATATATATATAGAGAGAGAGAGAGAGAGAGAGAGAGAGAGGGGGGGCGAGAGATAGAGAGAGAGAGAATGAGAGAGAGATGAGATTAGGAAGAGACACACATATATATATAGAGAGAGAGATAGAGAAAGTAACAGAAATGTAAAAGAGAGACATATTTATAGAGAGAGATAGAGAGACATTGAGAGAGATGAGAGAGAGATGGAAAGATATATGAAGTAAGTTACAGATAGAGATAGAGCGATGGAGAAAAGGGGCATATATATACATATATATATATATATATATATATATATATATATATATATATATATATATATATACATAGAGAGACAAAGAGAGAGAGGATGACAGAAAGAGAAAGAGAGAGATGGAAAAGAGAGACAAATACATAGAGTTAAATAGAGAGAGATGGGAAAGAGAGACTAAGATACAAAGGGAAATTGAGAGATGGATAGAGAGAGAGAGGTATGGGAAAAAGAAACAGCTATATATATATAGAGAGAGAGATAAAGAAAGAGAGGAAGGGACAGAGAGAGGAGAAATAATGACAGATATAGAGATGGTAGAGTGGTGTGTCTTTCTTTTTTCTTTAAATTTTAGAGGGGAATCCCCCATCATCAGAAACAAATATATCCACTCGTGGGTGTGTGTGTTATTTTTTTTATGGCAATAGCCTGGGCCGGAAATTGAATTTCACCCTACCATCACGGTTCGAACTTAACACTGATTAATATAATAACATTATTTGAAAATTATTGATCTTACAATATTATCATTATTGTCATTTGTTTACCATTTCACGTACCTCCGGTGTCACCTAACCAACGCATTGTCACCGCCTTCTAACAATACTAATTATATATATATATATATATAGAGAGAGAGAGGGTCAGAAATATGGGAAAGACAGACGGTGAAGAAGAGAGAAGGAGAGTGTGAGAAAGATTGGAAAGACAGACAAGTATATATAGAGATAGACATAGAGGGAGAGAGATGGGAAAGAGAGACAGAGAAACTGAGAAGGATGGAGAGAGTAGGAGAGATTGGAAAAAGAGACATATATATATATATATATATATATATATATATATATACACATATATATATATATATCGAGAGAGAGAGAGAGAGAGAGAGAGAGAGATGGAGAAGGAATGGAAGAGACAGGAAAGAGAGACGGAGAAACAATGGGAGATAGAGAGAGTGAGAAATATGGGGGAAAGAGACAGATATATATTGAGAGAGATACAGACAGACACACAGAGAAACATAAACATTTAGAAAGAGAAACAGGTAGAGAGACGGAAGAGAGTCACATATAGTGATAATGGGAGATAAAAGGAAGAAGGGGTACAGAAAGAAATACATATGTAAAAGGAGAGACCAATAGAGAGAAGGGGAGAGAGAAGAGAGATATAAATAGGTAGATAGAGACAGACAGAGAGACATGCGGAGAGAGACGGATAGAAAAGAGAGATAGTGAAAAAAGAAAGAAAGTAGGAAATAAGGAAAGAAAAAAGCATAAAGAGAGTTACAAAGACTATGCATACACATGTGTGTGTGGGTATGTAAGTTTGAGAACGTGTACGTGTATGCGTGTATGTGTATGAGAGTGTGTGTGTTTGTGGTCTGTGTTACTGCTATAAAATGGCGCGTTAATATTGACTTAGTGTTACATCAACTTCCCAAGTAAAAATTAACACAAGAGTGGGACACACGGAGATATATATATATATATATATATATATATATATATATATATATATATATATATATATAGAGAGAGAGAGAGAGAGAGAGAGAGAGAAAGAAAGAGAGAGATAGAAATATAGAGTGCGAAAGATTTGAAAGAGAGACAAATATATAGTGAGAGAGAGAAAAAAAGAGTCAAAGAGAAGACGATGGAAAAGAGAAGGAAACAGAGAGACAGCGAGAGACTAAGACAAAGAGCAATACAAGAATATAGACAGACATATATATATATATATATATATATATATATATATATATATATATAGATAGATAGATAGATAGATAGATAGATAGAGAGAGAGAGAGAGAGAGAGAGAGAGATACATAGATAGAGAGGACGATTGAAAGGGAGATAAAGGGATAGAAAGAAATAGATAAGAAGAGAGAACAGGGAAAAGAATTGAGAGGCAGATAGACAAAAAGACAGACAAAGAAAATGAAAGAGAGGGAGAAAGAAAGAAGGAAGAAACACAGATGGAGAGAAGAGGAAAGACTGAGGGGAGGGAGGCACAAAAAGAGAACGAGAAAAAATTAAGAGAGAGAGCAGATAGAGACAAGCGGGAGCGAGACATGGTGACAAAAAGCGCAAGAGATGGCAACAGAAAAGAAAGGAAAAAATAGATACAACCACAGACATACAAAGTGTAACACATATAGACAGAGAAGATAGATAGATAGATAGATAGATAGATAGATAGATAGATAGATAGATAGATAGACACAGACATAGATAAATATAAAGAGACAGAAAGAGTGAGAAAAAGAAGTAGAGAGAAAGGGAGAAAACAAAGATCTATGAAGATGCAGAGAGACAGAGAGAGGGGGAGAAGGATATAGAGAAAGGGAGATACACTTGCCAGAAAAATGGATAGAGAGAGACAGACAGAGAGACAAAAACAGACAGACAGAGAGGAGGAAAAGAACGGAGCTACTGACACCAACAAGCTTTCGATCTAAGAATGACGCAATTGCTTGTCTATCCACATTTAAGACATGTGATACAACGAAACAATCTGCTTGTGGATGATTATATATATATATATATATATATATATATATATATATATATCAATGGAAAAAAGAGAAATCAAAATAATAATTTGAAGAATTTGCGAAAATTATATTTTTGGCTATTTCCCTGTCAACTTATCTATCTATGTAATTCCTCTGATGATAAGATCTCATTCTTTGAAAAAACACGGTTTAAGGAACGAAAAAATCAACCACATTTTATTGAATGAACCTTACATTGAACAAATGAAGATGAAATAGATTTGTCATTCTTCATTTTTTAAAATTATCTTTTTTCATTTATCTATATAGTTGCTCTATCCCGTATATTTTAGCTTCAATCACTTCAAGATAGGTTCACATTTCTAAAAGTATACATTCTACTTTTAGTTCTCTACTTCTCTTATTTTGTCGAATTTGTAACCACTTCAATTTGCAAAATTTGTATCAGGACCCAAGTCGGAACTTCACCATATTTTTTCCTCCTGTGTTTTATATGTACCATGTTCTTTCACAATTCAAAAATATATTATGCTACTCTCTGATTATGAACGAACATTATTCCCCTCACTAAAAAAAGAAAGTAATCCTAGGGGGACGACATCGAGAAGAACGAACGTATACTATACTTCCCACCACCCCAAAAAAGGAGAGGTCGTTATGCCTGAGAATAATGTATCATGACGAATAGAAATATAGTACACAGAATTAAATAAGCATAGGGAGAGTAGAAAGTTGAGCTTGCGTTTACTTTCGGAAGCCTCGTTACTCTCCAACCTCTTGTTTTGTTCATTAGCCCTCACATTCGATCAGCGATGTTTCTGACAAAGGGGAAATAATTACTGTTTTCTGGGTCGGAAGCTATCCATCTAACACTTATTATTGGTAAGTTTTTTTACCATAGAAGAAGTATATTTTTAGCTCCTCACATAAAGTGGCTCTATACCTTGTCTGGAGCAATTTACATGAAAAAATAAACCGTCTTAATGTAAATATATAGACAGGATAGGTGAAAAACATTCGCATTTATTCATTTGCATGACATAAAAAACAATGGCAAGTGTCATTGTCGACGTCAAACATCTAAATGAAAATTTACCGGAAACATAAAGTCGTTACCTTTGTAAACAAAAAGAAATATGATAGCTAAGGAAGAACGATAACTTCTTTTATAATTTTTTAGTTAAAAAATACACGTTTAGAAACTTGGGTTATCGTTCTTCCTTAGCTAGTATTATTGTGTACGCACATGTACTACACTGACACCCTAATTTAGAGGATAGTATCATGACGAACAAACCCTACCTCTCCCAGAAAGGAGGAGGTAATTCCTGTGAGGATTGCCTTATGACAACAG
>OY744551.1:680000-700000 GCA_963556195.1 Sepiola atlantica
TCGAATAAATACGTAAAAGATAATGCCAACAACGCTGCAAATAAGGTAGGCTCCCTTTACTGGGCTAGAAAACTTTTCACACCTGTCAGTATCCTATATCTCTATAATACTACCATTCGCCCATGCATGGAGTATTGTTGCCACATCTAGACTGGTACACCAACCACTTGTCTCGCCCTCTTGGATAGCATACAAAACAGAGTCTCATGTCTACCAGGCTCAAGCCTCTGTCACATCGCCGCAATTTTGCACCCCTGCTCTTGTTTTACAAGTACTTCCACGGAATGTGCCCGACAAACTTTCTGCACTCGTACCCTTACGACGTAAATATCCCCGACTAACTTGACTAGCAGCAAAATCCCACCCCTTCACTGTAAAGGTACCCTAATGCTGGAAAACGTTTTACTTTAATAGCTTATTTCCTCGGACCGCTTGCCTTTGGAATTTTCTTCCACCTCCGTGTTTCAACGACCCTATCGACATGCAGACATTTCAATGTAATGTGAACAAACATCCTGCTTCAAAACTGCCCATTTAGGAAGACGACTATAGAAATGGTCCCCCAATCACAGTAGCTACATTCGTCTCAATGGCAATGTGCCTTCTCTGGAGTCAATACAATTTTTTTTTAATACTGATTTCCTCGTGCTGCTGGCCTTTGGAACTCCCTCCCTGCCCCCTGTTTTTTCGACGGTACTGACATGCAGACATTTAAAACTAATGTAAACAGACATCTCGCTGCGTAGCTCCCAATTTAGATTGACCCCCCTCTTCCTTTTTTCTCAGTAGCTCCTTACATCTACAGTGGCCTCCTGCCTTGTTTGGGGTGAACTATGTTAAAAAAAATGCCAGAGAGAAAGAAACCCAGAATGGAAGACTTACATGACTGTGACTAAGGTTGCTGGAAAAATGCTTGGATCATTCTATCGCTCCAGAAAGTACCTGCCCCCTGATGCAATTCTAAATCTGCATAAGAGTCAACTACATCCTAAGATGGAGTACTGCTGCCACATCTGGTGAGGTGCCGTTCAGAGTTCAAAACCGACTTAATTTTTTAAAAATTATTACTTAAGAGTCACCACTTATCAAGACTCAAAGGCCACTCGAGGATAAGGGCTAATGAGTGTTAGTTAAATGGTGATAAAACACCCTGGTGATTGATAATGATGGTGAAAATTGGGCTGAAAGCGATTGTTTAAGATGGCGGCTAAACAAAGATTTGTTTAAATTGGACTTGTAAAAAGACAAGGTTCTAGTCAGTTGGAAAGCAGTCCTGCGGTATGGTGTTCCACAGACGAGTAGTTCTAAGAAATAAACTTTGTGCATAGAAGTTTCGTTTAGTTTTACGCACTGACATAGAGAAAAGGGAAATTAATGACAGTGGTTGTAGCGAGACGAGTTTTTGTTGTAAATTCTTTACAGGGGGGGGGGGACCATGTATTGAAGCTCAGTCGAGCACCTGCCCTTAAAATAACGGCAGAGTAGAGAAAGACTATCAACGTCTCTTCTGTGAGAAAGAGATAGTAGGGAAGAGAAAAAGGACATCGCTCATAAGATCGAAGTCTGTTTTGTAATCTAATCGGGAATGATCTCTTCTGTTTCATACAACCCCGTTTCTTACAGAAGAGACGTCGATAGTCTCTCTCTACTCTAGCGTTATTTCTATCAAAGGTACTCGACTGAGCTCTAATCTCGCGTTAACCACTTGTAAATATTCAGAGAAAGAATTCGCTTCGTTACCATAACGAAATAAAATGTTTGTTTTTTTCCTCCGTGTCAGGAGAATTTCCACAAACAAAGTTTCTTCACATAGCACAGTGACTACTTCCCTTAGGATTACAGCACGGTCTTCTTCAAATGCAATGTCAAGAGATTTCTTTCAAAACTCTCCCCGTTAGAGTTGCGTTTGAACTTACCCATGCGTGTATAAACTATTATACATCCGTCTCGAACACAGGTTTTGGATCGTCTGCTGACAAAATTACTCGGACGCCGATGTTAATTTATAAAATAGTTTATTATAACGCAAAGAACAGTCACAGGAAAACGTGAGAAACGTATCTTTAATTTAATTGTCCTTTCTTCTAGTCTGCTCCCTCCTATTCACAGATGTGATGTTGCTAGTCTCAGTCATTTATATAAGTACTATTATGGAATACGTTCTTCAGAATAATGTGATCTATTCTCCGCTTTCTTTGTTCAAGTTCGTTTGACTCGTTTGTCTAGTGGTCTCAAGCAATTCGCTGTTTTGATAGCTCATAATCATACAGTTTCCTATTCCAGTAGCTTCTTTCCAAGAACTGCAGGCTTGTGGAACTCTCTTCTTGCTGACCGTTTTCTTCCTACCTTATAGCCTAGGTCATTTCAAGACCAAGGCCAATAAGCATCTCCTGTTTTTGCGATAATAATCTTTCGTTCTTGTTGGCTCTTTACATCAAGTGGCTTCATGCATTGTCTGGAGCGATTTCAAAAAAACAGAAAGAAAGACAGACAGATAGGTAGACGGATAGCTTGTCTCGCTACAACTGTGTGTGCCCGCATTCCATTGGGGACATCGCAATTGACATACAGACAATCTCTGTTCGCAAGTCACGTAGTTTCGTCAACTTCCGTTCTGAGGTCAACTCTGACCCTTAAGTGTCACTCAAACTCTCCCATGCAAAACACAAGCTTCGTTATGTAACGTAACTCATCAAACTTAGTCAATTCCATTAATCATCCCCAATCTTCTGAAGTTCTGCATTTTTAAATTAGTGATCATTTCATCTCATTAAAAATTCATCCTCGAGTTGTTTTCGCCCTAGGTAATTGTTATGGTACCTTACCTATACATACTACTTGAACTCTTCCTCTCACCATAAATACTGGGAGCACCTGCTTCTCAGTATTGGACCCAACCCCATCCTGTTCAGTCTCTCATTAACTTCGGTTGGTTGAGGACGTCGGGATGGGGTAATACTAGTCGAGGATTTGTTCTCGACAATCAGTCCGGCAGGAACTAGGCCATTTACGTGGCCTTTTATCTGCCGGGCTGAGGTATATTGTCCTGGGTTTTCCTAGGAGGTGCACCCTCCCAGGCCTTGCCTTCCCTCTTTGGGGAGGGGTAAGTTTATTGCTTGCTGCCTGAGGCGCCCTTACCGGGGAATGCCGACGGGGTTGCCCAGGCTATTTTTGATAGGCCAGAGTGCTCCTTCTTTAGGGGCGCTGGCTGGCTTGATCTCCCCACTTTCCGACCTTGTGTCACATATTGCTTTGTGGGAAGCGATTAAATACCTGGATCCGCCCCATCCTGTTCAGTCTCTCATTAACTTCGGTTGATTGAGGACGTCGGGATGGGGTAATACCAGTCGAGGATTCGTTCTCGACAATCAGTCCGGCAGGAACTAGGCCATTTACGTGGCCTTTTATCTGCCGGGCTGAGGTATATTGTCCTGGGTATTCCTAGGAGGTGCACCCTCCCAGGCCTTGCCTTCCCTCTTTGGGGAGGGGTAAGTTTATTGCTTGCTGCCTGAGGCGCCCTTACCGGGTTGCCCAGGCTATTTTTGATAGGCCAGAGTGCTCCTTCTTTAGGGGCGCTGGCTGGCTTGATCTCCCCACTTTCCGACCTTGTGTCACATATTGCTTTGTGGGAAGCGATTAAATACCTGGATCCGCCCCATCCTGTTCAGTCTCTCATTAACTTCGGTTGATTGAGGACGTCGGGATGGGGTAATACCAGTCGAGGATTCGTTCTCGACAATCAGTCCGGCAGGAACTGGGCCATTTACGTGGCCTTTTATCTGCCGGGCTGAGGTATATTGTCCTGGGTTTTCCTAGGAGGTGCACCCTCCCAGGCCTTGCCTTCCCTCTTTGGGGAGGGGTAAGTTTATTGCTTGCTGCCTGAGGCGCCCTTATCGGGGAATGCCGACGGGGTTCGCCCAGGCTATTTTTGATAGGCCAGAGTGCTCCTTCTTTAGGGGCGCTGGCTGGCTTGATCTCCCCACTTTCCGACCTTGTGTCACATATTGCTTTGTGGGAAGCGATTAAATACCTGGATCCGCCCCATCCTGTTCAGTCTCTCATTAACTTCGGTTGATTGAGGACGTCGGGATGGGGTAATACCAGTCGAGGATTCGTTCTCGACAATCAGTCCGGCAGGAACTGGGCCATTTAGTTGGCCTTTAATCTGCCGGGCTGAGGTATACTCTCCTGGGTTTTCCTAGGAGGTGCACCCTCCCAGGCCTTACCTTCCCTCTTTGGGGAGGAGTAAGTTTATTGCTTGCTGCCTGAGGCCCCTGACCGGGGAATGCCGACGGGGTTGCTCAGGCTATTTTTGCTAGGCAAGAGTGCTCCTTCTTTAGGGGCGCTGGCTTGACTTTCCCCCACCTTCCGGCCTTGTGACACATATTCCTGCGGTGAAAAGATATTAAATACCTGGATGTACCTCAGTCCGAAGCGAACTGGGCCATTTCGGTGGCCTTTTATCTGTCTTGCTGAGTTATTCGTCCTGGGTAGTCTTAGGAGGTTCACTCTCCCAGGCCTTGCCTCTCCTCCTTGTGGTGGAGTAAGTTAATTGCTTACTGCCTGAGACGTCACGACCGGAGAATGCCGACGGAGCTGCCTAGGCAATTTTTAAAAGTGCTCCTTTTTATGGGCGCTGGAATGACTCTCCCCACCATCCGGCCTTGTGCCACATTTTCCTGCAGTTGGAAGGAAGTAAATACTTGGAACCACACCAGTCCCTACTGACAGTCAAGACAGACGTACAAGTCCTCTTGTTCTCTGTTGTATTATATTTTTTTCAATAAACTTGTTTCTCTAAACTCCGAGTTCGTGTTTTCTTCCCCGGCTACCACAGTAATACAAAAAAAAAAAAAAAAAAAAAAAATTATTTGGCAAAAAATAACAAAGTGGAACAAGCCATGTAAATAGACAGAGATAAGTTATTTACATCTAATTTAAGTTATTAGCTTTACATATAGTCTGAATGTTTGTTCAAGGCATCTTTAAATCTGTATAAGGTAGTCATCGTCACAATTTCCTCTGGTAGGTTTTTGTACGGAGAAAACAACATGGACAGACAACGCTGCCTTGCTTCTATTGAACCGAAAGCAACGGTGGTACATATTTTGCGAATACCTGCAGAGACCAAACTTGGCGCTGGGATGAACAACTGCTCGAAAGGTAGATTTAAATTACCGTTGACGATGTTCTACGCCAGAATCAAGTCTCCTTGCATCCTCCGTTGTTTAAGTAAGAATAGATTTAGTATTTGGAGTCGTTCTTTGTAGGTAAGCGTGGGGAGTCCTGTCACCATCCTGATTGCTAACCGTTGAACACGCCGTACGTTATCGTTTGTAAATAAGGATTTGTTGCTTAGATGGCACATTCAAGTAAGGGCCGTCCCAGAGTTATGTATAAGAGATAGAAACCGTCTGCTGTTCGGTTGAGAAAAAATCTCCGGATCAAGTAGACAAACTGTCTGATTTTATTCGTTTTCTCGATACAATGACGCGTTGGTTTTGAAGAGGTGTCCATAACCGTACTGAAGTCTTTTGCAGAAGCGACGATATTGAGTGGTACAGTGACAGAGTATTCGAGACAAATTTCATGATTATTTGATATTATTTAATTTCAGGACCATTCGAAGTATTTGATAGAAGTAAAGTGCAACGGTTAGCGTTTTCTTTGTATTATTTTGGGATTTGAGAGCTGGATATCATGTCCGACTGGAAAGACAGTGACATGCACCCTTATGATTGGCGCCAGATTTTTAAAAATGCATTAATCTTCATCCTTGAATGGCATTTGGCCTTGATAAGTTGTACATCAGTACATTATGAGAAACACACAAAATGAAAGAAAAAGGGAAGGAAGAAAAAAGGAAGAAAATGAAGAAAGGAAGAAAGAAAGAAAAAAGGGAAGAAATAAAAAAGAACTTAAGAAAGGAAGAAAAGGAGCGAAAGACAAAAAAGAAAAAGATGAAATAAAAAAAGACGGACAAAAAACAAAAAAAAGAAACACAGAAGGAAGAAAGAGGAAAGGATTAAAAAGAAGAACGAATAAAACTAAGAAATAGTAGACAAAGGAAGGAAGAAAGAAAACGAATAGAAAGAAAAAAAGAAAATAAGGAAAGAAAGAAAAAGGGGTAGATAGAAAGAAAGAAGAGAACAAGAAAGAAGGGAAGGAAAAAAGAGAAAAAAAGAGAAAGAAAGAATAAAAAAGAAAGAAAATAAGACAGACCGATAAAGGAAAGAATGAAGAAAGAAAGAAAGAAAGAAAGAAGGAAAAGAAAGAAAAGTATGAAGAAAGAAAGAAAGAAAGAAATATCAAAACAAATTAACCAGGAAAGAAAGTTGAAAGGGAGACAAGTAGGAAGAAGGAAAAAAGAAAGAATAAATAAAAAAATAAAAAAATAAAGAGAGGATTAAAGAAAAGAATAGAAAGAAAAAAGAAAGGAAGAAAGAAAATAAAAGAAAGAAACAATGTAAGAACGAAAAATAAAAATAAATAAAAATTAAGCAACGAAAAGAAAAAAGGTACTGCTATCGATCCTGACCCAATTTTCAGTGAATTTTGCGTCAGCAACGTCCTGGCAGGCTACGCAAACACCCGAGCGATGCCGAGCCGAATCGTTGCAGAGAGATGCCGAGTAATTAGCCAATCAGCTGTCAATAACCAGACGACAATTTTTGTAATCAGTATTTAAATTGATTAATAACAAAAACAGTTGTTCAAGGCCAGTGCATGTTATGTATTTTCTGTTAAATTTTAAAAAACAAACATACAAATACATTATTTATTAGCAGTTGTTTCGCTTTGTTTTTTTACATATTTTTTTAAAATTTATTTAATAAAAGTAATTTGACTGTTTTGTTCATTTTTATTTTGTTGTTTTTTGCAATCTTTCTTGAAAAAAAAAAACTAAAAAAAACAACAAAAAAACGACGCAGTAACGTATCGAAGTTATCGGCTGCCACCATTCGGCTCGTCTTCTCTCGGGTGTTTACGTAGCATGCCCGAACCCTCCCGACGCGAAGTTCACGGAAATTGAGTCAGGATCGATAGAAGTACCGAATAAAGAAAAGGGAGAAAAGAATGAAAAAAGGGTACAGGCAAGAAAAAAAGGAAGAAAGAAAAGAAGAAAAAAAGGAAGAAAAGAATGAAGAAAGGAAACAGAAAATAAATAAAAGATAAAAGAAAGTAAAAAAAGAAAGAAAAAGAAAGAAAGAATAACAGTAAGCGAGACAGAAAATAAAAAGGAACAGAGCAAGAAGAACAGAAAAGAAGAAAGAAAGAAAAAATATAAAGTAGACGAAAAGAGACGAAATAAACAGGAGGCGAAATCTTTGAAAAGAAATAAAGGCCATTTCGAAATCTAACTCCGATACGGTATCTTGAGAAACCACAATCCTCTTCCCATTTCGCTATGGCGGCCGATGTGGACCAGACAACGTGGCTGATTCTGCGATTCGCCGGGATCCGAAACACAATGAGCTAAATTGATCCGGACACGCGCGTGCACGCACACACATACCACTCCCCCATATATAATGTAATATAATGATACAGGTTTTAGGCGTGCATTGGAATTGAATGCTAATCATATGGATCGCTAAATCCTTTCACTATATATATATATATATATATATATATATATATATATATATATATATTATTGAGCCCTGCTATGACAGTTTTTGGCGTGCATTGGAATTGAACGCTAATAATATGCACCGTTTAATCCATAAAACTAATATAAACCATTACTCAATAAGTACCGAGCCTAAACAACTTTCTCTCTCTCTCTCTCTCTCTCTCTCTATATATATATATATATATATATATATATATATATATATATCATAATTATTTTTTATTTTTTTATTTTTTTTATTTTGATTCTTAACGGTCGCAACCACGTGACTTTACAAATTTCAATTTTAAATTTCTTTTCTTTTTTCTCCATTTCATTCTTAACAAATATCATCTAAGGTTAAGATCGGATTCTAAGTCTGCCTGATGAGATCTCAGTTTATAATAGCTGTTAATCGATAACATCGACATGCCAGTGTCGCAAATTTTGTACATGTCTGTGTAAATAAAAATAATCATATATATATATATATATATATATATATATATATATATATATATATATATAAAACCCCTAGAAAACCCTAGAAAACCCTCTATATAGATGGGCACTGTAAGTGTAGTATTAACACAGCATGACGTCGCTAGCTATAAATGCATCGTTCCTTTACTTAAGTTGAACGATCTTATGACGTCAAGCCGCTGAAATAATTAATTATCACTGTTTATTTAGCTATCCAGCGGTATCGGAATTTGAGTTGTATAATACTCGTAGCCCGGGGTTTCGAATCACGCGGCCAGTAGTGAATAGTTGTATAGCTATACTGATGAGTCCTGATTAGCATAATAAACAAAAAACAAATATTACATATTATATATATATATATATATATATATATATATATATATATATATATATATATATATATATATGTATATATAGAGAGAGAGAGACAGAGACAGACAGAGAGAGAGATTGAGAGAGAGAGAGATTTTTATATATATAAATATCATATATATATATATAATGTATTTTATGTAATTACTTTTATTAGTAATTGCAGCGTTCGTTGTTATTTTGCTTACTATTATTTCGATTGTCTCACTTCCTAAGTGATTAAGATGCAAAAAATTGCATTATTAGTTGCCCTTAACTTCATAGGACGTATTTTTCGTTAATATATATATTTTTTATTTCTTTTATACGTACATAAAAGTTATCCATGGACACATGTTTCTGGCTCACAGTGTCATCAGCACGGCTAACTTACACATATGTGAGCCAGAAACACGTGTCCATGGATTACTTTTATGTACGTATAAAATAAATAAAAATATGTATATTAACGAAACCTAGACGCAGGTTCGATCTCTGTGTAAGTTAGCCATGCTTATGACGGCTGTGAGACAGAAACACGTGTCCATGGATTACTTTTATGCACGTATAAAATAAATAATATATATATATATATATATATATATATATATATATATATATATAATATTTATATATATATATATATTAATTGATCACTATATATATATTAATTGATAAAGTTAAAATATGTTAATAAAGTGAAGATGAAACCAATTGTTTCAAGAGTGCTAAATACGAAGTAGAGTATTTATAAAATTACATTAACAATATTATAGCCTTACGGCAATCAATCAACGTTTCGATGATATGGCATCTTGTCAAAGATAAAATAAAAACAAAATAAAATCAAGGGTGAAAATTGAGAGTCTCGCATTGCAACACATCAAGAGCAGAAGCCATATTTTAAGAGAGAAGGGAAGGGCCGAAGAAATGTGTAAGAAAAAGTTAGGAAACCGACCAAATTCCATTTTAGTCAAGTCTAGGCTAACTATACGCTAACCCATCAATTTTGCACTCACAAACCGTAGCTTCATCGCATATATTTAGTCGGGTATCTAAGTGTTTGTAAACTTAAAACAAATGTGTACTCAAGTAGTCCTCGGACCTTGTATATTCCTTATATTATCTAACATATATATATATATATATATATATATATATATATATATATATATGTATATATATATATATGTATATATATATATGATATTTGTATATATATACAGATATATATATATATATATATATATATATATATATATATATATGTATACATATATGATATTTGTATATATATATACAGATATATATATATATATATATATATATATATATACATATATATATGTATAAATATATGATATTTGTATATATATACAGATATATATATATATATATATATATATATATATACATATATATATGTATAAATATATGATATTTGTATATATATACAGATATATATATATATATATATATATATATATATATATATATAAAAATATATAAATAAAACTCTTTCCTATATAAGACATATGTAGATCTCACTACCATAAACCGTATTTCCAGATTTTATCTTACGTAATGTTCTTACTTATGATATTTACTTTAATGTAAAATATAACATTTTTGTAGAACGCATGCCAGCATGTAAAATGGACCTTAAACAAAATACAATGATGATTAGGAGGAGACGGATCAAGGGTCGTCTAGTAATTGCTAAACTTACAACTATGAGTATAGTTTATCATGAAATTCGTCCTGAGACTCTTAGAATTTATATTTCAACATGATCTGATGTCGCTTTATTTAATATCTTGTGAGAATAAGCAAACTTGTATACGCAGATGATAATACTGCTCTAACTCACCTGCTTATCGGGAGCTTCATGCCTCCGCTAATTACGTGTCATCTGCGTACTCTCAATTTAGAATAATAATCAACTACTGGAAGAATGACCCATTATTTCAAATCCAAAGTATAATAATAAAAACAATTCATAAAAAATAACACTGAGATCTAACAGATGAATCAAGTTAAATATTTTGGAAGCAAATGCAACTTGCAAAAAGAGAATGTTACAATATTTTTTTCCAGTTTGCTATTTTAACTTTTATTGTTTTTTTGTCCTTGTTATTGTTTCTTATGACCATCTTAAGACGGAGCTGCGTGTAATGGCGTTTAATTGTAGCATATTACATGCTGCAAAACAATTTCAAGATAATTTTTAACGTCTTACCGAAAAAACAATAAGTAATCTTGTTTAAACTTATTTAAAACTGATTAAACAATACTTTTCTTGTTTTTTCTGTGCTTAGATTACAAAACCTCGTTTTAGAGAATGACTTGACATCTTTTTCGTCTTACTAAAAAAGGAAAACATTTTTTAAAATTGTATTTTTAGAGTGTTTCGTTTCGCAGATTTGGCCTACCTTTTGTGCAAAAAAGCTATCATGGCTTTTAACTTCTCACTGTTATTGTTATAATTAACAATATTCCTGAGCAAACAACCTACCTCTTACTTCGAAAATCCGGCATTACTATTTGTAGATATGGTTATCTGGGATCCGACATAAGTCCAAGTTCTCGTTACCAGTGTTGTGTGTAGCATAAGTCTGTGTTATATTGTGTTGGAATAGGTCCAAGTTCTCGTTACCAGTGTTGTGTGAAACATACATCTGTGTTATATTGTGTTAGAATAAGTTCAAGTAGTCGTTACCAGTGTTGTGTGAAACATTCTCTTTTTTTTTTTCATTTTTCTTTTCATTCATTTGCTGGGGACGGGGAATTCTTCCAAATGCCATACGATCACCCGCTATTTACAGACTCCAACCGAGAGATCTTTTCAGGATTCTGGCTATTCCCTTGAGTGCAATTGTTTAGATTTCTCTTGCACTTTGTTCACCAGGTATACTTGCTAAATACTTTTTCAAGTTCTTCTTCATGGGTCCAGTGGAAGTTTGTTTTATATTGTGTTAGAATAAGTCCAGGTTATTCTTACCAGTGTTGTGTGAAACATACGTTTGCGTTATATTGTGTTAGAATAAGTCGAAGTTCTCGTTACCAGTGTTGTGTGAAACATAAGTCTTTGTTATATTGTGTTAGAATAAGTTCGAGTTCTCGTTATCAGTGTTGTGTAAAACATAAGTATGTGTTATATTGTTTTAGAATAAGTCCGAGATCTCGTTGCTTGAAGGGCCGATAATAAATAAGACCAAACGGTTGTATATTTACAATGTGTGTATTTTGTGTAGAGAAAAAAGTGAACCTTGGGTTAACTTTCGGCAAGTTTGTAACTTTCTTTTCTCCTATTTTGTCCTTTAGTCCTAACATTCTATCGGCGAATGTTTCTGACAAAGGGGAAGAATTGCTGTTTTCTATATCGAAATCTATCTATCAAACACTTATCGTTGGCTTGTTTTTAATCTTGATGTAGTATTTTATAGCTCCTTACATCAAGTGGTGTCATGCCTTGTCTGGAGCGATTCCATTAAAAACGTTTTTATAGGAATACAAAATAGTATGTTCTAGAAAGTCTGCTCTGAGTATGCTCCTATATACATAGTGTCTCGAAGAGCCAATCCAGTAACGAAATAGTGCAGATCACAATCACATCATTGCAAGAACCAAGGCAGGGTTCCATTCTGAATCAACTTTCTCTCCGGACGACGAACTGCATTGCCGGAAAACAGCAGTTATGACATGGTCAACTCTTCCAAATGTGTGTCTAACGATAAAATTCAATGCAAGTCTGAAATATTTAATTTTAAAATAGGAAGTTATTCGCTCATTATGTCGTCTAACACCTTTTTAAATATTCAAAAGCAACTGAAATTCGGGGAATATTTATTAATTGGTGTCTAATACATATTGTTACAATTTAACAAAAATCGGAGATACTTGAATTTTTACGATAGGCTGTCGACACATTTTTAACCACTTTATAATATAAAATTATAGCACATATAACAACTTCTAACGCACAGCCGATGCGTCCCAAAATTTATGATGATCGGTTTTAAGACTTATACACGTAACCGAGCGCCTTTCTCAACCACCACTGTGTTGTACTACTAGTAGTAGTCCATCACTGAATCTTGACATTAACCTGTCTCCAATTACAGCGGGAGGAAACGCCGACCGTTGTCGGTTCGCAGACAACGTGTCCACGTTAAGAAAGATGAAAGAATAAATATTAAAAATATCGGATTCTCAGTTCAATTTAAAATGATCGGTCACGTGATTAACGGGAATTTAAGATCTATATGTACTTTGAAGCGGGCACGCACAGAAGACTAATCAAAAAGGTTCAACGAACGTATTCGGAACCATATATATATATATATATATATATATATATATATATATATATATATATATATATCGTATAATTGATTCTTCTATCTCTCTCTCTCTCTCTCTCTATATATATATATATATACATATATATATATATATATATATATATATATATATATATATATATTTATGTTCAAATACAAGCATTTACCTATGAACATAAAGTAACAATCGGGAAACAATGAAGTCTGGAAATAGCATTTATTGTTGGCAAACCCGACAGGGCTTGCGGTAAAATTGTGTCCATGAGAATGTGTACAACAATGTCTGAGAAGGATATATGCGGGAAGGGGACAGTAAGTTCAGAAGAACGTCTTACATACTATATCATGTTTGTACGACCGCGCAGTATTAGTTAGTCTTAATCAGCAGCCAGACAGAAGGACATGTAGAATCCGCGGTGAAGCCCGGCACGGCGGCTTTGCTCGCCGAAACAAGGAAGCGCGGAAAATATAGCTCGCTCACTGACCGTTTCGTCTTCCAACCAATTTCAGTGGAAACGTCGGGTGTGCTTGGCCCCGAGACTGTTAAATTTTTTCAGGACATTGGACGGAGGATTTAAACGTCTAGGCACGAGCCCCGTGAGTCAGCCTGGTTGTTCCAACGCATCTCCCTGTTCGTGGCAATGCTATGTCAGTAACGGCGGCGTCACTTTCGTTCTAATCGTCATCTGTTGACTCTCTCTTTCTTTCTCTGACAATTGTTTCAAGCCTTATTGTTTGTTTGTGTTTTTTTCTCTTTATGGAATCATTGTACGTGAGTAAACGACCTTATATCATAAAAAATATCCATGTAGAATATCTTGTGAGTTTTTCTTTCAGCAAACAGCCCGGATTAAAAAGAGATTGCATTTTCTGTGCGACGCTTTTTATATCATGGATAGTAGCCCCATATCACCAAATAAGAGCTTATTCGGGTTTTAAACGCCTCTGTGTGTGTGTGTGTGTGTGTGTGGGTGTGTGTGTGTGTGTGTGTGTAAATGTTTACAACAAAGGTAAGTAATGCTACAGGAACTTTATGGAGTGGTAGAATGCTCCAACTATCATAGGTTTTATTGAAATGTATGTAAATTCATCTCATTTAAAAATTAGTGGTTATTCCTTAATATGATATAAAAGAATATAATGCCACAGCTTTGCTAGGTTTAGTTCATATCTTGCGAGACTGAAAAGGGTCGTTTTTCGTCAAAGGCAATCATAGCTCACTGTTTGATTTATTCTGTACGGAGAAAGGGGAGGCAACCGCAGAAATATTTTTTTAAAGATTACCCCCTTCATTCTTGTTATAGTTTTTATGGGTTATTTTTCTTACCCAGATACCGAAAAGGTTTCTCCTGTAATAACATATTTCCTCTAACCGATTTCATTTGGAATTTTATCCTTGTATCCGACTCTATCAAAATGCAGCAATTTAAATGTAATGTAAATAAACATCCCGCTGCATAGCTACCCACTTAGGATACTTCTTGGCCTTTTGGCTAAGACCAAAGTGTAGTATCTGTTCTGATGGATACTCCACCCCATAGACTGGTATTGTCTTGGCCTTCGGGGCTTGATTTACGCCGGTCTATGGGTCTGTCCTGTGCAGTTCTAGGAGGTCCACCCTCCCAGGCTTCGCCTCCCCTCTTTGGGGAGGAGTAAGTTTATTGCTTACTACCTGAGGCGCCCCTACCGGGGAATGCCGACGGGGCTGCCCAGGCAATTTTTAAACCCCACTTTCCCGACCCGACCTTGGGTCATATCTTACTTGTGGGAGTAACATAAAAACTGGCCTTGTGCCTAACTCCTGGAGAGGAGTAACTCAATACCCACTTAGGATAGCCACTATTAATGTAGCCCCTAATTCACAGTAGCGTCTTACGACTCAGTGGTAATATGCCTTTTTGGGTTGAAAAATATAACTTTCTGACACCTGGGATAAACTGACAATATCTGAGTAGATGTTTTTCATACCAGTCGAAGAAACGTCCTCGACAATCAGTTCGATAGTCTGAGTCAGTTTTTTAGTAGGTGATGACCTTGCATCTATCGATCCGATGTATAATTCTGCGCAGTTGTCGGAGTTCCACCCTACCGGCTTTATCTTCTCTGTATGAGAAGGTGTTAGCTTATTGCTAATCGCCTCAGGCGCCCCTACCGGGGAATGCTAACAGGGCTGCTCAGACATTTTTTAACGACCAAAGCTTTGCGATGGCTTCTAAAATCTTTCACCTCCGACCTTTAGTCATATCTTCCCGCGTTGGGAGGAGGGTAAATATTTACTTAGAATTTATTTCATATCCCCTAAAAAAGGGTTATTTAATATAGGAAGTTGCTGCTGATAGCACCCTATTTTTAGTACAATATCGACTTCGTAATCTAGTTGGGGAGTATTTCTTCTCTTCCCTACAGCCCCTTTTTCAACAGAAGACAGGTTTATAGTCTTTCTATACTATTACGGTATTTCCAGGTTAAGTGCTCGACTGAGCCTCAAGTCCTGACGCCCTTCACTTGTAAAACCTTTTCAACAAATCTCGTCTCCTAGAAACCCTTTAAAGAACTCTCGTTTATTTCTCTGTGTGCCTAAAATCGAACAACCCGAGTTTCTTTCGGAGAATTTCCCACGTGTGGAACACGTTACCATGCGAATGTTTCCTTACAGACTACAACATTATGGTTTTCTAGCTGCAACCACTGTAAATAATTTTCCTTTCTTCATCTGTGTATCTAAAACTAAACGAAACTTTCATGTGCAACATTTATTTCCAAGAACTATCCGTCTGTGGAACACAATACCACGGGAATACTTCCCAGATGACTATAGCATGGTTGTATTCAAGTCCAATGTAAATTAATTCTTGTTGAGCCGAATTAATCTAATTCGGACCAGTCTTACGATTGTTAGCAATCCTAACGTTGTTGACAAACTACTTAATATTTATTAACCCTAACCTTAACCCAAACCCTAACCCTAATCCTTACCCTAATCCTAATCACTATCCTTAACCTAACCAAACCCTAACCTTATTGGCTTTTATAAGCCTTACCAATGTCGCAGTACTCTCCGTACTCATCCAGTGGAGGTCTGGTTAGGGTTCTCCCTCATCGGTCTTCCCATCCTACTTGACCCTTCACCATTATTTTGTGTGGTATCAGCCGTGTCTTGTGCCATTACTTATGGGGGCGACGTTTATGAAATTTCTTGCAGTTTCTGTTCCTTGGGTTTGAGCGGTGGTGTTCGTCATTATTATTTTCTCTACTCACTAGGAGTTCTTACACAATTTATAATAAGTTCGTTCGTTCATTATTATTATTATTACTATTACTATTATTATTATTATTACTGTTATTGTTATTACTATTATTATTATTATTGTTATTATTATTATTATTATTACTGTTATTGTTATTACTATTATTATTATTATTGTTATTATTATTATTATTATTACTACTACTACTACTATTATTATTATTACTATTACTATTACTATTACTATTATTATTATTATTGTTATTGTTATTACTATTATTATTATTGTTATTACTATTACTATTACTATTATTATTGTTATTACTATTACTATTACTATTACTATTATTATTATTGTTATTATTATTGTTATTGTTATTATTATTATTATTATTATTTTTTTATTTTTATTTTTTTTGTACTGTAATGTAAAAAAAAGAAGACACGAATAGAAAAACCTTTTCTAAGGCTTTATTCAATTAATTCAAAACTACAATGCTAACAAGGCAAGAGGCCAAGAACGTATATATGGAAAAAGAAGAGAACGCATTTAAATTAAAAAGTCACGTGGACAAGAAAACCAAGTAATTTTACTTTAACGGAAATATATGCAAGTGCACGTAATCCATCTCGTAATCCCAAGGTGCTGAGTTCAATCCTGGGCAAATGCAGCTGAAGAAAAATAATATACATAACATAACATAACATAACATTCTCCCCCACTTGTAACAGAGATTGTTATCAGAAAGTTTTATAAATCCAGACGCTGGACTGGTTTGCGAATCCTGCTAGACCGGCGGGGAAGTAGTTCACTATCAGAAGCACCATATCTCTGGGAAGGTTGATTCTCGGAATTCTGATTCACTAATTCATTTTCTGTATAACTTTCCTTAGGTGAAGGAGTATTCGTGGAACTTGTATCAGGCAAAGTGCCCATGTCAGGTAGAACGTTTTCAGCAGAATCTTGAGATCGACCCGAGCGTGGAAAACGTGCTAAATGTCTTAGTGCTACTGAATCTTCCCGGCCATCATGATATCGTATTCTTGCATGTGTAGGGTTAGCCTCGAGGAGTTCCACTACCTCAACGATCGGGTCATATTTACTCCTGTTACCAAATCGCTTTAATAACACCTCCCCAGGCTCACAGAGCCAAACAGGTAATGCAGTGCCAGTGGAAGAGCGCCTTTTAAAATTGAACATGCGTTCGTGAGGCGTAGCATTTGTGGAGGTGCATAGTAGAGAGCGAATAGTTTGTAAAACATCCTGTAGAATATCCTGCCAAGCGCTAATGGGTAACCGTTTTGATCCCAAAGCTAATAAGATGGTGTTCCAAATAATGCCGTTATAGCGCTCACATTGGCTGTTACCTCTTGGGTTATATGCAGTAGTGTTACTGGATCCAATTCCAAGTCGCAGCAAGAATTGTTTGAATTCCTCCGACATAAACGAAGTTCCTCGATCGGAATGGATGAATGAGGGAAGTCCAAAAATAGAAAAAATATTCACCAGGCACTGAATCGCGGTTTGAGAGGAGCAATCACGACAAGGGAAAGCAAACGGAAATCGACTGTATTCATCGACGACTGTAAATATGTAACGGCAACCTGATGAAGATGCCGGGATAGGTCCTTTGTAATCGACAGAAAGACGCTGGAATGGAGCAGTAGAACGGATAAGAATATTATTAGTAGAAGTAAAGAATTGGGGTTTTATTTTGGCGCAAGTAGTACATTGAGATGTCATACGTCGGATTTCATCAAGTGAATATGGCAAATTTTGTGACCTTACAAAATGCCAAAAGCGTTGTACTCCAGGATGTATTAAGGAATCATGAATTGATTTTAGTTCCTCCAAGGAAGAAACAGCAGCACTACATACTCTGGATAATGTGTCAGCGACAATATTTTCATTCCCGGGACGGTGTTTTATATCATATGAAAAGGGAAGAAATTCCATTTTCCACCGTATAATTTTATCGTTTTTAATTTTTCCACGATTAGCAGGTTTAAACACAAAAGATACGGCTTGTTGATCAGTAATAATAGTAAAATGTTTCCCAACAATGAGATCTCTCCATTTACGAACACATTCGACTATGGCATATGCTTCTTTTTCGACTATATGAAGTCGCATTTCAGAGAGGTTTAACGACCGAGAAAAGAATGCTACAGGTCTCCCAGCTTGTAAGAGAGTGCCTCCGATAGCCTTTTCTGAGGCATCGGTTTCAATAATAAACGGCAATTCATCATCAATAACTTTTACGGATGATTCAGCAATGTCTTTCTTGAGTTTTTCGAAAGAATTTACAACTATAGGAGGCATAGGGAATTGTTTATTTTCGACCAGTGGACGAATTTTGTATGAATACTTAGGTATCCATTTCGCATAGTAAGCAAACATACCAAGACACCTTTTTAACGATTTTGAATCGGAAGGGGGAGGCATTTGCAAAAGAGGTCTCAAACGCTCTGGATCAGGTTGAAGAGTTCCGTTACAAATTTGGTATCCAAGCACGTTAATAGAACGAAGTGAAAACTTTGATTTTTCCCGGTTTATTTCGAGGTTGTATGTCGAGGCAGCTTTTAAGAAATACTCCAAATTGACGTCATGCTCCTCCTGGGTTTTACCGCAAATAGTTATATCATCTATATACGAGAAGGTTCCAGGTAATTTGTTATCAGAAATGAAAGAATTCATAAATCGTTGAAAGGCAGAAACCCCGTTTGTGACCCCCATGGGTATTCGTTTAAATTGGTACAGACGGTTTCCAGCCTGAAAGGCCGTATAGGGGCGATCTTCAGGGCAAATTTCAATCTGATAGTATGCTTTGGACAAGTCAATTATACTAAAGATACGATACTGGGCTATTTGGTCAACGAGATCCCCAATTCGTGGCAAGGGGTATGCATCAAGTAAGGTGAAACGGTTAATAGTTTGGGAGAAATCGACTACCAATCGTTTCTTTTTATTAGTTGACGAAGTCACAACAATTTGAGCGCGCCACGGAGAGTAACTTGGTTCAATTATATCATCCTCAAGCATTTGTAGAATTTCTTTTTCAATGAATCGAGAGTCCTCCGCACGGTAATTTCGGGACCCAGTAGCAATAGGTTTGCAATCACGGGTCAAGTTTCGGAACAATTTAACGGGTGCACAACTGATTTTGGTTAAAGCGCAGATTTTTAGAATATCCTGAGACCCTCCAAAAGAAATAGTGATACTCCGGTGTAGTTTTAAGAAGGGCACTCCGAGTATAATATCCATACAGGAATCAGGAAGTACTGTGAAGTCAATTTCTTTATATTCGTAACCATTGAAGATAACGTCCTCAGTATAATATTCAGATAGCTTGAGGGAAATGGCCGATGATGCCATGGAAATTACGGAATTCCGTTTAGAAGTAGACAGTTTCATTGTTTTAACAATACGAGCACTGATAAAGTTATCAGAACTGCCGGTGTCTATGAGAGCAGTTAATCGTTTACCCTTTAATTTTACAATTTTAGTAATAGGAGGGAACCTATCATCATCTTTAGCACGGGCTACTATAATAGCTGAGGTGGAACGTGAAGGTGTAGACATGGTAGAACGGCAAACTTTGGCAAAATGGCCGAGTTTGCCACAGTTTCGACATACTTTATCGCGGGCAGGACAGTGGCGGCGATCATCCTTAATGTGACGTTTCCCTCCGCAGTTGTAGCACTTTCCATGAGCAGGAAGGGCAGCAGACAATTGTACAGATTCACACTCCATAGGAGCAGTAATAGTGGCCTCCTCGACAGAATCAGTAAACACATTTTTAGTCGTGGTAGCAGCAACGGTAGGTCCAATCTGAGAAGCGTATGACTCAGCACGAAATTGAGCCTGTTCTAAAGCTCTAGCACATTGAGTAGCCTCCTTGAGATTTAGCGTATCATTTTCAAGTAGTCTGGCACGTATTACGGAAGACCGGAGACC
>OY744551.1:705000-712500 GCA_963556195.1 Sepiola atlantica
TTTAAGAGATTATTTCGATCATATTTTAGGATTCTTAATTTTTCCTCTAGACATAAGTTGCATCTTTGCCTAAATCCATCTGGAATATCCGAAAAACATAATATTGACCACGAAACCACCGGGGACCTGTTATCATTTTTCAGATGCCACCATTGTTTAGCTAACTCCGTTTTGTTCTTGAGTTCTGGATTATTGAAAGAGTGTTTGTGGTCATAGAAACGTTGTTTCCAGTTTCCCGCGGCGATGCCGATGTAAACCTTTTTATCCCTGTTGTTATCTTCCGGATGGATAGTGGCCTTATAAACCACACACTCAACTTTACAGTTACCGTCCAGTGGGCAGTTATTTTTCACTTGACAATTACATTTATCCACTGTAACCTTATTCTTACTAGAATTGTTTAGTAATTTACGATTATGGGTGCTGATAATTCTGTCCATGTTCTTGGTGCAAGAGTAACTGATTTTAATGGTTTTTCTATTAAATATCTTCCTAAGTGGATTATTTATGCTAAAATGTTTATCTACCAGGTTCAAGAATACTCTCCCGATGTTGATGTTAGATAGTTGGCAGTAGGGAGGTTTGAACCATATTATTTTTCGGCCTCTATTCCTGGATTTATTTTTATTTTCTTTCTTGGTATATTTGAGTTTTTCATTATATCCGCTTTTCTCTAGCGCTCCATTGTATAAATGTTTATTTGCTTCAAAAATGTCTCTGTTAGCCGAAAGCTTATTTATTCTAGTATTAATTGTTTTAGGTATTTGTTTAATTATGCAGTTCGGGTGGTTAGATCTAGTATTGATATAAGATGATGTGTGATTATCTTTATTGAAGGGTTTGTATGTCCCCTTTCCTAAGTCTAAGGTGATATTTAGATAGTTTACTTTTTTACAATTTGGGGTTATATCTATTTTAAATCCAAGGTATTTGAATGCTCTTATTAATTTTTTATGTATTTTGGATACCAGGGGGCCGTCACTATTAGGGATAACAATTAGTCCATCATCCCTATATAACCCCACTAAATTAGGCTCTACAATTCTGCTAATAGTGTACATTATAAAAATGCCCACCAGATCGGCAATCTGGGCCGAGTCAAAAGCACCCATCGGGACATCAAATTTGTTGTTGTTCAATTTAATCCATGTTTCTCGATTGTTTATAAGGATGGATCTGCGACAAGCCATAATTAATCTTACCTGCTCATCGGATATATCCACGAAGTTCCCAGCATAGTTAATGCTGTTCGTAAGTAATTCCTTGGAAATCGAGGGGTAAAATCCATAATATCGAATTGTATAAAGCAGGCACTCCTCTTATTTTCAATTGATTTAAACCATTCGATAGTATCCGCCGAGTCCTTCCAAAGATTAAATTTGGTAGCTTCCAGAGTTACATTAATAATATTTCTTAGAATCTCCCTAGATACATGGCCGAGTTCCGATTTCGTAGAGTTGATCAGTCTAGCTTGTTTTTTGATGTGGAAATTTTTCTTATGGTCCTTGATGAGTATGTATGCGTTTCTCTTATCAATTTTTCCCACTCTATCCTCGATATTCAGTTTGGATGCAAATTCCTTGGTATCTTCATTAATTATCTTTTCAGTGTCGTGGGTATCCTTTCTGTAATTGTTACAGATTTTTTCCAGAATAGTTTTCCTATATTCGGATGGCACATCTTGTAAATATTCGCTGACTTATCAGCCTTCACCCAAACTTTATTCGACTTCTTTATCTCTGCGATGTCTTTCTTCAGAGTGGACTGAAATTGGTTTGAATGCCTTCGGAACTTAATTCTTTTGACTAGGTCAAACAAGTCAGTCTCGAACGGCCTTAAAGCCTCAATGGGTTTACAGGTATTCTGTGATCTGAAGTTAAAGGTTTCTTTGTAATCAAAGATGCTTGAAAAAACCGCACGGTTGAAATAAATTATTGCATCGACAATTATGTGATTTCGTGTTATTATATTTTATGTTATTTTGCTCTGTTTACTACATTGAGCTCTCATACCCAGATTTCCTCCTGGAATTATCCCATTATAACACAAATATATATATATATATATATATATATATATATATATATATATATATATATATATATATAGAGAGAGAGAGAGAGAGAGAGAGATAAATAAAAGAGGCTAAAAAAATGTGAGAATGACAAATCTATTACGTCTTCAGTTATTCAAGACAAGGTATATTCATTAAAAGAATATTTATTGTTTTCCTTCCTTAAGTCAGGCTTTTTAAAGAATAGTTTTTCACTACCATCAGAGGAATATATATAGATAGGTAGATAGGTAGGCGAGGAATAAACCGAAAATGATAGTTTGAAAAAAATCATAAAATGTTGATGTAAGTGTGTCAAAAATGCAAAGTGTCCAGTGAAAAAAAGGTTGAGGTACTTTTTGCATTTTTGGACACTGGGGAGAAAAACATTAATGTTCTTAAGTTATTAGCTAACTCAATTACGAACTAAAAAAGTATTTAATTGAAACAGGCGAATATCTATCTATCTCATATAGATATCAAGTGTTAGCCGCTTTTTTTTTTTGAGAATGTCGACTGAAGTAAAATGAAACACACATATGATATTACCGACAGGTTGCATATTTTCCTCGTATATATAATGTAAATGTTAAGATTGGGATACGCTATCTCTTCCCCATAAAGGGAGGGATGTTAATGCCTGGAACAACAGGACACATACTACACTAAACCACCCAATGATGCGGTAATACCTGGGATGATGGTCTCATGCAAACATAATAGATCATACACTACCCTCCGCCAAATAAGTATGCATGGTGGTTCATTAGAATAGCCATTTAAGATAAATATACGCAACGGTTTAACATTTAACTACAAAAAAATCATGTATCAAGTATCGGTACTCCAGAAAAAAAACATTAAACTCTGAGTCAGCGTGCCGCTATTCCGAATTCACAGCAGCAAGTAGGAATCAATAGACTGTCTCTCCGGTCATAATTTTTAAAAAGTCAAAATCTTTTTCATATAAAACTTTATAATTAAAACTTGCTGTAAGGAAAAGTTTTGTATTTTTATTTTAAATAATTTCTTTTAGAAAAAAAAAGAAATAAAATGTATTTTTTTCTTCGAAACATCGAAATATGAATTTTTCTACCAATTATAGATCGCATATATTAAACATAACTCCATTTTTATTTTATTTTTTATTTATTTAAAAAGAATTACTAGCAAGTTTTAATTATAAAGTTTTACATTAAAAAGATTTTGACTTAAAAAAAAATTATAGCCGGAGAGACAGTCTATTGATTGCGGCTTGCTGCTTGCTGCTGTGAATTCGGAATAGCGGCACGCTGACTAAAAGTCTAATGTTTCTCTGAAGTCTTCAAGTATCAACTTTCAAGGGAGATAATTGATATTCATACATGATATATTATATCAACGGAGACAATATAAGATTAGGACGGTTGTCAAGTGGATAACAACCTGGGTGTGCCAAGTTCGAATCCAGTCGGTTCCATAGCCCCCACTTTCGCTTAGGTATGCTGGCAACGATTACGTGGTCCCTTCTGCAAAAATGCCAACAATAGAATCGAGCCGGTCAACAAATTTTTACCATGTTGAGATTACCATGAATTTACTATAAGTTTAAGGGAGATAATCGAAATATTTTAAAAGTGGAGTTATTTCCCTTACACTGCAATACCCGGTGAAATAAACTTTTCGATAAGGATTTAGCTTTTTGTGCTTTTAATAAAAAAAAAAATCAACACGCACGCGCGCGCCCCCCCCCACCCCCCCAAACACACACACAAATATAATTGATGGAATAGAATCAACCAAAAATCAGACAATTATCCGATGTTAATAAAATGGTAAATATAAATTAATTAAAATATGTATTAGTTTGAGAATTCGGATTACTTTTCTCATCTCGGAAGTTATTCTCACAACGTTTCGGTCGGTGTAACCTCCGACATTTTTCAGGTACATCTTGTCCAACTCGGGAATCTATTATGTCGAACTCGAGAATGTGTACGGAATTTCGAACGGAACCGATTTTCTAAAAACCGCAGGCTTGTTGAATTTTCTTCCTGCTGACTGTTTTCCTCCTACCTATAATATTGTTTTTTTTTCAAGACTAAAGCTAATAGGCATCTCCTGTCTATGCGATAATCGGAATTGTTCTTGTTAGTTCCTTACATCAAGTGGCTTAATACCTTGTCTGGAGAGATTTCCATTAAAAACAAATCTGCAGACGGAGATTCCTCTCGTGCCATAAACAATGACCAAGTAAAAGTCTTAAGTAATTCGTTATTATATTCTTCGTTGCGTCACGGGCCCTTGCAGACAGTTGTATCGATTTTTAGAGCTTTGAAGCTAATTTTGCTTTGGATGGCTGAGGAGGGCTCTAACCATACATCTAGTTAAGGGAAAGCCAAGTTATCTTAAGAATTCTGAGTTTTCTCTCATTTGGCGATTGGTTAGGAATACTCTACCACTGAATGACAGACTTCACACATCCAAATTGGTTATTACCCCCTTATTGTATCCGTTGCGATAGAAATGAGGAAGAGACGGCTGAGCCCACCTTCTTAAACTGCATCAGACTTTGTGCGTATTAGAAATATGTCAACGAGGTGACGGCTTGCATCGTACCCAAGCAGCTGGTTCGCTTGGATGAAGCATCTGTTATTTATAATGCTGTTCCTTTGTGGACCAGGGAGAAACGGATTACGTTTCTTACGATTCTAGCAGTAGCTAGAGTAGTAGTGTGGACTTCACGCTTCGATATGGGGAGTGTATCGCTTTATGATTACGATATGATTTCGTATTTTAAACATCAGCTTAAAATCAAAATCAGATGTGATAGATTACATGCGTCCCAATTTAGGATTAGGTGGAGACACACCGCTAGCTTATGTGCATTTGAACGAAATAGGTTTGAGTTCGTGTCCATTGTTTAGGCATGGCACACACCGAGTTTAGATCTGTACAAAAAGACAAAATAATAAATTCGAAGTCCTTCAGCAAGTGAAATAACCCAGAAAACAGCAATTCTCCCCCCTTTGTCATAAACATCGCTCATGGAACGTGAAGACTAAAGGACAAAATAACGGAAGCAAGAGTTACGAGGCTGCCGAAAGTAAAGCCAAAATACACTTTCTACTCTCTTTAAGCAGTATGACTGCGGCTGAGACTAAAGCGTAGTATTTGTTCCAATGGATGCTACACCCTGTAGACCGGTTCTGTCTTGGCATTCGGGCCTTGATTTCGCCGGTCTTGGGGATTGTCATGTGCGGTTTTAGAATGTCTACCCTCCCAGGCTTTGCCTACTCACCCTTTGAGAAAGGGGTTAGTTTATTGCTAATCGCCTGAGACGTCCCCACCGCTGAATGCTCTTCCTCTAGGGCGCTGGCTTTTCAATCTCACTTTTCGACCTTATGTCACATCTTACCGCTGTGGGAGGAAAGTAAATACAAAAAATAAAAAAATTAAATAAAAGCAGCATGACCCGATTGAATGAGTAGGATGAACTTTTATTAATTTAGAAAAAAAACATCGATTTAGATTTATTTTTTTCTATTAAAAAAAATTGGTGTCACTTTTTATTATATTAATGAATTCCTCAATGAATGAATGAATTAAATATTTGTTTTGTTTTGTGGTCTTTTTGTTAAAATTATTTATATTGTCTATTTTTTCTTTCGCTTTTGTCTAATAAAAGCCAAATCTGATTTGTTTGGCGCGCATTGTAATTAAGGTGTTTGAACGCGCTGACAGTAAATTGCTAGCTGCCCATGAAGTACTTTTCTTTTGAACTTCTTTGATTTCTTTCCAACTTAAAATCATTTCGATATTTGGAACCTGATCAAAGAATTACATTTATATAAAATCTAGAAAAATGTCTAAAAGATGAGTTAATCAGTTTAGGAGTTTATTAAATCCATTCAATCCATGCATTAAAAAAAATATACAGTGTGTTTTTATTTCTTAAATCATTGAATACATTTCAGTTAGTAAAGTTTATTTTTAATTCAATTTTTTTTATCTCCCTTCCACAGCGGTACGATGTGACACAAGACCGGAAAGTGGGATCGAAAAGCCAGACCCCTAGATGATGAGCACTCTGGCCTACAAAACATGCCTTGGCAGCACCGTCGACATTTCCCAGTAAGGGCGCCTCAGGCGAATAGCATTAAATTAGCCCCTTTCTCAAAGGGTAGAGAAGGCAAAGCCTGGGAGAGAGACCGTCCGAAAACTGCACAGGACAAACCTTAAAACCGTAGGAAGCAAAGTCTAAGAGGTTTAGTATCCATCGGAACAGATACTACACTTTGATCTCAGTCAAAAGGCCGATTTATTTAGACAAATAAAAATGGTTACAAATCCATTTGTCTTAGGCATTACGCCCTATTTGGGGGGGATGGGGGTAGAGTGTCATTCTTGACAACATAAACGATTGCTTACTCTAAACTAGACACTATTACCACAATACTGCATTAAATCCATGGCTTAAATATTAGTTAAAAGATCCCGAATGGTTTAAATCAGTTTTTATTTACAATAATAAATATACACGAGAGATAATGGGGAGTGGGACAATATACAAACACCCCAAATAATGAAAAATAAAGAACTAAATAAAATGCTCATGGGTCAGTTTAGTAAAGCCCTACAAACTCTCTGCTAAGTGTCAGACCGCTCACTGTTTTTCTGTGTCAAACCGAAAAACAAGCAGGTCAGTCTCTACATGGGAGTAGAAGTTAAGAGGGACATCAAAATAAGGTAGATCAAGGAGTGAATATGAGATTGGATGGTGTTCTCCAGGATAAAAAACAGCATTTATGGCTGGTTAAAAGTAAACTAAATATTGGAGTGGGTATCTTTGAAGGCTCTCTATTACCAAAAAATAAAACATGACTAGGACTTATTTATTCCACTAGCTAAAAGTCTTTATAAATAACCAAATCTTAATGGATGGATTCCGTAGAACCCAGGACCGCGCATGCCATGCCTAGGCAGAGAACATGTACTCGTACCTGGCTCCTCGTTGGATGCATAAACTAATGTCATGCACCCACCCCCTATTGAACTCCATGCAATGTAATCTCTTCCAATTGTATCTGATCTTAACTTTAAGCTGATGTTTAAAGTAAACAACCAGATCCCGATCGGAAACAGATCAAACCCCATGAACCTCATAAAGACGTGTAACCCATGTCATTATTCTGGCTACGGCTAGGATAGCAAGAAAAAAGCCGCTACCTTCTTTTACATACTCCAAGAGGCGTCGAACCTTTCTGCAAGTAGAGAAGGCGTTCTCGGCCGTTTCTTCCCTGTTTTCACAGCGCGGGTATAAGGGATTGCCCATTAAGCCATTCCGCGCAAAGAGGGGCAGTGCGTTCCGGACCAATTGCCAGGTCAGTAAATACTCAGAATTGTTGAGATAACGCTGGCCTGGCGTCTAACTCCACTAAGACAGATCTCCTCCTTCGACCACCAAA
>OY744551.1:717500-720000 GCA_963556195.1 Sepiola atlantica
CAAATCATCTTCAGGCGGTGTTAGTTTTGGTTTCATAAAATATGTCTTTACTGCCGAGTTTTTATTATTATTATAACGGCCAGTAATCTACAACTTAAAAAGAGCATCTATAATATTGAGATGTTACATGACATCATGATTACGTTCTAAGAGCGTGTAAGATTCAAAAGTTTGATTGCTTAACCGCTAAAAATTTGATTACGTTATGAGCGCGTTCAAAATTCAAACGTGTAATTGTTTAATGTCTAATAATTTTGTAACGTTTATTACTATTTTAGACACTTTAAAATGTTGAGACTAGTTTCGTAATTCACATTATTGATTGTGGGATGTTTAGTTTTTATGTAAAGGGCTTCAAGAATTTTTAATCTTTTGGTGTTGGTGTCGGATTGTATAATTTTAGTATTGTTAACTAGTATGTGCTTATATTGAGAAGGGGGCAGTCATATTTTCGTAGGTGTTGGCAAATGGAGCTAGTGTCAGAGAGATGTAAGGTTAGTCTATCCATGGCTAGACATGGCCAAGTACGGCCTTGTTTCTATCGCGGTCGTCTCTCCACCGGGGTTTGGCCTTCCTCTAGGTCTTTTCCATTGCCTATATATATATATATATATATATATATATATATATATATATATATATATATATATATATTTTAAAATATGACCGGTTTTGTTTTGAAAGTTGTGTTTATTTTTCTATCCATGCGAAATGTATGACATCGTTATGTCACCCATTTTATGAACTGCTGTGAGAAACGAACATTACACATTACACATTACGAACCAATATCACTTTTTATTGGATTTTGCTTGTAATTCTTGATATCGTTCTTGTTGCAGACATGCCCAGCATGTGCGTTCCTGTCCTGGACATCGATGGAAAGCAAAAGATGCCCGAAACTATGGCGATATGCAGATATCTGGCTCGTGAATTCAGTAAGTACTAGACGGATCACGTGGAAATTCTACCCTGCCTTCTACATAAATATGTTTAATTTACAGTTAATAATAATAATAATAATAATAATAATAATAATAATAATAATAATAATAATAATAATAATAATAATAATAATATGGGGATGCTTGTTGTCACTCAGACTCCATGAAATACCACTGGTTGTTGTCGGTGAGCAATCACTGACGATGATCTGTGTGAGAACTTATAGTGAGTACACATAATAATAATAATCATAATAATAATAATAATGATAATAATAAGGAAAACCATATGAAACCAAGGGAACTGAAACTGCCTAAAGTTTATAGACTTCCTCGCTTAGAAAAAGGCATCGGCCTCGGCTGATACCACACAAAATAATTGTAAAGGGTCAAGAAGGACGGAAGGACCGAGGAGGGAGAACACTAACCAGATCTCCATTGGAAGAGTGTGTAGAGTACTGGGACCTTGAGAGGCTTATTGACACTTACATCCCAAAGAAGATCAATTGTTGTTGCCAGCGATACATTTATTGTGAGCCACTGTTTCGATAACGCAAAGTCATTTGCAATAGTTATCGAAAGACGTAGAGAGTACTGGGAATCAAGGGAGACTTGTTGCCACCCAGACTCCAGGGTTATTAACAGTGAGCAATCACTGATTATGACCTGTGTAAGAACTTTTATTGAATACTAATAAAACTAATTTCAAACACTATATTTACAAACTGAGGAGATTGGGTGATAAAACAGAAGACACCTTTGCGCATATTGTACCTGAATGCTCTGTGCATGAATATAAAATGCCCTATGACATCAATATAAAAAATGAAGAAAATACAAAGTTGCTTAGGTACAACACTGGAATATATGCAAACTATAAATTTGACCACAATAAGAAGTGGTATGCGCATAAGCCAGTGGTACAGGAGAACGACAGAGTCAAATTTCTTTGGTGACATGTGGATACAAACTAATTAGGTTCTTGAACATTCTAAACCCGACTTAATCTTTTTAAACAAAAACAAGAGAACTTGCTTAATCATTGATATAGCCTACCTCTTCTATACTATCGCACAAGAGGAAGAACACGAAAAAATATCAAGATCTAAAATGGGAATTAGACTATGGAAATGTAAAGAAGTCAAGGTGATTCCCGTTGTAATTGGAACCATAACGAAAAGCCATTATAAGTGGATTAACCAGATTGACGAGACAATTTATTTTCCATGCTAAAATGCTAGCCGACGAAAGTGTTAGGGTACAGCTTGGATGTTTGAAATCAAGGGAATTTTACCGGGTTCGTTCTGATGAACCAACGTCTTTAGAAAAAGTGAATTTTTAAAATTTATTCGAAAGGGTTAAAGCATAGGAAAACGCACGCGTTTTATTATTCTTTCTTTTTTTCAAATTTAAGCGCGCGCCAATGACGTCTCTTTGTGCGTTCTTTTTTTTCTTATTTTTTTACCGTTATCGAATAAATAATTAGTCCGAACGAAACCGGTAAAATCTCTCGTTTCTTGCTGACTTCTTCCTCTATTTTAATTTGCTTTTTTTTG
>OY744551.1:725000-765000 GCA_963556195.1 Sepiola atlantica
TTGAAGTTTTTTCAAATATTCTTTCAATCTTTGTTGTGTCAAAATAAAAACAATGAATGGAAGTATTCCCGAATCTCTAAGTACCCCCTCCTCTAAAGGGGATATGAAAGTATAAGCCCCTTAAGACTTCAAATATATCCTATATTTATGAAATTTAAATAATATGTATAAAATTTTCGGGGGAAGATAATGGAAGTGGTCTCGAATCTCTCAGTGTCTTCTATACGCCGAATATCTACGTCCCCCTACCTCTAAGTGACCCATGAGGAGAGAACCCCCCTTAAACTTCAAATAGGTATATCCGATTCTAACGAAATTGAAAGCAAATGTATAAGATTTTAATTCAGAAAGTTTTCCAACATTTCAGCTTCTTCCGACTATATTAGTGGGCGAAACGGAAGAAGGGGTGATAAAAACAAAGAAAGTAATATGGTTTTATGAGTATAGTGAAAAAGAGCATTGTAGTGATCCTCATTCAATCCCGGATAACGTCGGGTTTTCCTGCTAGTCTAAAATAATACCGATAGCTTCATATAATATTATTACATGAAAACTTTATATTTAAGCCATTATAGGAAGCATAACAAATACAAATTAAAAAAACAACAACTTTCATTAAAACATTTGGAAAATTAAATTGACAGTGGTTGTATTAATTTACTCCTCTCCAGGAGTTAGGCACAAGGCCAGTTTTTTTTATCTTACTCCCACAAGTAAGATGTGACCCAAGGTCGGGTCGGGAAAGTGGGGTTTAAAAATTGCCTGGGCAGCCCCGTCGGCATTCCCCGGTAGGGGCGCCCCAGGCAGTAAGCAATAAACTTACTCCTCACCAAAGAGGGGAGGCGAAGCCTGGGAGGGTGGACCTCCTTGAACTGCACAGGACAGACCCATAGACCGGCGTAAATCAAGCTCCGAAGGCCAAGACAATACTAGTCTATGGGGTGCAGTATCCATCGGAACAGATACTACACTTTGATCTTAGCCAAAAAGCCAATTGACAGTGGTTATATTATTTACTCCTCTCCAGGAGTTAGGCACAAGGCCAGTTTTATCCTACTCCCACAAGTAAGATGTGACCCAAGGTCGGGTCGGAAAGTGGGGGTTGAAAAGCCAGCGCCCGAGAGGTGAGCACTCTGACCATCAAAAATTGCCTGGGCAGCCCCGTCGGCATTCCCCGGTAGGGGCGCCTCAAGCAGTAAGCAATTAACTTACTCCTCCCCAAAGAGGGGAGGCAAAGCCTGGGAGGGTGGACCTCCTAGAACTGCACAGGGCAATCCCATAGACCGGCGTAAATCAAGCCCCGAAGGCCAAGACAATATCAGTCTATGGGGTGTAGTATCCATCGGAACAGATACTACACTTTGATCTTGACCAAAAGGCCAATTGACAGTGGTTGTAGCTAGACGAGTTTTTGTTATGAATGTTTTACAGGGAGAAATCATAGATTGAAGCTCGGTCGAGCACCTACCATGAAACTAACGATAGAGTAAAGAAAGACTAGCAACCTCTTTTCTGTGAGAAAGAGATCGTAGGGAAGAGAGGAGCACATCCTGCACTAGATTTCGAAGTCGATTTTGTACTCTGTCGAAGGAGGAAAGAGTACTAAACACGAGATAGGTTATCTCCCTTTCCAGTTAGCATTCAACCACATGAATTAAATTAAAAAAAAGAACACCGTTACCTCACTATAGACACCTCCCCACCCAGGGACCTGTAAAAGGGATATCCATTGTTAAGAATCAGTCACAACTCTCCTTTTTATTCTGTGCAGTGAAGAGGGAGTCAACTCTGAACATTAATATGAAAATTACCTCCCTTGGTTCTTTTATGTTCTATGTGTTTTTGATTAACTTTCTGACATCTTGTAGATCAATTTGACCTTAACTGCATTGGTGCTGTTCATATCAGTAGCGGATACGTCCCCGACAATCAGTTCGACAAAGTCTTGGTCATTATTTGGTTGGTGACCTGGCTTCTGTCGAGCTGCGGTATGGTTATGGGCCATCCTAGGAGATCCACTCTCCCAGGTTTTATCATCTCTCTTTGAAAAGGAGGTTAGTTTATTGTCAATCGCACAAAGCGCACCTACCGGGGAATGCCGACTAAGATCCAATCTATGATTCCTCCTGTAAAACATTCACCACAAGAACTCGTCTTATTACAACCACTGTAAATAATTTTCCTATGAGCAAAGTTTCTTTCCAAGAAGTACCAGTCTGTAGAACATAATACCACGGGACTGCTTCACAGCTGACTACAACATGGTAGTTTTCAAGTCCAATGCTAACCATTTGTTTCTGGGTCGGAATCTATCTATCTAACACGTATCGTTGACTAGTTGTTCACCTTGAAGTAGTATTTTTTTTTAGCTCCTTATATCAAGTGGCTTCATGCTTTGTCTGGAGCGATTTCCATTAAAATCCTCACGGTGTTGTCTCATTATCTACCTGACAAACCTATCGTTTCTTATCCTCGAGTGGCCTTTGAGCCTTGATAATCTGTGACTCATTAGTACAGTGAAAAATGTTATATATATTGTTACAGAAAAATCATAAATCTATTTGTCATATTCAATATTTAAGAATTAAAAACATTTTTTTTTCAATCTTAACATCGAGATGAGTTATTTCCCTTGCCTTGTAAACAGTATAAAGTAAAGAAAGGTTGCGCAATCCCAACCGCACCTCTCCTGAATCGACATCGCTTACGTCTAGTGAAAAAGAAGAGAACAGGACGACAGGATAAAATCAAGGGAAGTCATTTTCGAAATATGTTTTAAGAGTGGCCTCCCTTGTCTCCGCACAGAATCACTAAAACGGAGAGCTGTTATTGCTTCGGAGCAAAACAGCCTTTCAGCGTCGAAAGACAATGGATACTCCTTGTAATGAGGCACAGGCTGATAGTCTTGGGTCTTATCCAGATGAAGGGAGACATTCGAAAAAAAAAACAAACAAAAAAACAAACAAACTGAGGAATATCTGTTTGATGTAAGTACCTGTCACGAACTACTTGATTAATTTACGTGATTTTTTGGTATATGATATATTCAGCCCGTGAAAGGTATGTACATCAACCAGATATTCCTCAGTTTGTTTGATTTTTTTGCTTGTTTTCGTATGTCTTCCTTCATCATGATAAGCACCAAAGTCTTTACTGAAGCAAGGGTAGCGCCATCCATAACTGGCATTGCTTCAGTCCACGACGACTGGAAACAATGCCCGGATAAGCAGTGAAAAAACGGTTGTGCCATTTTGCTAAGATCAATGCGCATTTGTGCAGATTAGTAATTCGAGCTGATGTAATTGGTTTGATTTAAAAAAAATTTCACTTGGCGTAAGGGTAGACAATCATTATTAAAATGAAACTTATTGGTAAATCAAACATAAAACATTACAAATACATTGATTAAAACAAAATAATAAATTAATTAATAAAACATTTATTAAATAAATTTTTTTTAAAACTAACAGTTTATTTTTAATAAATTAAATGAATTAAAACAGTCATTATGTGAGCAATCACTGATGACGAGCCGTGTGAGAACTCCAAGTTAGAAAGAATAATAATAGAGTATTGATTTACTCCTCTCCAGGAGTTAGGCACAAGGCCAGTTTTTATCTTTCTCCCACAAGTAAGATGTGACCCAAGGTCGGGTCGGGAAAGTGAGGTTTAAAAATTGCCTGGGCAGCCCCGTCGGCATTCCCCGGTAGGGGCGCCTCAGACAGTAAGCAATAAACTTACTCCTCCCCAAAGAGGGGAGGCAAAGCCTGGGAGGACAGACCCATTGACCGGCGTAAGTCAAGCCCCGAAGGACAAGACAATACCAGTATGGGGTGCAGTATCCATCGTAACAGATACTACACTTGGATCTTAGACAAAAGGTTAACAATAATAATAGAGTAGAGAAAGACTAGTAACTCTCTTCTGTGAGAAAAATGGTTGTAGGGAATAGAAAAGGAATCTCCCACTCGAAGTCGGTTTTGAAAAAGATGCTCTAAGCGGCACCTCCCCACATGTGAATACGTTACTTCATCTTAAGACGTATTTGATTCTTATACAGAAGGGCGTCAAGCGTGAGACACTTTCTGGATTGGTAGAATAATCCAACCATTTTTGCAGCGACCTTAGCAAAATATTTGATATAAGGCTTCCATATCAGTTCTGGAATGAAGGTCAGCCGTAGAAGCTTCTCAAAGCTTCTTAAAGGAGATAGACATTTATTTAAATTAGGGCAAAATGAGGATCCGAGCGTTGGTGGGGAAAGGAGAGAAGCTTGGTTTTTAATCTATTAATTGTAACCAGCTACCCTTTTCTCCATTGAACGACGTGCTCCAGTTGGGAAGAGAGAGAAATGGAGAGATCTTGAGGATTAATGCTCTTTGAAGTGTTGCCATAGAAGGTTGTGTCATCCGTATAAATGTCTACAAATGACCTTAGAATGCTATTTGGGAGATCATTGATGAAGATCAGGTAGAGGTTTGGTCAAGAATATATCCCTGAGGCATGCCGGCATTGCTACTATGTGCTTCAGACTACAGCCCACCACGGACTTCTTTAATTATTGCGGAAACTGGCTCTAACTGCAATGGTGACGTCACTCATTATCAAAAGTCTGTTCTGGGAATTTATTTTACCAGTCCTCTTTTTACTGATGGATCACCGCTTATCAAGGCCCCGAGTGGGCGCAAGTGGAGGATAAGGGTCAAATTAATTGCTGGTTGGACGATGATCGCCTTCATGTGAGGATTGGAAACAGTTGGAAAAATAGGTTAAAAAATTACTCTAGAGAAATTAACATAACATAACATATATTTGGGAAAAAGGCTTTTGCCTGTAACTCCCGTTCTTTTCCTTCTTGTCCACTATATCAGTTCGTGCACAGGTCTGACTAAATATTGTCTGTGAAGCCAATGTTTGTCCAACTTGCACTTAAAGTCGTTTATGTCTGTTGCGTCGATGACCCAGTCTAGCAGAGAATTCCAATTGTTCACAACCCGTATCCCAAATGAATACTTCCTGATGTTTAGCCTACTATTCTTCTTTTCCAGTTTTAGGTTGTGACCTCTTGTCCTGGTGATCTTGCTGAGGGGTAGCAGTCTCACCTGGTCCATGTTGTATTTGCCTGTGAGGAAAGCTTTACAAGTATTTGTTCACATTATACTTCAATACGACCATGCTGTAGTCGGCTGGGAAGCAGACTTGTGCTATTTTGTTCCACAGATGGGATGTTCTCGGAAAGAAACTTGTTTCGTGGAAGTTCCGTTTGGTTTTTGGTACGAAGAGAGGAAGGAAAGTTCTTTTTAGTAGTTATAAGTAGGCGGGTCGTTGTTGTGAATGTTTTACAGGGAGCACCAGGAATTGGAGCCCAGTCGAGCACTGGCCATTTACATAGCGATACATAAGAGAGAGGCTAGCAACATCTCTTCTGTGTTAAAAAAGCTGTAGAGAAGATGTCACTCATACTAGAATATATATAAAGTAATTGGTGGAATAAGCAAAAGATTACTTTTTTTTATTTATATATATATATATATATATATATATATATATATATATGCTATTGTTTATTATCTATGTACGTATACGTTTCGTCCTTTTTAATTGGACTCTTCAGCATAGAGATATGACTATTCACTACCGGTCATGCGATTCGAAACCCTGGACTACTAGTATTTTTCAACTCAAATCCAACGTCTCTAACCGCTCGGCCAATTTTAAATAGCTGATAAACAATGATAATTTTAACACTTTTGTTGGCGGTTTATTCTACTTCTTTTAAAGGGAAGGAACGATGCATTATAAAGCAAGTGGCGTCATGCTGTGTTAGTACTACCATTACAGTGCTCTACTTTTTCGAGGAGCGACATATATATATATATATATATATATATATATATTTATATACATATATATATACATATATATATTAAGCAATCTTTTGGTGGAGTAGGCAAAAGATTACTTAAGATATATATATATATATATATATATATATATATATATATATATATCTATATATATATATATATATATATCTTAAGTAATCTTTTGCTCATTCCACCAAAAATTATACTTAAGAACAGCTCTACTTGTTATTGAGCACTTTTTATAAACACTGGAGTTTCAACGGATTTAAATCTACAGACACTACTAATACAATACGTGTACTATATATATATATATATATATATATATATATATATATATATATATATATATATATATATATATATGATTATTGTTATTTACACAGACATGTACAAAATCTGCATACTGGCATGTCGATGTTATCGATCAACAGCTATTATAAACTGAGATTTCATCAGGTAGAGTTAAAATCCGATCTTAACCTGAGATCATATTTGGAAAGAATGAATTGTAGAAAAAAAAGAAAAGAAATTTAAAATTCAAATTTGGAAAGTCACGTGGTTGGGACCGTTAAGAATCAAAATCAAAAAATAATGATGTCAAAAAAGAAAAGTATTTTATATATATATATATATATATATATATATATATATATGTATATATATATAAAAGACAGAGGAGAACATATATAGAAAAGAGAGTTAAAGAAAAAGAGAAACACAGATGTAGAGATAGAAAGAGAGAGAGAGAGAGAGAGAGAGAGAGAAAGAGAGAGAGAGAGGGAGAGAGAGAGAGAGAGAGAGAGACATGGGAATGGATGAGAGATAATTAGCAAGTAAGTAAAACAAGAGGAGGAGATTCAGTTTTATTTGCACTCATTCTGACCTCGGAAGACGACATCAGTCATTGTGTATCCATCCGCTCCGCCTTCAAATGCTGTTAACGAAGGCGCTTGCAACGAAGTAAATTGTCTGTTTGGGAAAGAAGTAGAGGGTCGCCGAGTCTGTTCCGTCAGACACTGCAATGCGTGGCTAGATAAGCACACGCAGAAAACAATAAATACATTTGACATGAGAACAGAATAATATACCCTCATTTTTTTCAATAGAGCCTTACTATCCATAAAAAAGGTATCACATTTCATGTTATCATCACATAAAAAACATGGATAATGTTAAGACGGTTTTACCCATAGAGTGAATGTGGTATTTTGGTTTAACCCATATAGTGAATGTGGTATTTTGGTTTTACCCTTAGAGTGAATGTGGTATTTTGGTTTTACCCATAGAGTGAATGTGGTATTTTGGTTTTACCCATAGAGTGAATGTGGTATTTTGGTTTAACCCATAGAGTGAATGTGGTATTTAGGTTTTACCCTTAGAGTGAATGTGGTATTTTGGTTTTACCCATAGAGTGAATGTGGTATTTTGGTTTTACCCATTGAGTGAATGTGGTATTTTGGTTTAACCCATATAGTGAATGTGGTATTTTGGTTTTACCCTTAGAGTGAATGTGGTATTTTGGTTTAACCCATATAGTGAATGTGGTATTTTGGTTTTACCCTTAGAGTGAATGTGGTATTTTGGTTTTACCCATAGAGTGAATGTGGTATTTTGGTTTTACCCATAGAGTGAATGTGGTATTTTGGTTTAACCCATAGAGTGAATGTGGTATTTTGGTTTTACCCATTGAGTGAATGTGGTATTTTGGTGACTGAAACTACTTTAGAGAAGAGACAAAGAGGACGACAGCAGACTCCCATTCAACCCAACACAGTTTCGGCCTTGAGCTACATCTTATTTTATAAAGAAAATTACTATGCTGTGAACGTTTTTGTACAAAACTTTGTAAAATATTAAAAATATATAAAAGCATGAAATTTTTGCTAGGAGCCAAAATGTAGTATCTGTTCTTGGTAAACGTTATTATTGGCGACATATGTTATTTTGAAGAAAGTATAGTTCGGAAATTCATCAAAAAAATTATTTGGTTTATAATATTTAATGTTTAATGTTTAATATAAACATGCTGAGCAACCGTAAATATTGGTAAAGAAATAAGCGTCAAAATATTGTTATTTAAGAAAGTAAGGTACGGAAGAACCCATTTTTAATTTTATTTATCTTAATACGATTCGGTCATGTCCCGTACCTTACATCCTGAAATAACAAAATGTCTAACGTTTATTACTAATTATTTTAAAGGAAACGCAGTTGGAGACTTTTCAAAAACAATATATCTTGATTTAGTTACTCAGTTGTGACATCTTTGCATTAAAATTTTTTTTAAATATTTAATATAAAATATAAACAGGTTAAGTATCGTAAATAATACTGTTCAGTAAAGTGTCAGCCATCTTGTTATTTCAGTAAGTAAGGTACATGACCGGACTTGAAGCAGATAGGATAAATATCACATCGAATGATCCACATCTAATTGCATTCCCAGTTCGGCATAATAACTTTCTTCCTGAAACAACAAGATGTATGGCGCTTATTACTTTAAGAAAAAAACACAGTTGGGAAACTAGTAAAAAAACACTTTATTTTTGTTTACATACTAATTTCTGACGTATTTGCGTTAGAAAGTTAATATATCTATCTATCTATCTATCTATCTATCTATCTATCTATCTATCTCTATACATATCTATATCTATATCTATATAGATTACTGGGTTCTTCCGTACCTTACTTTCTTAAATAACAATATTTACCCCATGTCGCTGTCTCACCATGCACCTTGTAAACTCTAGCTTATTTTTTTTTAAATGCTTAACTGAATGCGATTTCGTTCTGTGAGGCCACCCAGCGTTGCTGAATTTAAATCGTCAACGACTTCCTGGAACAATGCGAAAACATTCGGTGCGCGTTTCTCCGCTGTCTTTAACATTCTCTTCTTTCTCCAGTTTTTTTGTACATTTGCTTTTGACACCTGACAGATCATTCGACGAAGTATCGAAAACGTTCGTGAAACATGTGGAACCTATTGAATATTTATTAAGTTTTTTGATTTTGATTAAAAAATACCAACATAAAATTGAAAAAATAAAAAAGGTATAATTAAACATACGAATTATGTTATTCTTAACAATGTTTGCATAATATATATATATATATATATATATATATATATATATATATATATATATATAAACACATACACACACACACACATATATACATATATATATACATATACTATACTAGAGATGAAAGATGAGAATGAAAAATTGTAACGATACAATATTTATTAGAACTGTTTTTATTTTTGACGTGTTATTGGACGGAGCAAACCTTGAGTCTATGCTCTGCTCTGAACACACACACACACATATATATATATATATATATATATATATATATATATATATATATATATATATATATATATATATATATATATATATGTATACTAGAGATGAAAGATGAGAATGAAAAATTGTAACGATACAATATTTATTAGAACTGTTTTTTTATTTTTGACGTGTTATTGGACGGAGCAAACCTTGAGTCTATGCTCTTTTCTGAACATAATATATATATATATATATATATATATATATATATATATATATATATATATATATATATATATATATATATATATATATACTAGAGATGAAAGATGAGAATGAAAAATTGTAACGATACAATATTTATTAGAACTGTTTTTATTTTTGACGTGTTATTGGACGGAGCAAACGTTGAGTCTATGCTCTCATCTGAACATTAGACTCTTTAATTTTTAGTCTTTATTTTGTTTAATTTCATGTAAAATTTTCAAAGTTAAATGTTGCCGATAATATTTACAATTTAATTCTTGGTTTTTCTCTATCCTCTGATGAAAAGAGTTTATCTTTGAAAACTCATGGATTTAGGATATGAAGCTTTTTGCTCTGAACTTTTGATGTTCTAATAAATATTGTATCTTTACAATTTTTTATCCTCATCTTTCATCTCTAGAATTGATTCTATATGGTTTATATTGTCACGATAGATTATTATTAAACGATAATCTAATTATCTTAAATTTAATTCAACATTTAAATATATATATATAAATATATATATATATATATATATATATATATATATATATATATATTTTAATTTTTCTGATGGTCTTTTTTTGTATTAAAATAAATGAATTAATAAATGTTCTATAGGTTTCACGAAATTTTTCGATTCTTCGTCGAATAATCCTCAGGTGTCAGAAGCAATACTGGAAGCTATCTGCATAAAAAAAAACAACAGCCTAAAATTAATAACATCACATATGACACCATTGGTAACATTTTAAAATGCTTAACGTAATGCGATTTTATTCTGTGATGCCACTCTATCATCGCTGAATTTATATCGTTAGCGACCTACCTGGAACAATGTATGGTCAATCAAATTACATATATATTTCTAAAATTTATTCAGTACCCTGAAATGGGACAGAGATTCACCAGCCCAAATATGACAACAGTACTTTATAGTGGTCTGATTGTAGATTTTTACAGAGAGAGAATAGCCTCAAATGTGAGGAAATGTTTGTAGCGATAGAAAGAACCGACTTTACGAGAAGCAGAAAGAGCAATGGATCTAACATATGAACCCTAATTAAAATTTGATGATAAAGAAAGACCAAGAAATTTCAGAGTCGATTTAACCTCAATAGCAGATCCATCCATGAGAATCTCAGGGAAAAAAAGACACGCCTATGATTAAAAGACACGAGTTTAGTTTAAACAGGATTAAACAAAACAAGTCATTTTGTTAACCAACATACAACTGAACACAGGTCAACTTCTAGAGCAGCCGCATATTTCAACTTATCCGAGAGAGATAGGCGAGAAGTAACATCAGAATAGAGAGTGGTGTCAGCGGCATAAATGTACATTTTCTAGAATAATATTCACAAGGAGATCACTTATATTTAAAAGAAACAGTTTTTCGACTAGAACAAAGCTCTGAGAAACACCAGCATTAATGGAAAAAAGGAATAAAGAGACACTATTCCAAGTTAGGTGCAAGCTTCGATCAGAAAGAAAATACCTAATAATGTCAAGAACCTTGCTACTAACACCATCACCCTGAAGTTTGTGTATGACGCCAGAATGCCACACTTTGTTGAACGCATTCGAAAATGTCAAGTGCAAAAGCCTTACCTTTCTCACGAATTATCAATTAACCAACAGATCCGGCCAGTTAAAACAGTTAAAAGATCAGCTCTTAAACGAAAACCACGAAAGTCATACTGAACACCACTAAAGAAAATGAACATGTTTTTCGTTGACCAATTTTTCAAATACTTTGCTAATAACAGAGTGGAGACTGATATGAATGATATTTCGTTTTGTCAGAGCACTCAGCTGCATTGCTAAATATAAAGAACAACTAAGGACCCATTCCAAAAAGAGGGAAACTGGACTGAGACTAACAGAGATTGAATAATTCCGAGAGGATAGAAGAACGTTTAAGAGTACAACGCTTGCGAATGACAACAGGAAGTAGATCAAGACAAGAAGTCTTAGACTAGTCAAAATCAGAAAGACACCTAGCAACCATCTTAGGAATGATAACGACAGAATGAAGAGTGATCAGTTTTCAAAGGAAAATCAGGAATAACTACACCAAAGTCATCAAGAGAAGAATTGTCAGCAAAAAGAAGAACAAAAGGATCAGCCTTATTCTTAGAACATGAAATAACTCATCATTACAAAGAATAGCAGATTTGCCACTATTAACAACACTATTTTAGAATCTCCGAAAATCTCGAGAGCAAACCTTTTGGGATGAGATAGAGTCACGAATCTTTTGAGAATAGCTAGATTTAGCATCAGAGATTGCTCTCTTGCAGGCATTGTTAGCTCTTCTGTAGTATTGTCCATAAGCCTCAGAACCATCCCGACTATACTGATTACATTTGCTTCTAGAAAAAAAAACAACAAACACATGCGTACAGTTGGCAATAGAATCATATTCAGTGGTAGATCAGCCTCTGTGTGATTCAACCATGTATATGGATTACACGTGAGATTTAATGGCTAAACATATGAAAGCGCTCATTTTCCTATCATTTTGAATTATAAAGGCCACCATCTCAAAGAGATGCTAAATAAGAATGTCTATACGCTAATTCGAGATGCGTGAGTTGTGACTCGTAATGCTGACTCTATATATTAAAACATTGCCTCTTAGTATAGGAGACAGTTGGCGGGAGTTGCTATTAATAAATCACAATACAAGCATGCTGACTCTGAGAGTGTGGGTTTTAAAGTTACGATGGGAAATGGCAGAAGCACAGACAGATGAAAACCAGCAAAGAGAATGAGGTTTTGTTTAAAACTTACGATTAGGAATGGACATGTCAATTTCAACAAGAAGCCAGCCAGTAACCTCCCTAGCAGCATCATTCGGATACATACCAAAGATAGCACACCATGGAACGTCCTATAGGTGCGAAGCCCATTGCAGACATCCTTTATGTAGTTAAACGTCTTCCTATAGATGGGGGGATCGATAGAAGCCTTCAACGAAAGATCAACATCAACATCAACAACGGTTTAACTAAAATAACCCAATGGAGAAGAGAAAATAGAACACGAGTCAGGAACAGAAGTGAGAAAAGATCAAGTATTGATAGTTGATGAAGACCATTATCAGGAAAACGTGTAGAAAAGGTAACAATTTAGGACAGTCATGAGACAGAGAAAAGTTAAGACAGATTTCACCAGCCAGATCTGTGTAGTGTAAGTGAGAGAGCCAGTCAGAATAATAAGCATTGAAGTCACTAAAACAAAGATTGGGCTTGACGGATGTATTTGCAATGCATTATCAAGACTTCTCCGTATAGTATCGACAACAGAGCAGTCATTGTCAGAAGGGGAACGGTACAAACAGAACAAATAGGAAGTGGAGTGCATCAAAAGAAACCTCAGACAGATAACAGGACACCCAAGAGATTCAAGACTGGGTACATGTGTAATGGGAGATTTTTGAGAAGAAAAAAAGCTAGAGCATGCACATGTGTGGAAGAGACTAAGCGGATAAGAGGCAAATAACCATTCGCATGTAGATCGTTGATAGAAGCATACAGATTAATCACTCAAAGAGCAAGGATGTGAAAGGGATTATGCCATGAGAACATCAGGAAAGATTGGCCTGAGACCTCCGATGTTACTGTACGAAATAGTAAGGTGTTTGTTGTGTGTATTTGTGGAAGGCATAATAATAAAAAAGGAAAGAAAAGTAGAATCACTTCAAGACAAAGCAAATCTGGAAGAGACCCCACGACCAGCATTAAATCCCCTGGACTCCAAACAAGCTAGCTAAAAAATAAGTCCCCCACGAGTGCAATAAGGAGGAAACGGGTTACAAGTCTGGTTGACAAAAACGTCTACCCCTAAACTGATTACTTGGCTTACTAAAATTCGGCGTTTTTATTGTGACACCATCGTTCTCCAACAAAGAGTAAATATGATCTTATCCCTAAGAGGTAAGACCCCCAACTTGGCATTTTAAGAGTCTCGCGTTCAGGAACTATTCAAGAAAGTGGGGAGGGCAGCTCCCTGAAGTATTTGCATACCCACATATATGTTAAACTAGAGTGTCTCTCATTTTTGTTTGCTCTATTTTTTAAAGTAAACCTTATACTATACTCACATATAAATAACAACAATAAATACCTAAAAAGAACTAATAAAACCACTCCACTGCAGATTCATAGTAAATCCGATCGTCAATAGTGTATTTCTATCCTACTATCTTATACATATGTATACATCTGAATGCGAGCTTAAACTCGCAAAAATTCGAATTTCTACGTTAGATTTTCTAAACGCTTACTTTTCAAAAGTATTTCACATGAAAATTACCCAACAAAATAATTTTCAGTTATGGCTAAATAATATTGTACAACTATATTCCCTTTTTCCTGTATTCTATATATTTATTTATTCTTTAGTATACCTTATAATATACTCGTATAATAAATATTTAAAAGGAACTTATAACACAACTACTGCAGTTTCACAGTAAATTTGATCGTCAGGAGTGTATCTAGCGACATCCGTCGAGCTTATAAAAATATGATTGATTTTGTTTACTTTTGAAAAAAATTGTCTCTAGTGATTGAAGCAAAATTCGCCGATCATATTTAAAGAAAATATTTTTCAATGCTTTGGTTTTTTCTCAAAAAACTAATGTAAAACGAGCACAGGGATGCAACATTTCGGTGATTAAACAAGGGATGGGGCTTCATAGACAGTCTGAGAACTGTTAAGTTAGAAACACTTTTTTGTACCCTGTGAAAGAGAAAGTGACCAGTAGTTGATGCACCAGTCCAGTTGTGGCAATAATACTCCATGCATAGTCGAATGGTAGCTGTGTATTGATTTACTCCTCTCCAGGAGTTAGGCACAAGGCCAGTTTTTATCTTACTCCCACAAGTAAGATGTGACCCAAGGAAAGTGGGGTTTAAAAATTGCCTGGGCAGCCCCGTCGTCATTCCCCGGTAGGGGCGCTCCAGGCAGTAAGCAATAAACTTACTCCTCACCAAAGAGGGGAGGCGAAGCCTGGGAGGGTTGACCTCCTATAACTGCACAGGACAAACCCATAGACCGGTGTAAATCAAGCCCCGAAGGCCAAGACAATACCAGTCTATGGGGTGCAGTATCCATCGGAACAGATACTACACTTTGATCTTAGTCAAAAGGCCAAGAATGGTAGCTGTGTAGAGATATAAGATACTGCCATCTGTGAGAAGTTGCTCGGGATTCAACGAAACTCACTAATATGTACTCTTTCACAATGCGCATAACACTGTATTACTTTCTTTTTTTTATTGCCCTCTTCCGACCGTTTCGCCCACTAATATAACCGGAAGAACATTAAATGTTGGAAAACACTGAAATAGTGTCGTATACATATAGTTAACATTTTTTATTAAAATCGAATATACATATTTGAAGTTTTAAGAGGAGTCTGTTTCATGGGTCACTTAAAGGTGGGGGCACGTAAATATTCGGCACATACCCCCCCCCCCCCTTTCCCTACATGGCAACTGAAACATGCTTGTTTTATTTTTTGCCAGATGAATTGAATTGAATTGGATAAAAATCAGCAAGGGGAATAATACATATTCTGTGTAAATTTCTACCACCCTTTCCCTACATGGCAACTGAAACATGCTTGTTTTATTTTTTGCCAGATGAATTGAATTGAATTGGATAAAAATCAGAAAGGGGAATAATTCATATTCTGTGTAAATGTCTACCACCCTTTCCCTACATGGCAACTGAAACATGCTTGTTTTATTTTTTGCCAGATGAATTGAATTGAATTGGATAAAAATCAGCAAGGGGAATAATTCATATTGTGTGTAAATTTCTACCACCCTTTCCCTACATGGCAACTGAAACATGCTTGTTTTATTTTTTGCCAGATGAATTGAATTGAATTGGATAAAAATCAGCAAGGGGAATAATTCATATTCTGTGTAAATGTCTACCACCCTTTCCCTAGATGGCAACTGAAACATGCTTGTTTTATTTTTTTTGCCATATTAATTGAATTGAATTGGATACTGTTGTCATATTGGATGTTATATTCACAACGTTTCAGCCGATGTAACTTCTGGCTTTCTTCAGGTGTAGCTACATAACAATTTGAAAAGTAAAAGACAATAAATGAAGAGTTCGAATGCAAAACGGGTAACATATACATTTGGGGCAAATGTCATTGTCGTCCCTGGAGAATAGTATACATGTTTCATCTAAATAGCATATATTTAAAGTTTAAAAAAAGAGTCGGTCCCCATAGCTCCCTTAGGTAAGGAGGTAACTTAGAGATTCATGACATCTTCTATTATCTTATACAAAACAATTTATACATATAATTTGAATGTTATAAAAATAGGATATACTAAAGTGCTAAGGGAGTTATGCGATAATAGCCACATTAGATGTGTACTTAGAAATTCGGGGGCACCTCCATTGTCTTCCCTTGAAAATTTTACATGAAGATACACTTTTAGATATTATATAGATTCTTTAACTTTTCTTTCTATAACAGACAATTATCACGCAAACACTTACACACATAGATTGAGTCTTATATATAAAAATATATATTAGGAATTTTGTTTCAATTTTTACTTCAACATGACTCAATCCGTTATATGATCTTAGTAAAACCTCTCTCTATACACATATATGTATATGAAAAATGAAGTCTAATCCCAGGAATACAAATGGGCAGCCAATAATTAATCACAACCTTAGTGGTATAAGGAATAGTGGAGTCACGTTTAGACAATTATATATTCATAAATGTCATCAATATGTAATGAATTTATAAATATATGTATATACATATATTTTATCAAATGTATTAATATATATATATATATATATATATATATATATATATATTACATATATTTTATTAAATTTATTAATATATATCGAGAGATATATTTTATTAAATTAATTAATATATATATACATATATTTTATTAGATTTTTTAATATATATATTTACATATATTTTATTAAATGTATTAATATATATACATATATTTTATCAAATTTATTAATATATATATTTAAATATATTTCATTAAATTTATTAACATATATATTTACATACATTTTATTCAATTTATTAATATGTATATATAGATACATATATTTTATTAAATTATTAATATATTTACATATATTTTTATTAAATATATTGATATATATATTTCTATATATTTAATTTAATTTATTAATATATATATTTACATATATTTCTTTAAATTTATCAATATATTTTATTGAATGTATTAATATGTATATGCATGTATTTAATTTTATTTTTTAATATATGTATATATATATTTACGTACATTGTATTAAATTTATTAATATATTTTAGTAAATTTATTAATATATATACATATAAATAACTTAATTTGTTTATATATATATATTTACATATATTTTGTTAAATTTATTAATATATTTTATTAGATTTATTAATATATATACATATATTTCATTTAATTTAATAATATATATATATGCATATAATTTATTTAATTTATTAATATATTTTATTAAACGTATTAATATATATACATATATTTAATTTTATTTATTAATATATATATATTTACATACATTTTATTAAATTTATTAATATAAATATACATATTTTTATTATTTTTTACGTACGTAAAAGTAATCCATGGACACGTGTTTCTTGCTATCAGCTTTCATCAGCATGGCTAACTAAAACACGGATTTAACCTACGATTACATTGTATGTAATGGGAAGTTTAACCCTCGGACTACGACGTTTTGCTTGTAAAGAGTCATGCAGAAGATTGCATTATATATATATATATATATATATATATATATATATATATATATATATATATATATATATATATATATGGGAAATGAAAAAGAAAAAAACAAGAGATAGTTTTCATATATTCATCAATTATGAGCGCCGGAGAAGTCAATGGTCGCTAAAGAATGACATGAATATGGAAACTTTGAGTAGATACGATTGAGGCAGCTATGACATGGGGAAGGGTTAGAATATAATTGAAATTGCTTTAGGGTGGGAGATGTAAAAGGGGACTGAGATTTTGTCGTGGTGAGGTGTGGCATGCATTTTGAGAGGTTGGGGAAAGTGGAGGGAGGGGAAACACTGTGTGTTTAGCATGTAGGTGGTATCATAGTTGTAGAAAAAGATGTGAATAAATGAAGACAACTTTGAAAATAGGAGGGGGGTAAGAATATGATTGAAATGGTCAAAAGGGTGGGAGAGGTGAAAGCTTTGTTATAAATATGTTTGATGATTTTGGCCTGTTAGAACTTGAACACATGATCATGTTCTAATACGTGGGGAAAAAGTGCACTTAGAGAGTTATTGCTTTTTATATCCCTTTTGTGTTCGCTCAGTCTTTTTTTCAATTCACGTTGCGTTTCCCACACGTAAATTTGATGACAGTTGTTACATGGGACGGTATATATGCCGGCATGGGATTTTTTTTTCGGAAACGTCTTGCTGTGTTTAATGTTTGTTTATGGTTTGTGATATGGTTTGTACTGTCGGAATGCCTAGTTTGTTAAGTGTGTTGCAAATGGTTGTGTTATTGGAATGCGTGGGTAAGAGAAGAGGTCTGTCTTTAAAAATATTAAAGTGTGTTATACCTACATGACATCGTTTCGGGATTTCTACGCTAATCAGTGCAAGAGTGGCGGTTGTAAGCGACCGCATAGGGTTTAACGCAGTTCGTAGATTCATCCTAGAATTATAAGCCTTGCGCCCAAGGTCACACAGGCGCGAGAAATCAACACATACATGAATTGAAATTAATATACACTTACTCGAGAGGTGGGGGAAAGCGTCATGTTGTTGATAGTGTTCTATGCTCGAGCGGAACTATATATATATATATAAACACACATATATATATATATGTATATATATATATATGTATATATATATGCATGATTTATAAAGCACTTACGAAAACTCTAGTTAAAAATATCTGTTCTGTAAAGACTCAGCATTTATTATGTTTATGATTCTTTGTATAACTTAAAATAAACGCTTCTTTGAAACACATGTTAACGTAAAATAAACATTGTCTTAAAACAGCTGTAAACAACCATGATACCTTTCCGTATGTTCATTACTTAAAATCTGATTTGAAAAATGCATTGAATCGTCAAAATTTCTCTCTCTCCTTCTTCTCTCTCTCTCTCTCTCTCTCTCTCTCTCTATATATATATATATATATATATATATATATATATATATATATATATATATATATATATATATATATATTAAGATAATATATTACGTATATTTTTTTTATTTCTTTACTTTGACTGTGCTCGGTATGTGAGTAGATTTTAGTAATATCTATTCATATATAATGCGAATACTGGCAAAGCATAATTATATTCCGTTATTGTTTACGGATGGTGTGTATATATATATATATATATATATATATATATATATATATATATATATATATATATATATATATAAAGTCCACGGCACCTGTCGAAATAAATTAAGAGCAATTCCTTTGTTTAGACACGACGTTCCGCTGTTTCCGGACCGGATAACGAATAAGACAATTCATTTGCTCTAAAGCAAACACAAAGTATCGCGGTTCTTCACAATGCGTCTGACCGAAAAACATATAAACAAAAAACATGAACCTGTTGGCCATTTAGAAACGATACTCTTGGAGAACCAAGAAAGAGAGAGAGAGAGAGAGAGAGAGAGAGAGAGAGAGAGAGAGAGAGAGAGGTCACAATTAACAGAAACCAATCTTGTGTGGAATATTGAATGGTCGACCTTGAGAACAAAAAGCTGGCACCAAAGAGCAGCCTATTGTTCTGCGACAATGTCCTCTGAGTCACATCTGACTATACATTCGCTGGTTTTCGCGTAGTCGTCTTCAGACCGATCTTCGGCTGTTCTTTGATTTCTCCAAGACAAGAAGCAGAACCAGAACAAAGAGTGAGAGAGAGAGAAAAAGCCTTCTTATGCCGAGCTATACGCTGTACTACTTCAATGGCCGAGGCCGGGCCGAAATCCTTCGAATGATGTTCGCCGCAGCCGGGGTCCCCTTTGTGGACAAGCGGTTTGAATTTTCAGAATGGGACCTCTATAGAAATGGTGCGTATTTTAAATTTCTTTTTATTTATATTTAACATCATAACAAGTTTTTATAAAAGTACGGAATACTTAACACTCGAGAACACAAACAAAACAAAAAAAAACTCGTTATTTATATAAAACGCATAAGAATGAAATTCATTACCTGCCCCGTATAGTAAGGTTTTAACGTGTTGAAACGATTTGTAAGATACGTTTAAACGATAAAAGTACAGAATAGTAAACACTCGAGAACACATAACCGAAAAAAACAAAAAATACAACAATTACTAATTTATATAAAAAGCATTAGAATAAAATTCTCTATCCAACCCTTTTCGTTTTAAGGTTTGGCGACAATTTGTAAGATATTTTTAAACGTAAAGAATAATTAGCACCCGAGAACTCGTACACAACAAAAAATGTTGGAACTGGCCTACGTGTTGAAACTATTTGTAAATGTTTTTAAACGGTAAAAAATCTTACAAATTATTTCCTAACATTAAGACTATATGAGTTCGATAGAGAATTTAATTCTAATGCCTTTTATATAAATAAAAAGCAGAACCAGTAGAGAGAGAAAAAAACTAGGCGAGCCCAGGTCGTAATTTTTCGAAATCATGTTTGCCGCATTCGGCATCCCCTTTGTAGACAAGCGGTTTTAATTCTCAGAATGGAATCTCTACAGAAATGGTACGTATTTTAATGTATTTGTCCGTTCTTTTTTTAATTAATATCATCACAAGTTTTAAATCTTACTAGTTGACACCCGCTCATTCAGCGAGGTCTATACAGTACCTTGATAGTTCAATTTCCATTTTTACTTAGCTTCTACTACTTTTTATAGCTAGTACAAAATAAAATGTGTGCGAAATTTTGTGGAACAATGCGCTACTTACTATTTGCATGAGAGAGTAAGTAACTACGATGTATGTATTTGCATATTTTATTTTGGAAAACTAAAACATAAAAAATTATAGAAATTTAAAATCATGAAAAATAATAACAGTTCGAAAGCTATTTTTTAAATTTGAAACTATTTTCTTTGACGTTATACGCTTTTTAATCATTTTTTGTTGGTGTCGAATCGTGCGATGCTAAGACGGTATCAGTATATAATTTTTCAATCAAGAACGCGCATGACAACGCGGAACAAAATAAAAATTAAAAAAATATTCTTGTTAGAAGCATTGTTGATGCATAGCAATTTGAATTTCTAAAGAAATAATCGATAGAAACCCACACAATGCAATATATTTTTGAAACGATGCTACCGTCTTAACATCGCACGGATCAATATCAACCCCAAAAAGGTATGATGAAGACTTATATCGTACAAAGGTTTAAGTTAAAAAAAACATCCCTTTGTATGTTTTTTTTAACGATTATTAGTTTTAATAATTCAAATTTATATATATATATATATATATATATATATATATAAATATCGAAAATACTTGTTGCCAATCCTACCTTTCTAACGATTATTAGTTTTAATAATTCAAATTTATATATATATCAAAATACATGTTAACAATACTCACCTTCTAACGATTATTAGTTTTAATAATTAAAATTAATATATATATATCATTAATACTTGTTAACAATCCTCACTTTCTAACGATCATTTGTCTTAATAATTCAAATTTATACATATATAAATACTTGTTAACAATCCTCACTTTCTGACGATTATTGATTTTATATATATATATATATATATATATATATATATATATATATATATATATATATATATATATAAAATATTTGTTGACAATCCTCACTTTCTAACGATTATAAGTTTTTATAATTCAAATTTATATATATAAATAACAAATACTTGTTAACAGTCCTCACTTTCTAACGATTATTAGTTCTTATAATTCAAATTTATACATATATCAAACATAATTGTTAACCATCCTCACTTTCTAACGATTATTAGTTTTAATAATTCAAATTTATATATATCAAAAATACTTGTAAACAATCCTCAATTTCAAAGGGAAATTATGTTTTTAAGCAAATTAATTCGATTGAAATGACGAATACCTTTTTGACGGACCTCAAACAACGGTCATTAAGTTTTAAAAATACAAGTTTTTATATTATTCTTTTATGTTAATTTGAAATTTATGCCCCCTAAAACCTCTTTAAAATACAAAAATATCCTAAAATTTGGGAACATTTTATGAATGGGTTTTTAATACCTATGCTTAAAATTTCATCAAAATCGGAGACATCTCAGTTTTCACGAAGGGCTTCCTATGACTGAAAAGTCAGAGGAAGCCCTTCGTGAAAACTTTGCTTGATAATAAAATTAAATTAAATATAGCACACAATACGACTCTTTATCGCCTAGCAACTGTGTTTCAAAACACATAGTTACCGGTTAATTACATTAGAAGTAAATCATGTACATACAAATATATTGATATATAAACAATCTTTATATATATATATATATATATATATATATATATATATATATATATATATATATATATATATATATATATATATATATATATATATATATATATATATAAAGTTAATATATATATATATATATATATATATATAATAAGCTATTAAAATGTATTTTACTGGTAGGAATTTTTCTTCAGCGCACCTCACACACTTCATCCACTCATGCCTAGATATTTATACTGTAGTGATGTGATAATGAAATGGTTTGGTTGATATGTTGTCATACCCTTAATTAATAACAATAAAAGTGTAAACATTTGGAAATTTCCTTGCTGTTGTACATTTAGTGTATATGAATGTTCATCTTAACCCTATTAAGGGCATATGATTTCAGTATACTAGCATTTATCATGGAATATGTAATATATTCAAAACATATTCAATTGAATTTTAAATATTACAATTAAGTTCCCAAAATAAATATTCTAACACGCCTCCTAAATGTATTCACGTTTTCAAAGATTCACACTTTATTCATTATCAAATTACAGTTTAGAAAAAATTATTAACAATATATATTATATATATATATATATATATATATATATATACAAACATTGTTAAAAATAACATAATTTTTCTGTTTAATTATACCTTTTTATTTTTAAAAATCTTTCTGATAGTCTTTTTAGTATTAAAATCAAAAACATTAATAAATGTTCGATAGGTTTCACAAACGTTTTCGATTTTTCGTCGAATCATCTTCAAGTGAACAAATGAACAAAAACGCTGTATGAAATCACAGAACAAACTCGCATCACGTTTAACATTTTTAAATGTTATAATTTAAAAATGTTATATATATATATATATGTATATAAACTTCAAGAAAGAGGCAAAATGCCTTCAAAAACAATGTGTTAGATGCAGATATTTTTATTAAAATCAAAATAAAAAATAAAAACACTATTTTTTTTTCATCTTGATTTTTTATTTAATAATTTCGCTTGATACAACAAGCCTCGTCAAGCTTTAGACAAATAAAATGCATTAACCTTATTATTTTTCGTAACAATCTTTTCCTTGTAGAAGTGACGTCCGATGTTGTGTAGACTTAAGGCTGTAAATGTCTCTTTTAAATTTGCACTTAAATCGCGCATGGTCGGTGGTAAGTATAAGTGTTCAGAAATAAACGAATTTATGACATATTGATTATATCCGTTTCAATAATTTAACGTCAACGACTGTTTAGTGTGCGTTTGTTTCCGAGACAAAATGGACTTTTATTGTCTCCAGTCTCAAAGTTCGAAATCAAAGAAAGCTGAAAAAATTACAGTATATTTACACGCTCAATTACGCAGCAATTCGAAAAGTAGTGCGAGGGTAGGGACATGACAATTTGATCAGTGATTGTAACGTTTATGGTTTTGCTACTATTTTGTTTGCTTTTGTTAACTTCCTAAGTGATACAGATTAATGCGGAAGATGACACTATTAGTCGCCCTGACCTCGTATTTTTTCGTTAATATATATATATTTGTATTAATTTTATACGTACATAAAAGTAATCCATGGACACGTGTTATTGGCTCACAATCGCCATCAGAATCGCTAAGTTAAACAAGGATCAAAGCTTCAATGTTTTATCCCCGGACTATGATGCCGTTCCTGGAAATATGTACGGATTTTATTACCTAAATATTTACATATTTAAATATTTAATTGTCGTTATTGGTTATTGTAGCGTTTGCTGCCTTGCTACTATTTCTTCTCGTTTTGTTCACTTCCTAAGTGATACAGATTAATGCAGAAGATTGCATATTATATATATATATATATATATATATATATATATATATATATATATATGCCACTATCATAATGATGTGTGTTTTATTCCAGATATGCCAGGAATGTGTCTGCCTTGTTTAGAAATGGATGGAGGTTATAGAATGCCAGAGACAATGGCCATCTGCAGGTATCTTGCTCGAGAATTCGGTAAGTCTATTTTTTTAAAAAATTCTTTCCTCATTTTGTTGTCATTTTTTATTGTTTGCCACACATTTAAAGTTTCGGGTTAGAGTTAGGGTTAGGGTAAATGTTAGGGTTAGATATATATATTTAAACTTTCAGTATCATGTTTGCTAATGGGTCCAGAGGATAAGGGTTATGGTTATGGTTAGGGTTAGGGTTTGATATATATTTAAGGTTTCAGCATCATGGTTAGGTTTAGGGTTAGAGTAAGGTTAAGAGTTAAGGTGAGATATATATTTAAAGTTTCAGAATCATGGTTCGAGTGTTCGCTAATGGGCCCAGATGCTAGGGTGTGGGTTAGGGTAAGGGTTAGAGTTAGATATATATTTAAAGTTTCAGCATCATGGTTCGAGTGTTCGCTAATGGGTCCAGATGCTAGGGTTTGGGTTAGGGTAAGGGTTAGAGTTAGATATATATTTAAAGTTTTAGCATCATGGTTCGAGTGTTCGCTAATGAGTCCAGATGCTAGGGTTTAGGTTAGGGTAAGGGTTAGAGTTAGATATATATTTAAAGTTTCAGCATCATGGTTCGAGTGTTCGCTAATGGGTCCAGATGCTAGGGTGTAGGTTAGGGTAAGGGTTAGAGTTAGATATATATTTAAAGTTTCAGCATCATGGTTCGAGTGTTCGCTAATGGGTCCAGATGCTAGGGTTTAGGTTAGGGTAAGGGTTAGAGTTAGATATATATTTAAAGTTTTAGCATCATGGTTAGACTATGTGCTTATGGGTCCAGAATCTTGGGTTCAATCCTTGGTCGAGTCATACAAAAGACTTAAAACTGATACTTTATGCCCCCTTGCTTAATCACTCAAGCATTATAAGGTGACCCCCACAGTTAAATTGGGTAATCATATGAAAAGAGTGGCGCCTTCCCCATCACGTTGGTGTAGTAGCAAATAAAAAAGGGGCTATCGGGTCGCCCTCGACTACGGTCAAGCGCTTTACTATACTCTTTTTTAGAGAGTAATTGTTTGACATATATTTAAAGATTTTACATAGTTTTATATGTACCTGCCGCTTAGCACAAATAGGGAGACATTAAAAGCTTTCTTTCGTTGTGGTAGGAAGACTAATTCTTGCTGTAAATAATTTATAACGAATAAAAAAAGACTGGAGCTCAGTCAAGAACCTACCATGCTAATAACGATAGAGACTAGTAATTTATCTTTTGTGATGAAGCGGGTTGTAAGGAAGACAACAGGTCACTCCTACTAGATTTCGAAGTTGATCTTTTAGTCTGTCAATCAAGAAAAGAGTGGTCGATGCGGCATCTAAAGATATGGCAGTATTCCATCTTTGGACGTACCTTAATTTTATATAGTTAAAGGATTACACTTGGAGTCAGGTACTTTCTAGACCTTTATACTAATTTAACCATCTCTTTAGCAACCTTAGCAAATCAATTGATTCTATGTGCTTCCAACCACTGCGCATTAGCAACTACATTTATACACCTACCCGTTAGAGGAATGATATGATGGTTGTGAAGAAATTACCAAATATTTTAGTGTCTATGTTTGTGAAGAAACCCTTTGTTCCAGAATATGTGGAACTCATGTGATATGTCAAGCGCTGTTGCTCTAGGAACAACGCTCCTGTCAAGAGATTCGCTGATCATATCCGATATTACAGTTAGCACATCAGCAGTCGACCTTGCAGGACGAATTCCGTATTACTTATCACAAAGAAGATTGTATATTTCTGAGGTGATTGACAATTACTTGATTTATCACATATTGAAGCAGCTTATTCATGACGTATAAGAGACTGATCTGTGTGTATTAAGATGCAGCGGATTGATCACCAGTGTTTTTTTTTTAAATACTAGGCAGCCCAATGAGGCTTTTGAAATAGATGGAAAACGTTTCTCCTTGAAGCAACGATTGTATAATTTTGTTTGAATAGGGACAAGTTTCGGTAACTGCTTCTTAAGCATAACGATTAGGATATTGCTAAGATTGGATACTTCCCGGGTCGAATAATGTATATCAAAAAGAGTATTTAGAGTCACATGTGAGATTCTTTTTTTTTTTGCATTTTACTTCAGTTCGCTCCCAGAAATCAACAGTCCCATACACTTGAATTCTATATGAGATACATAGATATCCGGGTGTTCAATCAAGATTCTCTTCTACTTCTGAAATGTTCACTTAGTAAAGCAGTGAAGAACACTAATTTGCATCTTCCCAGTTGACAACTTAGCTATGTTATAGTTTATCATTATTGTGGTCTTTTCTTGGTCTTGCCGGATTCCAAGACAATAATTCTTGTCTGGTGGAGTATAAACGTAAGTGTTGTTAATTGAAGTAATGCCACTCAGTAAAATTGTACCCTTCCTCGTATGAGGCAGTTTATAGCTGTGTCGAGGAAATCTTATTTAGGCTTCGAATACTATGTTATTTAGGATATTTTGTCAGGATCTACGTGTAGAGTAAAGTATCTTAATGTCAGGTTGTTCTGACAGACCCTTGTACAGAGTGACCGGAGACATTCAAGGATGATGTTTATTGAGCATTAAAATTCTCTCCAATAGGCATTCAACATCTTTACGAAAGTGGTTGCTCTGCGCACAAAGTGTGGACCTTGTAGATCAGTTCTTTGCGAAATGTTTAGCTTCATCATATATTGATGATTTTGGAATTGAAGTCTTGCGTCTGTTAAGTAAACGTGAGCCAAACACACACAATAATCGTTCACGTTTGCAATATCCTACTTTGTAGTCAGTGCGGTGATGTGGTAGTTAAAGTTTCCATTATCGTCTATCGCCTGATAACTACAATCATGTATAACTAAAAAAAGAAAGACAAAGTCTAACAACCATCTTACCTAACGGCTCATGTGTTTTACTAAATCGTCAACGCTTATCAAAGCCCGGGCGTCACTCGAGGAGTAGAGTTAAAGAAATCGGTTGAGCGATGATTGCCGCCACGCGAGGATTTAAAACAACTGGTGAACAAGGCAGAATATTTTTGAGAGGAATAGTTTCCCCAGGAAGACGGTTTAACAAATATTCGTTTACATTAGACTTTAAGACGACAATGTTATAGAAGGTTGGGAATCAGCTTCGTAGTATTTTGTTCCACATAAAGTGCACTCTAGGAAATAAACTTTGTTCATGGAAGTTCCGCTTGGTATTCGGTACATAGAGACAAAGAAAGGAAAGTTCTCTGCTGTGGATGTGGCCAGGCGGGTTCTGCTGTGAATGTTTTACATGTGGAAGTGACCAGGGATTGAAGCTCAGTTAAGCACCTTCCATGAACATAACGATACAGCAGAGAGAGAGAGAGAGAGAGAGAGAGAGAGAGAGAGAGAGACAGACAGACAGACAGACAGACAGACAGACAGACAGACTAGCAATATCTGTGTAAAAGGGTCAACAGAGAAAAGAAGAAGCCCACCACTAGATTGCGAAGTTGGCTTTGTACTCTGTTAAGGCTAGAATGTTTCTTTGATGTTTTATTCCTTCAATCTTTCACAGCATTTATGTTTACACATAAGCTTTACATCGCCCACCCCGCGCGAACGGGGGGGGGACGAAGATAAATCACGCCCTGTGCGAACGTGGAGGTGAAAGGGGGGGGGGGGTTTACGAAGATAAATCATAGAGAACTGTGACTGAACGCAACCAGCTCATCTTCCAACGAGGAATAGTTTCCTTACTCTCTCTGTGTGCCTAGCGTCAGACGTAATTCCCATGGACAGGCCTTCTTTGCACGAGCTTCCCTGCTGATTATAACATGGTCGTCTTTAATTGCAATGTCAATGAATTCTTGTCATAAACCAACCCATAAGCAATCAACCCTTATTTTTGACAAATACACTTCAATCTATGTCTGACTTGTCCACTAAGTTTAAGTCATGAATACGCAACAGTCTTTGTTTTAGTGCCGTTCAGTGATAAGCACACCTGAATCCGACCTGCAAAATTGTCAATATCTCTTACGCACCCATCTTTTTCCATTACCCAGATGTTTGCTGTGATGGTCCTCTTCAGTTTTTAAGAGTACATAGTGACACACTTGGGTTTACTTTCGGCAGCCTCGTAACTCTCGCTTCATTTATCTTGTACTGTAGTCCTCACATTCCATGAGTTGTGTTTTCCGGGTTGGAATATATGCATCTAACACTTATTGTTGGCTAGTGTTTGACCTTGAATTAGTATTTTTTAGCGCCCTACATTAAGTGGCTTTATGTCTAGTCAATAGCAATTTCTAAAAAAACCCAAAGCAAAACACACCTTTTATCTGGTGTAATGAGCAATACGCTGAATTAAGTGTCGAAAATGATCTTGAACGTACTTATTGCAACCATAAAATGGCTCGTCTTTGCCTCGCGTACATAATCTGGATGTTAGAGAGAACAATTGCGCACTGGAACTAGAACATGCATACGTATCGACCAAGTGTGACCTGCGTGCTTTTCCATCCATAAAGCATAAGCGTAATAGAAGTTGTCCCAAACGTTTTAGCCCTCGAAGGGCAAACATCATTGAACGATAGATATCAGTATTGAAAACGGTTGTGTTGGAGATAAGTATACAACGTAGTGAGGTTCTGGGGTAGAGCGCATTGTTACCGAGTTTATTATTGACAACGGGTTTATTTAAAAAAATGTCTTCCACGTGATAAAGATCTAGTAGAAAACACGTTGTTACATTGAATACGGTGTTACAAGAAAAAGTATACTACATAACGAAGTACCAGTGACGAGCACGTTATTTCTATCTTCACCTCCTATTTGTTTCCTTTTTTATTCTTAAAATATAACTTTTCGGCTGACAATTATTCCGTCTCATAAAGATTTATCCTCTAGTTGGTTTTAGCCTTGATGGATGCTTATTAAATAGTAAAAAAATGCGGCCCCATTCCTCATTGACTTATGTGAGGATCAAACTTCACAAAGCTATTAGAAGGAATTAAAATTTAACTTCAAATTTTACGTGAGAAAACTCAACCGATTATCCATTTCTGACAAAGTCACAGCGAACTCTAATGTAATATTCCGTCAATCATATCGTATAATGTTGCAGCTGGGTAAGAATATCTTTTAAAAGTGTGTGAATGTTACATTAGGAAGAGTGGCGTCAACGTTTGGAAATCCGGACGACAGCATATCAACTCGAAATCACGTATTGAAAAAAATAATTTCAGGTCAAAATTAAGAATAATTTTGAAGAGAAATGGGAAAGCAGAAACATTCCTTTTTCCATGACCTCGATAGGTCAAAAACAATGAATAAGTCTATATTTTTTATTCCCAAAGCAATGTGGTTTGAAATTGGTTCGTAAAGTTTCTAAATATGATCGGTGATTATTCACATCACGTGATGTAAACAGTTGCTTTTTTAACAAGGGGGAGACTATGGGTATTTGAGGAAAGGAGTTTGTCTATCGTCAGATTGTGAAAATCATTAGTGATTGTGTTGCATAGCTGCAAAGTATAAGTGAGAATCAGGAGTAAACGTAGTGTTGCATTTTACATTTTACTTATCAATAACATTTCTGAACTTGTGTGTAGGTAAATGTTTTCAAGTGTAGTGACCTTGAGAAATGCATGATCCTCATACAAGGGGCATTTCCTTGGTTACTTAAGTTAATTACATTACATAGTATATATATATATATATATATATATATATATATGATAATTTTATTTACACAGACATGTACAAAATCTGCGACACTGGCATGTCGATGTTATCGATCAACAGTTACTATAAACTGAGATCTTAACCTCAGATCATATTTGGAGAGAACCAAATATGATCTGAGGTTAAGATCAGCTTCTAACTCTCCCTGATGAGATCTCAGTTTATAGTAACTGTTGATCGATAACATCGACATGCCAGTGTCGCAGATTTTGTACATGTCTGTGTAAATAAAATTATCATATATAAAGCTCTATTTTGATATTGAGCACTTTTTATAAACCCGGTTAAAATTCTCTGGATTACCACGTTGTGGATATTTTTTACCTGGATTATTACCATTATTATATATATATATATATATATATATATATATATATATATATGGGAAATGAAAAAGGAAAAACCAGAGATATTTTTGATATATTCATCAACGTTTCGTCTTTATTATAAGACTTCTTCGGGATGATAATTTTAAGAAAAATGTCATGCAAGTACATCGAAATATTGGGTTGACATGATGAGTTGATAAGGAAAATTAGCAGCCGTGGATACTAAGAGCGCTGGACAAAGGTTCAGGGTGCAAAAGTCAGTAGTGGCGAAGAGTGAAATGAATATGGAAAGCTTTGAGTGGGTACCATTAAGGCAGCAGTGAAAAAAGGGGAGGGGTGAGAGTATTAGTGAATTTGTCTTAGGGTGGGGTGAGAGGAAAGAGGGGGGGGCTGAGGTTTTTGTCGTGGTGAGGTGTTGCATAGGTTTTGATGGAATGGGGAAAGAGGGAGGAAGGGGGAAACTCTGTGTACGTAGGTGGTATCATAGTTTTAGAAAAAGATTTGAAGAAATAAAGATAACTTGAAAATAGGCGAGGGTGGGTAAAAGTATGAAAGAAGGTGGGATAGGTGATTGGGGAGAGGGGAGATTTTGTTGTAGTCAGGTGTGAAATACTAAATGCTAAGAAGAAAGCCTTTCAAATATGCTAAATTCCAATGCCGATTTGTTTATTTATTTTTCTGATCTATATGGATAATATACTAAATATCAACAGTAAATGTGAATTTAAATGTGTTATTTTATATATATTTCTTTGTGACGTTTTATTAAATTGTTTTTGGTTATATGTGTTTGTATGTATGTCTATATAAACACACAATAACCCCCTCACACCCATATATATATATATATATATATATATATATATATATATATATATATATATATAAATAGTAAGTTATGAAAATATAGTAATGGTAATTAAGCTAGACAGAGGCTCCCGCGTTTTATCCGCGGGGGAATCTTCAGGCTAAAATTTATGGAGTTAGTTTTAACTGGTGTTTTTATATACACGGCTAGCTAGTTAAACAATCAGATTCTCTGTTGTTCTCTTAGCCAATAATTGCCATACATATATTTCATAACGTACTACCTGGCTCTACTTACGTATTGAGCACTGTTGAAGTTAATACTTAAAATTGATATATAAAACATTATATATCTTTATAAAATGTTATGTGGATACATGAAATAGTAATATATATATATATATATATATATTATATTATATTATATATATTATATTATATTATATATTTATATATATTGACAAAGTTAACCCTAAACAAGACCAGTTGTCACGCATATATGTGTGTGCTTTTCCTTTCTATATATATGTGTCTGGTAAGCGTTTGTTAATTATGTGGTTTGGTTTCTGCATTCAAGAATTTGTTTCCTTAATATTTCGGCTGTTTCATCATCGCGTTCGTTGTATGGTTTCAATTTTGTCTTAGATTCCAATGTCCCTTAACATTCTTCCAGTTTTTTTGTCTACTCTCGGATTTGGGTGACATTGCGCCCCCCCCCCCCCTCCAAAGGTCCCAGTACTCTCCACACACTTAAATGAGCATCTGGTCAGTGCTTCTTCTTCTTGGTCTTCTCATCCACCTTGACACTCCAAGACTATTTTGCGTGGTATCACCATTTATTTTTTTTTTTTTGGGGGGGGGGGTAGTTTAGGAGATTTCTTGCAGCTTCTGTTCTTTGGTTCGTGTTGTCGTGTTCTTCTTGTGGTTTTGTTTTCTTTCGTATTGTAACTTCTATGCGACTAGTTACCGTTAATAGCTTATGTGTGTTGGTTTCCGCATTCGAGAATTTTCCTTAAGATTGCAGCTGTTTTGTATCCATGCCGTCTTTTGTATGGTCTCAGTGATCCTTTTGATTACAATTTCTCCGAGTCTTTTTCGCAAGTTTTTTTTTTACTGTTCCTGGTGCTTCTACACTTATTTGTCTTATATTGATTTTTCCACGTTCCATATCCCTTTCATTTCTCTGGCAAGTTCTATTTTTTACTTCTTTATTTGCCCTTCTTTCTTTTTATTCTGTGAACTGATGGGACGGCGAAATCCACGATTTGGCAAGTTTGTTCTTCCTTATTTTCCTTCTTTATTTCCTTTTCTTTTGTTTAGTATCACGTCGGATCTACTTGCATGGATATATTTGTCTGTTTGTACTCTCATGTTTCAAAGAATTTTCTGATTCTCGTTTTTCAAATAATCTCTGGTTTCTGTTTGTACCGTTTGTCTGTGTGTTCAAAGTGCAGGTGTTTGTTCTTAGTGGACCACCTTTCCCACGTAGTCGTGTCTGTTTTTATTCTTTCAGGCTAGTTAGTTGCATTTACATACTATGTGCTTAACCGTTTTGTTTCTTTACGCACAAAGTCTACATTTACCGCTTTTCTTTGATTCTATCTATTTTTGCTTTGATAAATTCCCGATCGCGTTTTTCTATGCGGCTCCAGCAGATATGCTGTTTATTCTTTTTATGGAAATAGTTCCAGATCAGACATGAAGCCGCTTGATGTAAGGAGCTAACAAGAAAAATATGATTATCACAAAGACAATAGATTAGCCTTAGTGTTGAAAAGACCAACATTTTAGGTCGGAGGAAAACAGTCAGCAGGAAGAGAGATCCACAAGCCTGCAGTTCTTGGGAAGAATCTACTGGAATAGGAAGCTGTAATATAAATGAGGTATCAAAACAGCGAACTGATGGAGACCACTAGACCAACGGGCTAAACGAGCTGGAACAAAAGAAGCAGGGAATAAATAACATAATTCTGAAGAATTCATGCAATAATAGTATTTATAGAAAAGACTGAGACTAGAAACATCATGTGTGTGAGAGCGAGGGTGCCAAAAAGAAAAGACAAGGTTAATCAAATTACAGATACGTTTATAAACTTTATTCAGAACACTCAAATAGGACAGCCTACCAGCCCAAATATGAAAACCGTACTTCTACATGGACTGATAGTAGTTTAGATGTCATTTTCGTAGCAATATCCAGGTGTTTTTATAGGTCTCTTCTCTGGGCAGTCATATAAAGTGACCATACACTTGCTTCTCTGCCTATTTTTCTCTTTGTTTTTTTTAGTTCATTGTTCCTTCAATTGTTCATCTTTGCAGTGTTCTGTGTTCTGTGTTCTGTATTCATTTAGTTCAGTGTTCAGTTGTCGGTACTGATACAGCTTTTGAACCAGACAATACCGACTTTTACCAGCGCCGAAATACGTTAACAGCCGGAAACTGCCGAATAAATACGAACCAGCGTCAAAATAAAAGCGAGACTGGTTTTCTAACGTGAAAAAAGAATAATGAAAGAAAAATATCCATCGTATGTTATTTTTGTCATGAAAATCTATTTATTTTATGGCGAAGAAAGTAAATGAATTATTTTTTAATATTTTATGGGAAAGTTAAAAGTGAAACTTCTTGTTCTATTTTTCGATAAATTTTTTATTTATTTTACATTATCACGACAACATGAATTTTTACAGATTGTTTTGCGTTTTTTCTGGGAGGGGGGTTCTGGTACAGCTTTTGAAACGGACAAAAACTGACTAAGGTTATGATTAACTTAGGGTTTATTGAGGGTTAGGTTAGGGTGAGTTTAAAGTTAGTTTAGGGCAAGTTTACGTCAGTTTAGAGTTAGGGTTACAGTTATGCCATTCATTTTCGTTGTAATCACTTTTCTTCAATTACTGCTAGAAATGTTAAGAGTTACTCAATTAACAGGTAAATTTGTCGCCTGCTTCCTTATCGTTCTGATTAGCTAACCGCTTCGAGATCTCCCGGATGTTTACGAAAACGACCGGAGATGCCTAACAAGTCGGTTTTGTTTGGTTTAAAAGCTGTACAAGTAGAGATTCATCCACGTAGCCTTCTATTCAGACTCCTCGTCTCCTTCTCTCCTTTTTATATAGAGACACACAGTATTGTGCATGGTAATTAGCTTCCTAGATTTTGTCCAATCTATGAAGTGTCCTAAATATCTTACTAGGGAATCTGTTTAGCTATTTATTCCCTTTACAAGATTTTGATTTCTACAAATTTCGTGCCCATACCTAGGTATTATTTTCTAATTTTCTCTTTCATTTCTTTTTATTTTATGGTGTCTGCTTCCTAAACTCCTAAATATGTATACGGATCATTTTCGCCAAGTGCATTCATCTTTTTCTGCTGTCTCAAGTTATCCCCATTTTAATCTCTAGTAGTGTACACCTTTTCATGCCAAATTTCTGTCTGAAGATTCTGGTTGTATTAATCAGCTTTTCCAGTTCCTTTTTGTTTATTTAGCAAATAGTTTCAGGTCTTCCATATACATGAGCTGGTTTATTCTTTGTTCTGTGTCTGTAAACTTGTATCCGGCATCGCATTTCCTGAGTGAAATCATCGATATGATCAAACGTAGTTGTGATAGAGACTCCCCCTGGAAAATGCCCCTCTGTATACTTATCTCAGTCGATTTTTGTTCCCCAGCTGTCAGTTTCAGTTTCCATGTTTCCAGTGCTTTCTGTAGACGATTGATCATTTTATCTGTATATCCAGCATGCTTCATGGCACTTGCAGAGTAGTCTGCGGCTATTTAGTGAGTGCTAGATCTGTTCTCTCAGTTGTGCCGTTAGGCTTTTCCACAAGGTTAAGAGATTGTTTATTTGCCTGTAGTAACTTGCGGACATTCCCTTTCTGCGTTATTATTATTATTATTATTATTATTATCATTATTATTATTATTATTATTATTATTATTATTATTATTATTATTATTATTATTATTATTATTATCATTATTATTAATATTATTATAATAATAATAATAATAATAATAATAATAATCATGATAATAATAATAATAATAATAATAATAATAATAATAATAATAATAATAATAATAATAATAATAATAATAATAATAATAAAATAATAATTTACCAGCAAACCACAGATTGAAGATAAAGGAGACAGAAAACGAAGCAAATACACGGAACTCGCCAGAGAATTGAAAGGGATATTGAGTATCGAAAAAGTGCATATAATACCAATAATCGTAGGAGCACTAGGAACAGTTCTCCAAAACACGGAACAAAAATACTCGGAGAAATTTGAATCAAGAGAAGGCTGAGATCATATAATAGACGGCAATTATGAATAAAGCTTAAATCTTAAGGAAGTCTTTAAATGTGGAAACAAACCCACATAAACTACGAATGCTTCCCAGTCATATAGACGTTGAAATAGGAAGAAAAAAAACACGGAAAGGACATTCCCACATGAAAGCAAAAAACAGAAAATGCACGATACTTCATACAGTGAGGTACCAATTGAAAGACTGAGGCTGGAGAGATGTAACCATACCTCCACTGGAAAATTTCGGCGAGTGTTTTGACCATCGATAAGTGTATTGGTACCTAAATCATTAAGAAGATCAATGTTAAGCGGCTTTTGCTATAATGCAAAGTCATTTGCAATGCTTATCAAAAGAGCTGGAGAGTAGTGGAAATCTGGGGAGACTTGTTTTATACTCACAATGTAGAGAACACCGTCGGTTATTATAGGGGAGCAATCAATGATGATTACATGTGTGAGAACTCCTACTGAGTACATGATGATGATGATGATGATGATGATGATGATGATGATGATGATGATAATAATAATAATAATAATAATAAGAATAAGAAGAATAAGAAGAATAAGAAGAAGAAGAGGAAAAAGAAACAAAGAAGAAGAAGAAGAAGAAGAAAAAAACTACCTCTGCTGGAAGGGTGCGGAGCGCACTGGGCCATTGAGGAGGCTTATTGCCATCCAACTCCCAGAGAAGACCAATGGTCGTTGCTAATGAAAAATCGATGGTAAGCGTCTGTTGTGATAACGCACATTCATTTGCAGTAGTTATCGAAAGAGGTTGAAAGCACTGGAAATCTGGGGTAACTTGTTGTCACTCAGACTAAAGGGGACACAACTGGTGATTATCAGTGAGCAATCACTGATGACGACCTGTGTGAGAACTCTTAGTGAGTAAACATAATAATGATAATAATACTGATGATGATGATGATGATGATGATGATGATGATGATGATGATGATGATGATGATGATGATTACTATTATCATAATTAAAAAATGTAAATATAGTTCATAAGATGTCCATAAGATCTGTTTAACTTATTTATTTGCCGTGCATTGTTTTTATTTATTTGTTCTCTTTCTTTGCAGGATTCTAGGGCGGACTATCATAGACATTTATTTAAAATGACGGTGTGTAAAGCCAAACAATGCGTTTATGTTTTAATAAAAAATCATATTATTTTTTAAATTAAATTTTCAGCGATATAACGCCTTCTTCAGAATTTGAACACCGTCATAACATCACACAAATTTTCAAAGAAAAATTACAAATAAAATGTCACTTAAGACAATCTGTTTAAGATGTTATAGTGCCGAAAATTTAAAACCAAATATTAAAAAATATCGCAGTTAGGCTTTCTAAACAGTCATTTTAATATTCAAAATTATGTAGTTCTTATTAACAAGAGAGTTTTCTATTTTTCTTTATCTATTTATATAAATAAACGCAAAAGTTGTTGTCTCGTGTTTATGAGACACTTATGAATGAAATGTTTATTGTCTTAAACGGTTGGTTTCACGCAGCGAAATTTGGGAAGCGATATCGATCTTGCAACCCCAGCTAGTAATAATTAAAAAGTAATACAAAAATGGTTTAATTCATGAGATGTGTTTAACTTATTTATTCGACATGCATTGTTTTTCTTTGTTCTATTTCATTGCAGGATTCTACGGCCGGAGTACCATAGACATGTTCACCATTGATTACATCTGCGACTGTTTCTATGAAATCATGCACGATTATCTGAGGTACCACCACTGGATGAACGGACGCTTCATTGTGAGTGACGAGACCACACGAAAATCACCGCTAATTAAGTGTCATTTGCAGCTTGTAATTGCAAGCCGCCTTTCTCATACGCTAACCAAATTACACCTGCAGTTGTCCAATTGCTCAGTTACAGGTTCGGGTATTTAAATGCTTAATCACGTGTGGAATCCGTTTGGTCCATGTCTAGGTCGTCGGTATTAACTTTAACCCTAATATGGTTTGGCTATATCACGTGTTCTCGTCGGATCACAGAAGTTAAGTAACGTTTAGCATATTCAGTAACTAGATGGGTGACTATTTGCAGGTGTAACACCGATTTTTCTTTTCACTAATGAGTTACCGCTTATCAAGTCCAGGAGACACTCAAGGATAAAGGTTAATGAGATAGATAGATTGTAAGTTGAATAATGAAGAATAGTATGAGAGGATTGAAAATATTGAATGGTATTTTTGTCATGCAAATGAGCTAATACTTATGAAGGTCAAAAGCCACTTGAAGATAAGGGTTTCTGAGATGGATTAATTGTCAGTTAATTGATGAAGAATATTATGAGATGATTGAAAATATTGAATAGATATTTTTTTTACTAATATGTAACAACTTAACACTCGAGGATGAGAGTTAATGAGATGAGTAGGTTGACAATTGAATGATGACCAATATTACGAGAAGATTTTAAATAATTAATAGAATATGTTTACTAAGGAGTCGTTACATATGAAGGCCAGAAGCCACTCGAGTATTGAATGATTAACAGTTGAATGATGTAAATCCTATTAGATAATCTAGAATTATGTATATAATTATTTTTATTTATATATAATTACTTATAAAGATTAGAAGCCACTCGAAGGTAATGAGTAAATGTGTTCTTCAGAATTATGTTATATATTCCCCGCTTATTTTGTTAAAGCTCGTTTGACTCGTTGATCTAGTGGTCTCCATCAATTCGCTGTTTAATACCTCATTGTAATACAGCTACTTATTCCAGTAGCTTCTTTCTAAAAACCGCAGGCTTGTGGAATTCTCTTTCGTGCTGACTGTTTCCTCCTACATATAATATTGACTAAAGTTAATAGGATTCTCCTGCCTTTGCGATAATCATATTTGTTCTTGTTAGCTTCATACATCAAGTGGCTTCATGCCTGATCTAAAGCGATTTCAATAAAAAAAATTGATGGATTGTCAGTGGAATAATGAAGAATATTACGAAGAGAGTGAATATATCCACATGTCATGTACGCCCAATATTCGAGTAATTTCCAGTGAGCTATTAGAACCCAGCAATAATACACTAAAATAAACTATCCGTTGTACGTTGCCACTATCAAATAGTTCACAATGTCCTGAAATGAGAGACTATCTTAATAATTTTATTTTTTTTCTCTAGCACCCTGTATTATATATACTAGCGAATAAATGCTCCCTCCGGTCGCATATTTTTGCTAGTTGGAAGCAGAACAGATACTACACTACCTCTACACCTCTCAAAAAAGGAGGAGGTAATGCCTGAGAGGATGATATAATGAAAATAGAACAGATACTACACTACTTCCACACCTCTTAAAAAAGGAAGAGATAATGCCTGGGAGGATGGTATTATGACAACAGAGCAGATACTACACTACACTATGCCCCTGAATGTCTACTATACTATTTCATAATAAGTACAATAGTCTTAAATAATATAGTTTTTGCTTCAGACAGACAGACAGACAGACAGATACATAATCTCCATTATTAATATATATATATATATATATATATATATATATATATATATATATATATATATATATATATATATTATTTATAATATATTTGATTCGTTATTGATTTCGATGGTTAGACTAAACATACTTGCCCATGTGTTTAAATATGGGGCGGAAAGTCGAAGTTACAATCCTCAGTCAAGTCATGCAAAATATTAACAAAGGGTACTGTACGCTTCTAGCAAAACACCTTGCATAATAAGGTGACACATCAATGGTAGTAGAATAATCTTAGAAAAGTAGTGGCGCTTTCCCTACGCCTTAGTGCAGTAGCCAATGAAAAGGGAGCCTTCGGGTCGCCCTCAACTTTGGTCAACCACTTTTGGAGTAAACATTTATATAGATAGTTGTCTTTGATAAAATAGCTTGAAAGATTTATTCGGAAAGATTGAACTTAACATCTAGGAAGTTAATGCCTTTCAGTTCACTTTTATCTCTATTTTTAATTTTAATAAATTCAAAGCTCTCCTTATACGTTTTAGATCTGCGATGCAATTGAGCAATTGCTATTATGGATGGAAATAAGTCCATTATCCCGATATAAGGTCACTAGTCAACGTTGCATTTTCAGGTCGCCGTTGTCCGTATAGAAATTCTGAGAGTTTTCATGAAGGTGTATAGGCAGAAAGATTCGGTCTGGAAGGTTGCCAGACTCGCAATGTCCGTCTTACGAAAGGTAGCCTCCATTGTTGTCCCTTATGTAGAATACTCCAGCAGGCGCTGTTGTGATCGAAGTCAGTACTTCAGATTTCAAAGCACAATAGATGAGATCGTGGCCTGCAAGTCTTCAGAAGAAAGGGAAAAGCTTCCCCTTGCCGACTAGGCCCACCATATTTTGACGGACAGCCGAGACCGTTTCCGTGTGTATTCGCTTTGGTCCCCAAGTAGCTACTAAGATGAACTGGTAAGATGTATGCCTCATGTTGTGACTAGTCAGCCTGACCACCCGCGGATGACAGATGTGGCTTTCTCGTTTGCAAAAGTTACTAAGCCTTCGTATAGTCCAATAAATTTGAGATAAATGATTCCGGATTAGATACTCCAAATATAGTGTCCAACTATGGTTTGCAATCATCTGAGTCAAGAGAGCGCAGAGTATATACATATCGTTTCAACAGTTCCGTTTATCCTAAAGAATTAACATTAACTCATATTGAGCTTGGATGGACAACCTTTTCCAAAACTCTAGGCTTCTTGGGAATAATTGTGTTAAATCTGACCCCAAGCCAACGGAAAAGACTAAGAAATAGGCTAGAGAGACGACATCGACAGCTAACTGGGTCTAACGCCTAACCAGGTACAAAACAAGGTGGTAGGACACCAAGAAGGGATTCCT
>OY744551.1:775000-987500 GCA_963556195.1 Sepiola atlantica
GTTGACTTTAATTTCTTTCCCCTCAAATCCAACAAAAGTTAATATTATTTATGCAATAAGGGGACACTTTTTACTGGTCGTTTTTAATTTGTTTTTCTTTTATCTGCAGATGATGTGGTGTGATATGATGTGCTACTGCTGCCTTGAAGGGCCTTACATAGAGAACCCGGCAATGTTCAGCAGGTACCCGAAAATGATGGCCCTTTGGAGGCGTGTAGCTACCCACCCGAAAATCTTCGGATATCTGAAGGTTCGCTGCAGTTCGATGTGGTAATAAAAAATAATAAAATTAAACAGAAACGAGTGCCACTCGGAATCTCCTGCAATTAGCGTTAATTGCTCGATATATTATTATCAACGTCGATTGCTTATTCTTCATCCAACAAAACGGAATCGGTGTATCAAAACACATATGCATGTATAATAAATTCATTCGTATCAAACTAACCCTCGTTGATATTATCGAAGACTTTGAATGAAGAACTAAATAAAATACATCTTCAAACAATATTGAATTTCTTTTTCATTACTTTGACCGAAAACATTCTCCACTCTAAAATAACAACGAATGTCTATATATTTGTATATTTATATATCTATGAAAAAAACTAAATAAAATAATAGATTAAAGTCAAGGGAGGCGCGAGACCGCTCTATCTCTTAATGGACTACTCGAATGGCCTATGCTGGAAATCTCATTTCTTTGATCAATCATAACTCAAAAACCAATAAACCAAATTAGTTAAAACTTTGCACAAACTTTTTATTTGATAGGTTCTATAAGTGTGTAGAATTTCAGCATCATTAGTCAAGGCCACCCAGAGATCCAGAAAGTTCAATTATGAAATCATGTTATCTGTGTGTACGTACGTATGTGTCACCCTGTATCTCATCAACTATTTGATGGATTCAGCTGATTTTTGGCAGAGATAGAGTTTCTAGTGTCTAGTTGATGGCATTTTAATTTCAGTTTACCATATACCTTGATTAGTCAAACTACCAACTATATCAGTTATGAGAAGGCATTGTATTGAGGCATAGCCTTTACAAAAGTAGTGACATTCCATGACAAATGCCAGTATACTGAAATCATATGCCTTTGATAGGGTTAAGATGAAAATTCATATACACTAAATGTACAAAAGCAAGGAAATTCCCAAATGTTTACACTTTTATTGTCATTAAGGGTATGACAATATGCTGAAGAAAAATTCCTACTAGTAAAATACATAGCCCTGTTGTTTTCATGGAATAATGTTATACTTTGATTTAATGGTAATTGCACGGCAAACAAAATTTTACATATGATTTAAATGTAACGATCCATTTATGGCTCCATTTTACTACAAACTCGAGGTAATTTTCTAAGTATTCAGCAATTAAATCGGATATATGTGCATTCTATTTGCACTGACGTCAAGAATAGAGCGTGGTGTGATATGTAAATATAGCCATCTCGGACACAATTACATGAAGGAGGTCGTTTATAAAATTGGCCAATCTCAGACACGATTGAAGATTATTTGAATTATTGAGACTACTGTTCTCATGTTAGATGTTATTCTCACAACGTTTCGGTCGATGTAACTTCCAACATTTTTCAGATGGGTCTTGTCGAACCCGGGAATCTTTCTGTCGAACTCAAGAATCTGTATGGGATTCTCAACGGACTCCTTTATTTAATCCACGGGGATAGTTTGCTTGTTTCGTCAGCCATGACTGAGTAGAAGTCTTAAGTAATTCGTGAGCGTATTCTTAGTATCGCCCATACTGAGTATTGACCCTTCAACCCCCAGAAAACTGTCTTAGAACTTAATTACTTAGCACTTTTATCCGTTGCGCTACGGTTCATTCCATACAGTTCTGCTAGTTCAACATAAAGATTCTCGAGTTCGACAACAGGCATCCGAATCAGGTCGAAGGTTACATCAACCGAAACGTTGTGAGAATTACATACAAGAGTAGTTTGAATAACTTAAATAATTCAAATTATCGATCCTCCTCTAAATTATGTATGCTGGTGATACCAGATCAGGCTGCCCTGTGGCTCCCTGAGACGAAATTCACCTACATTTAGGTTTTTTTTTTTTTTTTTTTTTTTTTTTTTTTTTTTGTAAAACTTAATTATGTTCTACAAAACCAAAAACAAAAACAACAGCCCCTCTCCCTTTCTCCCTCCCCTTTTTTATTTTATTTTTAGAACTTGAAGCATAAATCTTTTACTATAATGACCAGATTCGGCATTAAATAACCCCAAAAGGGTTGATATGCCGTAAAACAAAACTACCAAACTACCAAATTATGTATGTCAAACTCGGGAATCCGTGGGGAATTTTGAACTGAACGATTTTACGCGGTTAGAATCTTTTTGTTCTCTCAGCCATGATTAGGTAGACCTCTTGAGCAATTCGCAATTGTATTTTAATATTTCCTATACTGAGGATCCAAACTTAAACAGAAGGGTATCACTTCGAACTGATTATACTTAGCACTTTTATTCGTTGCGCCACGGATCATAGTGAGAATAACATCAAAGATGAGAACAGTAGTTTTAATAATCCAAATAATATACAGGAGAATAGATTAATAATATTGATTATTGATTAATAATATTGATTATTGATTATTGATTAATAAGATGTTATGTTTTATTAAACCATTACAAATTTAATTTAAATTTAAAAGAAAACGACGGGAACTTAGTTGCTGAAAATTCTTACAGCTAGGAGTATCCTATATTTCTAGAAAGCCACCATTTGCCCATGTCTGGAGTAAATTTTGTCACATTATTACTGGAGCCCCAAACAAGCCTCTAATCAAATACGCTCAACACTGTCTACCAAGTCCCAGCCCCTGTCTCATCGCCGCAATGTTGCATCCCTGTGCCTGCTTTACAAGTACTTCAATAGAATGAGCTCCGATGAACTTGTTGCATTGGTTCTCCCTCGACGTAAATATCACCGGACAACGACTATAAACAAACTCGCACCCCTTCACTTTAGAAGTTGCCAGATGCCAGAAGGCTTTCTACTCTAATAAGTTTTTTTGTCGAACAAATAGCATTTATAATTATTTCCCGGCTCCCTTGTTTCTCTGACTGTACCAACATGCAGACATTTTAATGTAATGTGAACAAACATCTCGCTGCATAACTCCTAATTTAGAATTCCCTTAGAAGTCTGACACCTAATTCACAGTAGCCCCTTAAATTTAAGTGGGGTGAATAAAAGTTTTTAAAAAATCAATACAATAGAAATAAATTAAAATAAAACGTAGTTACCGCCATAAGAAGATTCCCCCAAATCATTAAACAAGTATACGTAACCTTTACCTGTTCGCTAACTAAAAGTACTTTAACATTTACCTTTGCCTAAAGTGCTAGGAACATTGTTAAAATACTCGCGAAAACCAAATCAGCAATTACTGAATCATAATGAGTTAGGCTTCTTCACATTTAAACGGTTTGATGTCGTTTCTCTAACGCAACAGAATAATAAAAATTAGTCGGCCTTGAAAATTTCGTAGACGATCCAATCATTCGCCCAAAAGGTCTAATTTATTTAAGCGTAAGTATAAATAGTGTTTGCATAGCGTCTCAGATCACAGAGAAGCTTTCCAGTATCTCAAGTCACTTCATCATCAGCTATCTCCAGTCACTACTTGTTGCTCTACGAGAGGAGTTTCACTTCCAGCCATGCCTAACTACACCCTGCATTACTTCAATGGCCGCGGCCGCGCTGAGATCTGCCGCATGATGTTTGCTGTTGCCGGCGTCAAATACATGGACAAGAGATATGAATTCTCCGACTGGGATCGTTGCAGGAATGGTAAGACATTCTCTTTGAATGAATTGTTTATTATTCTACAAAAATTGTGTTTAGCCTATAATAAAGTAACTTAAAAAAAAGTGAAATCTGTATTTTTTAAACAACTATTTATCTGATATAAGACACAGGTAATTTTGTAAGCGGATTGTCCTGTGTAGGTCAAGCAGGAAAAATGCGTTCAGTATAATAATCAGCTTAGCCGGAATAAATTTTTTAAAGATAATTACGAAATACCTGATTTTCTTCTAAAGAACATGCACGAAGGAGAAAAAACAAATATAAATCTGTAAAATACAATGCTATTTAGGTGTAAGTACGAGAATGCGAATGAGATTTCTTTGTATAAAAACATATAATATATATTTATATATTTAAATATATTTATATATATATATTTATATCTATTTATATAATAGTAGTGTCATTTTCCCCGTTTAAATAAATAAGCCCTAGCAAATTAACCGAACATTTCTTATGAAATTTAAAAAAATTCACAACTTCCATCCTTTCCTAAACCGTGGTCCATCGTATACAAATTATTACACTTATTCCGATTAAACTGCTTCTCACAAATACGTAATCCCACAAAAACAGTAGCAAATATTTTTCTGTCTTAAAATTAAGTCCTTCCACTCTACCCATATCACCGTGTAACTTTCTTATTCGGTAAATATATTAGAGATTAACTGTTTATTATTTCAGTTTATTACTCTAAATAGTCCGTACATACAACACAATATCTCTAAAATAAATAACAAACGCTCCCTCAATTTCGATGACATACTACTTGGCTCCCGGAACGTTCTCACAGAATATAAGCATAAGAGAATATCGAAATGGTCTAATTTCAGCAGTTAAGTCTGTTTACTATTAACACTTTTACCCATTCTCCAGAATATTAGAATAGAATATAGAACACATGAACTCATGTTCAAAATGGCGTTTTAGCATGATTCTTACGCGAAGAGAACTTCTCCTTAAATAACAAAATATTGTTTTCTTCCTTTCCAATATAAAACACAACAACCATACAAATGCGCTTACTCTATACATACCTGTACTATAACTACACTCAGTTCATATCTCATAGATGGGGTCGGTAATGGACTATTTTCATATTTATCCTAAAACATGCATTCCTGATTTAGACATTTAGTCATTCATTTTCATAAACATCTCGTACATTTCTATCATAATATATATGAGGCAAAATTCTGTGTGTATGTAAACTTGAAAAATAAAGAACAGATACTGTAAATCTGATCCTTCCATTAAGTTATATTTCCAAATATGAGCAAAGGGAACGATTTTCATTCTGCCTGATGAGATATCAGTTTTTAATAGGTGTAGATCGATAACATCGATATGCTAGTGTCGTAGATTATTTACATGTCTGTATAAATAAGAATACTCATATATATATATATATATATATGCATTTTTATTTATACAGACATTATTGGTTACATATGTGCATACATGTTTCGGTTGTACACTTCACAGGGAGTATTTACTTTAACAAGTCTGAATACATGAGTAGGGCTTAGTAGTAGTATGAACATATTTATTGCAAACATTTGTGTTTAATTCCCGGGTGACATGATCAGGCTAATTATATGATGATTTCCCCCGGGAATGTAACACAAGCGTAACTTAATAGCTTACTTGCTATACTGATGATTTCCTCGTATATGAAACGCAAACATTGCTGTGTAGCTTAGTTACCATAAGTATATATTGATACTACTAAAATAAATGTATAGGAATGGCAAGAACAATACTTATGAATTTTATCTCTGTTATTCTACTTTTCAGATTTCCCCTGTATGTGGCTTCCCTGTCTTGAAATGGACGGCGGGAATAGGATGCCCGAGACCATGTCCATCTGCAGATACCTGTCCAGAGAATTTGGTAAGTTCCATTTTAAACCAATATTTCCCGAGATCAAAAAAAAAAATGAGCCGAGACTCGCCAGGAAAATAACATTTATCGTAACCATAACTGGGCACATACGTGTGCGCACACTGCGCATAATTAGCAGAGTTCTTCTACAAAACACCCGAACTTTGACATCAAAGTAGTGGTTGTAGTAGTAGTAGTAGTGGTAGTTTTTTCCCATCCTGAAAAGCCCTTAGGACCTCTACGTGACCTAGTCTTGTAGTGTTAATACGAAGGGATAGCTTGAACCTTCCTCTATATACTAGCAGGAAGAGCCGACATTTTTTTATGTACTAGCGAGTCACTGCTATTATTATTACGTTTTCTCCGCTAGCTTCACAATAAACACTAATATGGTCGAATGTCCTCCAACCCATATGATCTTTGGCCAAAGTGTTCGCTTGTTTGATGTTCATGTTCCTCCATTCACAAACGTTGTCTATCAATCTTTTATTTTGTCTACCTTTCGACCGGCTTCCTGTAGTATGCCTTCAACGCATATTTTGCATAACCCCACACTGGAACGCTTAACGTGACCAAACAATGGGATGCCAGTGAGTTTTCGAAACTCTGCGATACTGAGGTGATCAGATAGTTTATTATCAGCAATGAATCGCATGATGTAGCTTTGGAAAGTTTCTACTTTCTAACATAGTTTTACGGTCTGTACGTAGTGTTATAAAGGGAGCTGACGGACAAACGATTTGGAGTCTTCAGAACAAAATACCGAACAGAAAAATTCCAAATTGTCTTTGAAACAATCATACGACATATAATTCGTTGGTTTTTAATTCTTAGAACAATGTTCACATTTATTTTCATCTACCCTCACTTCATATTTATATTTATAATCAATTATTTTTCTTCCTCTAACAAGGTTGGGCTCTGTAGTGAGTAGAATTAACACAGCCGTAATCGTGGTTTCAATGCAATGTTCCTATCAATAGTCGAACACTTTACGACAGCTGCCTTTAAATAAGATTACTCTCTCGCTGAGTTACTGATTTGTTGACAACGGCTGTAAGGGATAAGACGTTGGAATTTGAGTTTGAAATATAAGTCGTGTTCCGGAGTGCAAGTCCGGCGACCGGTGTGAATAATTCTTCTCTACACTGACGATTCCCGTAAGAATGAAACGCCGATAAAACAAATATTACTAATCAATTAGCTGTCGCCCCAAAAATTTAGGCTGGGCTCTGTAGTGAGTAGTAATAACACAGCTGTCATCGTGGCTTCAATGCAAGGTACATTTCAACAGTCGAACACTTTACGATTGCTGCCTTTAAATATGGTTAATCTCTCGCTGGTTTACTGAGTTGTTGACAGCGGCTAAGGCGTTGGCATTTGAGTTTGAAATATAAGTCGTGTTCCGTAGTTCAAGTCCGGCGAACAGGGTGAATAATTATTTTCTACACTGATGATTCCCACCCGAAATGATAAAACGTATATTTATGTAGATAAACGAAAAATATTTAAAGTTAATTAATATATATATATATATATGTGTGTGTGTGTGTGTGTGTGTGTGTGTGTGTGTAAATTTCGCGTACAACAAAATCGTAGGATAAATTTCAGATAAAACATTTTTTAATTAATGAAACGGGCGTTAGTTGAGGCGTTAGTTATTAATAATTCTCGACCTAGCCTGTGTAGACAAAAGCTTTTGAAGCATCAGTTCGAGATCTTTAATGATTCAAATCCACCATAACGTTGAGAGATTTACGTTTTTTTTTTTTTCTCAATCGTGTTCTCCAACTTAAACAATTTTTCCTCTCACGTCTCATTCGATTTTCTTAGGTTTTAACTTATCATTCTGACGTTTCCTCTTAGAGGGTCAGACGATAAGGCCTTAAGGAAAATTGTAGCAATTTTCTTTTCTGTTCCCACCACCCGTTTCCTCTGAAATTTATCCTACTATTTAGTAGTACGCGAAATATATATATATATATATATATATATATATATATATATATATATATATATGAAATATTTTTGAAAATCAACACCTTGTGCAATTTAAATTAAAAAAATAATTTATTACATTTTTTTGCAAGCTTTCGTTAAAAAACAACTTTGTCAGGCGAGACAGTCTTATAGTTTTTTTCTTTTCTTCTTCTTCCTTATTTTGATGGTATTAACCCGAGGGGTCGAATCACGGTAGAGGTAGAAATACACGTCAAGTTGTAAACGACGTTATAATAAGTAGAGCCAGTCGATGTTTGGCGCAGAATTGCGCTTTTAGAATAAAGAAAATTGACATCTTTGAAGCACCCATGAATATGTATTTAAGGGAAATATTTTTGAAAATCAACACATGGTGCAATTTAAATGAAAAAAACATTTATTTAATTTTTTTTGTGCAAAATTTTGCTGTATCTATATATATATATATATATATATATATATATATATATATATATATATATAGTACATGTATTGTATTAGTTTCTGTAAATGTAAATCCGTAGAAACTCAAGTGTTTATAAAAAGTGCTCAATAACAAGTAGAGCAGTTTATAAGTATAAATTTGTATTTATACAAACATTATTGGTTACATATGTGCATACATGTTTCGGTTGCACTTTTCCCAGAAAGTCAACCTCATCAGACCAAGAATTTCTCTGAAATTCTTGGTCTGATGAGGTTGACTTTCTGGGAAAAGTGCAACCGTGCAACCGAAACATGTATGCATATATGTAACCAATAATGTTTGTATAAATAAAAATGTATACTTATATATATATATATATAAGGATATTTACATTCTATGATATCTAGTTATTTACTACTGGTTAATCTATTTGCTTAATATCCCAAACCACAAACCCGTATTTTTTATACAATATAATTACTATTTTGCCCTCTAGGTTTCTACCCCAAGAGCAACATGGACATGTTCAGATGTGATTATATCTGTGATTGTTTCTACGAAATTATGAACGATTACATGAGGTACTACCACTGGAAGAACGGACGCTTCAGGGTAAGACATCATTTACACATTTCAAATACTTTACAATAAGTATTTTATTTATATCTTCTCCAGGAGGTTAGACACACGGTCAGATATGGGGTTGAAAAGCCAGCACATCAGCATTACGCGCACCATGGCTTACAAACTATGAATTAGCAGCCCCGTCGGAATTCTCCGGTAAGGGAGCACCAGACAATTAGAAATAAACTAACCTCTACTCAATTTCAAGGGGACGAGGATTATGTGTTGGCTATCAGACATTACCCTACTCGACCACATCACAAATGACAACATTCGTCGGCGATATCTCGACTAAGATGGTACGGGCATGTTGTGCGAAGGTAAAGACTGGGAGGGTTTACCTCATCAAACTGAACAGAACCATACTCCAGCCTGACAGCAACAAAGTCAGTGTCGGACTGATTTCGAGGACGCATCCTGAAATTGATTGTAAATACATTTTAAGAAAATGGTCTGATATCCGCCTGTTATTTATTAGAAAACAGACGGTAAACTCTCTTGACTAGGCAAGAAAACTCACACCTGCTCGTATCCTCATTATATGTCCCGTGGTCTGGATGACCGTTGGAGTGCCAAAGATGATATGGCAACTAGTTTTCTCCAACCCTCCCGATTTTCTGCTTTGCTGCACGTGCTATTCAGTGCTAGCCAGGTCAACACCCAAATTTTGTCCTTCATCCTTCATCTATTTCTCTGTCTACCCCTCCTTTTTCTCCCTGTACACTTCTTTGCAGGATTGCCCTTTAAAACCCCGATGAACGTGTGACATGGCCGTATCGCTTCATTCACTTTCTTTTAAACAGTGGTCAGTAATCCTCATATGGTGCGATTGCTTGTATGAGTTCTTTATTTCCTCATTTGTAATGAGTATTTCATATCCCTATAAAGCCACAATTCGCTCATACATGAAACATTATCGCCAGATGTAGGTTTGTGCACCAACCACTAGTCTCTCACCATTTGAACAGTGTGCAAAAAAGAGCCTTTCACCTAATAGCACACGTATTGTCTATTGAGCTCCAGTACCTGTGTAATCGCGGCAATGTTTCATCCTTGTGTTTGCTTTAAAAGTACTTCTACGGAATGTAGTCCAATCATCCTACTGCACTTGTACCCCTTTAATGTAAATACCACTGAGCAATCCGACAAGAAGCAAAATCCCACCCCTTCAGTGCAGAGGACCCGAGATGCCGGATAACGTTATACTGTAAGAGTTTCTTTTCTCATGGCGCTTGTATTTATAATTCCCTCCATGTTTCCTGTTTCCGCAACTGCACCGACATGCAGAAATTTGAATGTAATGCGAACAATTTCTTTTTTTTTTTCGCAAGGACCCGTGACACAGTGGATATAGAACTAAGTAAAAATCAAGTTTTAAGCGATAATAATCTGATGGTTTAATCCTCGGTGCAGGCGATACGAAGAATTGCGAATTACTGAAGACTTCCCCCAGTTATGGCTGACAGAACGAGAGAATGCTACCCCCGTGGATTAAATACAGCGTTCCGTTCGAAATTCCCTCCAGATTCCCGAGTTCGACAGAAATATTTCCGAGCCCGAAAAGATATACCTGAAATAGGCCGGAGGTTACAACGGCCGAAACGTTGTGATGATAACACTCAAGATGAGAACAGTAGTCCGAATAATCAAAATTATACTAATGTGAACAAATATCTTGCAGCACGACTCCCCACTCAGGTTGCCCTTATAGATGTTGCCCCTAATCAAAGTAGTCCGTTAAATCTCAGTGGTTTAAGGTGCATAAAAGTAAAAACTAAAAAAAAATGTATATAAATTCAATATCTTCTAACTGTCTTTTTACATGGCTTGTTGCAATTTGATATTTTTGCCAATAAAATTGTAATGATTGCTTGAAGTGTGAGATGTATCACATACGTACACACGTAATGTACGAACATACATAATATAAGTAAATAAATAATGTTATAATGTAAGTTATACCTATTTACTTTTAATTGACCGTTGAATTGCCATGGGTTTCGTTGAATCTTTTTTTTTAATAAAAGTCGCTCCAGACAAGACATGAAGCCATTTGATGTGATGAGCTAAAAAATACTACTTCAAGGTTAAAAACTAGCCAACGATAAGTGTTAGGTGGATAAATTCCGCCCAGAAAACAGCAATTCATCCCCCTTTGTCAGAAACATCGATCATGTCAAACTCTATTTAAATATGTTGATGTTTCCAGATTTTCGAATTTTTTAAATGATGATTGATATTTTTTATAATTTGACTTATTCTAACTACTCAATACGTAATAATCAGTTCTAAGTGACTAGTTCGATTTCTACTACAGGGGATACTAAGATTATGATTAAGATTTACTCAGGACTTCTACTCGGCTAGGAGTTACGGAACGAAGGCATGGATTAAATAACAAGTCTCGTTCGAAATTCTCCGTCCACATTCCCGAGTTCGACGCAGCCCCCCTGATGAAAGCGTAGGTTACATCGGCCGAACTGTCGTGGGAATAACATCCAAGATGAGAACAGTAGCCCGAATAATCCAAATAATACAAATTGTTTCGGGATGTTTATTTAATTAAGTAACTATTAGTTTGTTTGTGTTTGTTAATATTATTAGCCTCTAATTATTTATAAAATACATCTTGCGTTAGCTTTACAGCGACTTTAATAATTTTTACCCAATCTGTTTATTTTTTATTTTCCTTTAGGACAACTGCATGGATGGTGGCATGATGGGATCCGGTGATATGATGAGCGGTTCCGGTGGTATGATGAGTTCCGGTGGTATGAGTTCCGGTGGTATGATGGGTTCCGGTGGTATGAGTTCCGGTGGTATGATGGGTTCCGGTGGTATGAGTTCCGGTGGTATGATGGGTTCCGGTGGTATGATGGGATGTGGTGATATGAGCAATTCAAATTACGATGTGAGTTACATTTTTTATTTTAATTTATATATTTTTATTACACATATCGTCATATGCCAATACCTTATCCATAAAAGAGTAGTGTAACTTGTTTCTTTTCGGGCTGAGTTAGAGCATTAGGATCCAAGCGGACACATGTTATTTTCTATTTTGACTCATTGCAAATCCCCTTTAGTGGGAGGTGATTTCAAATTTAAATACTTCACTCTATTTTTCTAGGGATACCTAATCCTGTTCATAGAGGGGTTATTTCAATGTCTTATTAATAAAAAATATTCCAATAAAAGCTGCTCGACTGAGCTCCGATCTCTAGCTCTTCCTTATGAGGCATTCAAAACAAGAACTACGACAATTGAAAAGAAGTTTCATATCTTCCTTTGTGTGCCTAGCATAAAACGGGATTTCCATGAACATAGTTTATTTCCAAGAACTTACCGTCTGTGAAACACATTAGCACTGGACTGATTCCCTGTAGACTACAACATAATCAATTAAGAAATCAAGCTTTGTTCATTTCATTAAATATTTTCAATCCTTTCATAATACTGTTCATCATTTAATTGACAAGTAATCAATCACATAAATCCTTCTCGTCGTGTTACTTTTGGTCTTGATAACTTTACGGCAAATCATCGAGTAGAATTTACGTAAAAAATGAAACTCATTTCTTACGCATATTTCCGAGTATACATTGAGACGACGCCATTATGCGTATTCAAGCCAGCTCGCAGTAAAAGATAGTCTAGCCGTTTCTAGGGTAACCCAATCTATGAAGGTTTTTTTTCATTTCATCAATGTCTTATTTATAACAGTTCTGCACAAAATTTTACACTTATAACGTCATTGGCCAGTCTTTAAAGCGTAGTCTCACCCTTTCTCTGGATTGCTCATCTCTGTGTTTGTAGTTCCCTTGATCTTTCTTGGAGGAAATTTACTTGATATTATTCCTTTACATATCTCCAGTCTGGTTGCGGGGAAATATGCCAAAATTCTTTCTGAGTTCGGCGTCCACAGCGCACAAGTTAAACAACTTTTGTTTACGTTATCCGTCTAACAGCTGACATGTAGCCCGTTTTACGTTTTTTAGCAATACCATTATTTGTTTGCCGTGTTCTTATGACCTACTTACGTCATCGTCCAGGAATGTTTTTCGCTGCGTTCCTTTCTTTTGTACTTTATATGTTGCCCCCAACCCCCTAAGCAGGCGATACAGATTAAACACCCACGCCCTGCCTGTTAACCTTGCACTTCCAATTTTCAGGTGTTTCTTTTTATACATTCGATATGTTATTAGTATGACCCATGACGATATCGGTGTGCTAGAATGAAGCTCAGATTTCTTTTAAAGACAATAGATGTATTGGTAATGTTTATTTTTTAAAATTTCAGAACTACATGTACTGGAGATATATGAACAGCTTCAACAGGATCATGCCTTTCATGGAGAGGAGTCTTTGCATGCGTAATGGTGGAAACCAATGGTTCATGGGAGAACAGGTAAACGAGAAAAATATTGAATTCACCTTTCTTAGATTGTGTGATTATGATACCTCCTTATTAGCTGAACTATGTTTTGTAAATTAAGTATATATATATATATATATATATATATATATATATATATATATATATATATATATATATATATATAGTGTAAGATAATACTTTAAATATATAAATAATATATTTAACTAGTAGACTATCAGGTTAAAAATGAAGCTCAATAAAGTTTATAGAGCAATAATATTAATTGAATGACATAATAAAATGAGAAATTAATCAAATTTAATTAAAACTGAATCGATACCAAGCACATTTCCTGGATAACTTTTTTCGTTTTTGAACTCCTATTCACTACTTGGATTGTTTTTTAACTGACTTCTTTGATACCTTTCTTGAAATTGTGTTAAACTTCATGACTTGGATGAACTGTATAAGTTTAACAAAAAAATTGTGTTTAGTGTCAATATATTTGATGTTTTATATACTTTTATGTACTTTTTTATATATTTGTATATATTTTCAAAGCTTAATTTTATAACCTGCAGTAATGGCATTGCGGTAATCGTCCTTTGAGGAGAAGATTTTCTTTGAAAACTCATGAGTTAAGGAAGCAATATCACACCTTGTTTTTGAACTTTAATAAAATCTGATTAATTTCTCATTTTATTATGTCATTCAATTAATATATATATATATATATATATATATATATATATATATATATATATATATATATATATATATATATAAAGATAGATGAAAGAAAAGTGATACACATGTACGAATGTCCAGATTTATTTCAAACTTCAATTGTTCAATGCAAGGTAATAAAATTATGCAAGGTAAAAAAATTCTGTAATAAAATTATGTTTATTACCGAATATACCTTGCATTGAACAATTGAAGCTTGAAATTAATCTGGACATTCGTACGTGTTTATCACTCTTCTTTCATCTATCTTTATAATTGCTCTATCTCGTATATTGAGCTTAAACCATTTCACTATAGGTTCTATCTACTAAAAGTTTACTTTTAATTTCATATTTGATTCTCTCTCTCTCTCTCTCTCTCTCTCTATATATATATATATATATATATATATATATATATATAGTTATGCAAGCATTACTCCAAGTTATAACTTTGAGTAATCCTTGGTCAACCATCTGAATGTCTTTCCTGATTATGTTTTTCAATTTGTATAACCTGGATGGATTGTATAGATTCAACAAAAAAGTATGTTTTTGGGTTGATATATTTGATGTTATGTATTTTTATGTATTTGTGTATATAATTTTATATATTTTCAAAGCGTAATTTTATTACCTGTAGTAGTATAACTGCGGTAATGGTCCTCTGAAGAGAAGAATTATCTTTGAAAACTCATAGCTAAGGACTTAAGGATACTTTGCTTGAACTTTGAATTCTAATAAAATTTGATTGACACCTTATTTTATTACTTCATTTTATATTATAATATATATGTACACACACACACACACACATATATATATATATATATATATATATATATATATATATATATATATATATATATATATATATATATATCAAAGACTTATTATACATTGTTTTTTTTCAGATGATGTGGTGCGACATGATGTTCTACTGTTGCATGGAGAGCATGTACATGGAAAACCAGTCCATGTTCAGCAGCTACCCAAGAATGATGGGGTTGTACAACCGCGTTGGTTCTTATCCTAAGATCGCTACTTACCTCAAGAGCCGTTGCATGACCAACTGGTAAAATACGTTCCAGACGAAATACGCTACCGTGCAGGCATCGTTTAGGGTCGTAAACATCGAAAAATATCATGTAAAAAAGAGCAAAAATTATTAGTTTGACTTTAATATTTTTGTTGCTCATTCACAGTATCAACGATTCAAATGCGTTTTGTGTATTTAAACTTGTAAATTCAATAAAGAATTTTCTATAAAATAATTATATATTTATTGTTTTATTTTTTACCCTAAAATATATTTCTTTTCAAGAACCTTTCTTTCCTTTGTGATACTATTGTGTTTAATTACACCCCCCTCTTCCCCCAAGGGAGCGGGCTCGAATATTTTGTCCCCACGTATGTTTCAAACCTATGTTTTATTTCCGATTTCCGTTCTTCCTATTTCCTTTCTGTTTATGTTTAATAGAAATCGCTCTAGACGAGGCAGGAAGCCACTTGAGCTAAAGACAGGTGATGCCTATTGGCCTTGGTCTTTAAAAGACCGAGGCTATAGTTAAAAGGAAAACAGTCAGCAGGAAGAAGGTTCCACAGAAGCCTACAGTTCTAAGAAAGAAACTACTGAATTACAATGAAGTATCTAAGTAGCGAATCGATGGAGACCATCTAGTCAAACGAGCTGGAACAAAAGAAGCTGTACGACTCCAATCATTTTTTCTTTTTAACATAGTCTATTTTTTTTTCAATTTAGATCAATATTACGTTGTGTGTGGCAACTCTTTCTTACTATATTCGAATTATCATTTAAAAGATGGGTTTTAATGTTTTCTTTGTCAGGAATGAATAAAATATATGTGTCGGTTAACAAAGCAGTAACAACACAATTGAATCGTAACTCATGTCGTGAACCCTCAACCACAGCGGACCTTCGAAACATGATGATGATGATGATGATGATGATGATGATGATGATGATGATGATGATGATGACGACGACGACGACGATAGAATGGATAAAAGTGCTTGGGTTAGTAGATGTAGAACAGTTGAGGTAGCGGGGTCACTTGGCAGCTGACGTCCAAGGAAAAGATAGGAGAAAGTAATAAGGATACACTTGAAAGGACCAGGGATAAATAAAGGTCCGATCAGAGATAGGATAGTTTGGAAGTAAATTTTAAAAGCCGTTCAAACTTATGATAAGTACTTATGATATATTTGAGGTGTTAAAGGAAGTTCGGCCCCCATAGCTCCTTTAGGTTAGGAGGGAATTCAGAGATTCTGGATCACTTCCATTTTCTTCCCCAGAACATATTATACGTAGGATTGAAATTACATGAAATAGGATATATTTTAAGTTTTAAGGGCAGACACTTTTGAGGGTGCGCTTAGAGATTCGGGAACACTTTTATGTCTTCTCCGATAGATTTTACCTAAGAATACACTTTTAAATTTTATGTAGATTCTTGAACTTTTCGTTTTATAAGAAACACACACACATCGTTTGAAATACAAAACAAGGATATCGGTCGGAGAAAAACAGTCAACAGGAAGAGAGTTCCACAAGCCTGTCGTTCTTGGAGAGAAGCTACGTATTACAATAAGATATCAAAACAGCGAATTGATGAAGACCACTAGTCCAACGAGTTAAAGGAGCTGGAACAAAAGAAGCGGGGAATAGATAACATAATTCTTGAGAACACATGCTATAATAGTATTTATAGAAAACACGTAGACTAGCAACATCACGTCTGTGGGAGAGAGGGTGCAGAGAAAAAGAAAAGGTAGGGCCAATCAAATTACAGATACGTTTCTGTACCTTATCAAGAACCCTCAAATGGGACAGAAATTCACCAGCCCAAACATAACAACAGTACTCTATACATAGTCTGAGTGTATATTTGTAGAGATAGAGAATAGCATCAGGTGGAAGAAAGTGCTTGGAGCGATAGAGAGAACATACCTTACGAGGAACAGAAAGAGCAATGGATCTAATGTTGTAACTATAAAACAGATTCGTGAGAACCATAAACCAAGAGGTTTCAGAGTCGATTACTCTTTAAAATCAAATATATCCAAGAATACATATGCAAAAAAGGGTTTTTCCTTTTTATCAATTAATTTTCTGTATTTTTCTACCCCTTTCTTCTCAGTATGTCTTTTCTTCTCTAATACTATCATCTTTTCGTCTTTTTATTGTTTTTCTTCCTACCCTGTCTCCTTCTCTATCTTCTCATTATTATATATCTGTTTTTATTGACTCAAACGAAATATAATATTTAGTTATTTTTATACTCTCTATAATAATACACGAGGCATTTCGTGCTCCTACGTACGTTATCACCTTTCAGACTTAGGTATGAGAAAATATAACTCCAATACTCAAATTAAAAGACACAAGCTGAGTTGTAAATAAGATAAATGACGTTTTAGCTAATCTGTACATTTTTTTATTGCTTAAAAATGTAAAATTTATTAACACAATATCATTTGTTGTTTTTATTAAAAACAATTTTATTTCCAGTTATATTAACATCCATGGATCCGGAAATAAAGGAGACATGGAAATCTCGTAAAAACAGGATTTTTCTAATCTACCACATGGTGTGGCAACGGCTTCTCAGGTAGCTGCACATCTTGGGGTGGCCAGCGAAACGGTTGTAAAGACCCATCATTCTCGGGTAGTTGCTAAACATGTTCTGGTTCTGCATGTACATGTTCTCCATGCAACAGTAGAACATCATGTCGCACCACATCATCTGCAACAATAAAGGAATGTAAGTGAATTTAAAACATTCAAAAATATATTAACATTTTTTGAAAAAATCAAATTAAATCCTTTAAAAATAATTTTCAGATAAATACTTTTGTTTTAATAAATAACAACTTATAAATTTTATGAATTTAAAATGAATTCATGGAAAAATAATCTTTTGAAAACGAATGGTTTAGACGCCAAAGTTCATAATACTTTGATCCGAGGTTCGAATCGTTTGACCGAGGGTACGGTTATGTAATTCCATACATATATATAGAAAACACAAAACGTATATACATATATCTATATATATAAAAAATAGTAACTCTGTGTGTGTGTGTTCGCCTGATCTTTGCGTCTTATGTTCACCCAAACAGCTGGACAGAATGTCTTGAAAAATAGCATGTGGACTACTGAACTTTCAGTGAATGTCATAGGCCACATAAGAAATATATCATTTCAATGCTGGGGTCCATCCTCCACTGAATACTGTTTTCCCTTAGATTCAAATGAGATTTAAACCACAGGTAAATGACCAAAAATGATGTCTATTCCCCAAATTCCATCAAAGTTTGATAATATTAAGATGGTCCCCGGGGGTACAAACCCTCCACTGAAAACTGTTTTCCATTGGATTCAAATTTTATATATATATATATATATATATATATATATATATATATATATATATATATAGTGTACTTTCAATGTAATTGTATATACACGCTCAATTTGCATGTGAACATAATTGAAGTGTTTTTGTGTTTCGGGCTGCCCCTTAAAGAAGCTAATGACAATTTTCAAACATGTTACACAATGAAATTAATCTATTTATTAGCGTTAGTTTAAGAGTATTAACATATATCTTAATAGCTTGGTGAGTAAGATATCGAGCTGACAGAATAAAGAGCACTGTTAAAGTAAACTCTTCCTACCATGATGTTGCATATGATGCTATCACACACTCTAACCTGGGAAACATTGTCTAGCTCTGTTCAAATATATCAATAAAACCAATTCTTTCAAAAGTAATCAATAAGGCGTAGAGCATTTATAAATTTAAATAAACACTCGTACAGTCGACGCCAATTAATTCATCTGGCTTTTTTCTATTTCAATGCGGTTTTTCACCTGATATTTTTATTCAGTCTGTGAAAAGATGTACTATCATCGAAACGCTCGTTGATTCGCGTAAACTATAACATTGTTTATTTTATATATATATATATATATATATATATATATATATATATATATATATGTCTATGGATATTAAAAATTATTAATCATTAATAATTATTCACCTATTATAATGTTGACACCTTTATAGAGATAATACATTGATAATTAAAAAATAAGTCCGTTGCAAGGTTCTCTCCCTCAAGGGACCTTAAGAATCCCAGTACTAGTGTTTACATCAAACACAAAACGTATTCCTTTCTTTTCACAGCGTGATCGTCACATTGGCCGAATAGTTTAAAAGCAAAGTTTAATTATGATTTGATTCGGGGTTCGAATCGTTCGACCGGCGGTAAATGTACGTAATTCAATATTGCCGATTGTAGAAAACACGAAAGGTATACAAATGTCTATGGATAATAAAATATTTATATATATATATATATATATATATATATATATATATATATATATATATATATATATATATATATATATAAATATATATATATATATATTTCCTATATATATACACATATACTATCATATATATTACGTATTTGCTTCTACAGTCCTTAATACGTAAGTAAAGTTTAGTAGTAATATGAAAATATATTTATACACGTAACCTACACAGAAAAGTTCATGTTCCATCTACGAAGGAAATCGTCAGGCTAAATGCGTCGATGGATGGTTTGCGATTTCTTTAATATCTAATCATCTTCATTGTTTTATTATCCCCGCTAAGGTTATTATTTCCATTGGGCACTGGATTCACCTCTCTAAAACTATCCCCACAACAGTAATACCAAACAGCTAAAAATCTACTATGTTACGCTTCCAACCCACCATCCGTCACCGTTACCGACAATAAAGATAGATCATTATATTTTCATGAATCAATGTGTCGTCATTTTTTTAAGCATCGTCTGCGGCTCAGATTCTCAATTATCTCAAGTAGACTAACTCATTTGCATTACGTTTCATTATCATTATTTACTCACTATGGGTTTTCAAACGAGTCATTATCAGGGATTTCCCACTGCAAACAACAAGTGGTGGCCCCTGGAGTCTTAGTGACAACGAGCCCCTATTCAGTATTCCGGTTGTCATACTTTACAGAAACCCTGCACTTTAAATTTTGTATTCTACATTGAACCGATTGATATATACATATAATTCCAGATTGTCAAATATAAAAATAATTCATATGCTACGAACCTGATCTCCCATGAACCACTGGTTTCCACCATTGCGCATGCACAGACTCCTCTCCATGAAGGGCATGACCCTGTTGAAGGTGTTCATGTATCTCCAGTACATGTAGTTCTGGAAAAAATAAAATTATTAAATTCAAAGTGATGTAAAATACAGAAAAATAATAGGAATATTTAAACAAAAAGGTGTGTGCTAAATAAATGATATATACAAATAATATCATATATATATATCATTTATAATTAGAAATATTATTTATTTTACCCCCGCATTTTCGTTCTAGACAAACGCAAACTATTTTAAAATAGATTACTCAGTATTTCGTAAGAGAATGTTACGTCTGGATGTGTATACGTGATCGGTTCAATTACAACTTAGAAAAATGAAGGAAGTACAAAGTAGAACCGTTAACATATTTATTGAACAAACCCACTGATTAAATTGAAATGTAGAAAACCGCTGAACGCGAGATGCTTATTTGATTGTGAAAACCGTTGGTTTAGTTTATACTGTCCGGCAGACGACTTTCTTCATCCAAGGGCGATAACTCTTTTTTCTGGTCCAAAGGAAATAACTCGATTTTGTTTTCTTAGGTTACAGACACCCTATCTACTTTTTTACAAAATCAAAATTTCATTAAATAATATATAATAAAATATAAATATGTTCTCAAGAGAAAATAATTAAGAGAAAAGGCAAAAGGGTCGGTTGCAATGAAAGAAAAAGAAACAGGCGAAACTATTAATGGGATTTAAATTTCAGTATTTCGTAAGACGGTCTATCTATTTTATTACAAAATAACCATTTCATTGAATTATATTTTCGAAAATGTAAATATTTTCTAATGAGAAATTAATTGAGAGAATAGGCTGAAGGGGCGGGAGCAATGCATGAGAAAAAAATGAAAGTAAAAATATTCCCAGGCAACGCTGCGTAGAAACAGCTAGTTGATAATTAATCATGCCAACTCGTACTTACATCATAATTGCAATTCATTCCACCGGATCCTCCCATCATTCCACCGGATCCCATCATCATGTCACCGGATCCCATCATTCCGCCAGATCCCATCATTCCACTGGATCCCATCATTCCACTAGATCCCATCATTCCACCAGATCCCATCATTCCGCCAGATCCCATCATTCCACCAGATCCCATCATTCCACTGGATCCCATCATTCCGCCAGATCCCATCATGTTGGAACCCATCATACCACTATCATTCCAGTTGTACTTGAATGAAAAGAAAAATATATTTAATAACAACCTGAATTGCATTCTTATACGAAAATAGAAATAATTACTTATACAATATTATTCGAAAGTAATTGGCGCAGTATGCAAGCAGGGAAGTCTACAAATCAAGCTAACCGTGATTCGGTTATTCCTCTATCAACAATCTTGTGTGTACTTGTGAAAATACAAACTATTTTGCTATCATCAATACTAATAAGAAAAATGGGAAGCGGATGGATTATTTTAAATTCAATGTTCTGTTTGCTGGCTTACGAAATTGCCAGACTTAATCGTTTGTGATTTTTGCATGGCAACGTAAAAATCGCATTTATTTTCCACCGCTATCCATTAGTCACTATAATAATTATTATACTACTACTACTACTACTACTACTACTACTACTACTACTTATAATAATAATAATAATAATGATAATTATAATAATAATAATTATTATTATTTTAATATTTACTTAAAAAAAATAGTGCCGACCTAGGCTGACACTACACAAAATATTTGTAGAGGGTCGAGAAGGATGCGACGACCGAGGAGGGACAGCACAAACCAGACCTCCACTGGAAAAGTGCGGAGAATGCTGGGACATTGGGGAGGCTTATTGCCACCCAAAACCCAGAGTAGACAAATGGTCCTATCAGCGATAAATCAATGGTAAGAGGGTGTTGCAAGAACGCAAAGTTATTTGCGGTGGTTATCGAAAAGAGGTAGAGATTACTGGAAATCTGGGGAGGCTTGTTGTCATTCAGACTCCAGGAAATACCACTGATTATTGTCGGTGAACAATCACTAACGATGATCTGTGTGAGAACTCCTAGTGAGTACGAATAACAATAATAACAACAAGAAGTAGATAATTCATTACATAAAACTAGAAATTCAAAATTCGGAAATCGGTTTAATTAAGTAAAATGCCACAATAAAACGTAAAAAAATGGCGGCGTTAATAAATGTTTGTTGCAATCAGATGAGGAAATGAAATAATGTGAAATGTGAAAATTAAAAAAAAAACAAGAAATAAGGGGAAAAGGATTATGTTTATTATTTTCTTTTTAATTATGTTTTTTTTTGTGTATTCTTTTAATGAAAACATAATAGAAAATATTATGGATGAAGATAGCATCTTTTTTTCAGAGTGCTTCATTACATTATGTTTAGTGATTTACCTATATAAAGAAGCAGCCAGGAATATTGTCGTTGTGTTTGTTTGACAACATGATAAAAAACGTTACATGAAGAGAACAATTTTGAAGTTAAGCGTTTTGGATTTTACTTGATTGAATTTAATGGAAGATAAATATAAACCTAGAAGATATCTTCAATGTATTATTTATCAAGAGAGAATGTGTATTTTAGAATGGACAGAAACAATTGTATGAATATAAATGTTTTTTAAAAAGTAAATTCGGAATTTTTATTTAGATTATATATATATATATATATATATATATATATATATATATATATATATATATAAATATAGAGGAAAAAATGCCTTCAAAAACCATGTATTAGATGCGAGTAATTAAATCAAAAGAAAAATAAAAATATTTCGAAACATTTAATAAAATATTTCAAAATACCTTCCGTTTTTTTTTTCTTCATCTTGATTTTTTTTTTAGCTAATATTTCGCTTGACAAAAACAAGCTTCGACAGAGCCAAGACAAATAAAGGTATAACCTTTTTTTTTCCATAATTTACTTCCTGGTGTTGGTGAAGTGTCACGTCCGGTGTTGTGGACTATTGTTGAAAATGTCTGTTTTAAATAGAATAGAACTTGATTGCGCATGGTCGCTGCGAGTTATAAATTAGGAAAGTTCATTTTATAAAGCATCTTTTGTAAGTTAATATAAATATAGAGGCAAAAATGCCTTCAAAAACCATGTATTAGATGCGAGTAATTAAATCAAAAGAAAAATAAAAATATTTCGAAACATTTAATAAAATATTTCAAAATACCTTCCGTTTTTTTTTCTTCATCTTGATTTTTTTTTTTAGCTAATATTTCGCTTGACAAAAACAAGCTTCGACAGAGCCAAGACAAATAGAGGCATAACCTTTTTTTTTCCATAATTTACTTCCTGGTGTTGGTGAATATATATAGCACTAGATAAAGTGAAAGAATAAAATAAGGTGCGAATCAACTTTTATTAGAATTCAATGTTCAAGCAAAGTACTTTAAAGGCCTTTACTCATGAGTTTTCAAAGAAAATCTTCTCCTAAAAAGACCATTACCGCAATGACATTACTGCAGGTAATAAAATTAAACTTTGAAAATAATAACATTTGATTCGCACCTTATTGTATTCTTTCACTTTATCCAGTGCTATTAATGCTCTCTCCAGTATATTGAGCTTTAATTTTATCCGGATGTTCACTAATTAAAGATATTAGTTGCCTCTTATATGTTTTGTTGTGTTAACCTTATATATATATATATATATATATATATATATATATATATATATATATATATATATATATATATATATATAAGTATTAAAATGACAATAAAAGCCCTTTCCAATGAAAGACAGATTTCTTTCTTTTCTTTTTTTTACTTTTATCTTATATATTTCTGAGACATTCTCCATCTTTAGAGATATTTCTTTCCTCTTTTTTTTAAATAAAAATAAACAACCTTTTAGTTTTGTTTATCGAATACGTCTGTGTGTTGATATGACGTATTGTCCGCTATGATGAAATTCGCGGTTATTAGTAGAACGGAAGTACCAGGACATGCTGGGATTTTATATTAAAATATTGGTCGTTCTTTTTTTTTTAATAAGCATTGGATGAATGATAAGTATTAAAATGACAATAAAAGCCCTTTCCAATGCAAGACAGATTTATCTCTAAAGATGGAGAATGTCTCCGAAATATATAAGATAAAAATGTCTCCGAAATATATAAGATAAAAGTAAAAAAAAGAAGAAATATCTCTATGCTGAAGAGTCCCGATTGAAAAAGGACGAAACGTATACGTACATAGATAATAAACAATAACAAATATTTATATTTGAAGCTCCTCGTAAAAAAGTAGAGCACTGTAAATGGTAGTACTTACACAGCGTGACGTCACTTGCTTTATATGCATCATTCCTTCCCTTATAGAAGTAGAATGCCTGTATGTCTCGCCGCTTTAAATGTGTTAAAATTATTATTGTTTATAAGCTATTCAGAATTGGCCGATCGGTTAGCGACGTTGGATTTGGGTTGAAAAATACTTGTAGTCCAGGGTTTCAAATCGTGTGACCGGTAGTGAATAGTCATATCTCTATGCTGAAGAGTCCCGATTGAAAAAGGACTAAACGTATACGTACATAGATAATAAACAATAACAAATATATATATATATATAATTTATTTGTTTATTTTGTTTACGATACTACTGAACGAAAAGCGCTCTACCTAAATGCTAGTTGGGAATACTTTTCATCAATGCGAGCCGGGATTGGCTCACTGGTAGAGCGTCAGGCTTACACCTCTGGAGTCCTGAATTCAAATCTCGCTTTGTTCAGCTACTTATGAGTTATATAATATCGATACACGTGTCCGATGATAATCATATTTATATATAGTGGGAAAGGAAGATAAATATATAAAATGTATCTGTAGAATATAATCTATCACGAAGAGTTAACGCTCGATATAAGTGATGAGAATAAACATTGTGATAGAATACAATATCATTTAAAAAGCTATAGAACATAAAAAAACATAAGAGTAAGAGATGTAGGTAAAACATGTTGACATTATGGGAAATTTGATTTCACGAACTTATTTTTCGAAACTCTTCTAACGATGAGATTAAATATTTGAAAAGCCATGGTTTAAGGAAGGGATAGTACGAGGCCTGTTTAAAAAAAGTGTCCGACTTTAGTCCATAAAACATATTTCAAATACGTGACGGGGTTCGGACACTAATCCTATTCTAAGTAGGCCCTGTTTGCTTGCACATATTTAGCCCACCGATCCATCTATTGCCGGAAACACCTCTGGATTTCTTTATTTGGAATAATGTTCATCTCCGCCGTCCCGTTCCGCATTATTTCTTTTTTCGCACCCTCTCAACAACAGCTGCACTTCGAACAGTTTGGGGGTCTGCCAGAACGCTGGTCACTATCCGCTGATGTGCGGCCATTTTTGAATAGGTTGAACAACTCTTTAATTTGTGTTACACATCGCATCTTCTCCAAACAACTGCTTAATCTAACGCGACGGCGGAGATGAACCCTATTCTCAAATGAGACTTCCAGATGTGTTTCCGGCAGTGGATGGTTCGGTGGGCTAGTTGTGCAAGCACAAGGGGTCTACTTTAGAAAGGGGATTAGGGTCTCAACCCCATCACGTATTTGACATATTTCTTTTGGCGTAAGGTCGGATACTTTTTAGACGAGCTTCGTATGATAAAAAAATGTTCCGATATAAATCCTTTGTTTTGAACAACTGATGATGTAATAGATATTGTATTCTATCAGTTTTTATTCTCATAATATATATATATATATATATATATATATATATATATATATATATATATATATATATATATATATCACAATAGTAAAATATATAACTCACCCTGAAGCGTCCGTTTTTCCAGTGGTAGTACCTCATGTAATCGTGCATGATTTCATAGAAGCAGTCACAGATGTAGTCACACCTCATCATGTCCATGCTATTCCTGGGATAGAATCCTACAACAAATAGATATCAATACATGATACGTGCATGGTATTAAAATGTATTGTTATCAAAAAAGGTAGATAGACATTTTTGTTTCGGCTCCAAGATAATTGTATGTAGGAACAAAAGATCCTTGCTTATCATGTGTATATTTCCCTACGAAAACCTTTCTATATTCATGTAGTGAGCACTGTTGAAGCAAATATTGTAGCAAATCTAGAAACATAATATTGTATTTAATAATATAATTATATAATATAAGACAATTATATATATATATATATATATATATATATATATATATATATATATATATATATATATATATGTTTCATGATTTTTTGTGGAGTACAAAATTTTATTATAGCAAGCATGAATGGAAGACGAATTCTATCGTTCATGATTAACAGTTAATAAAGAGAGAAAAAAATGCCAGCCGACCGGTTTCGCCCTCTCTTAACAAAGGATGTATCGAGGGATAAAAAAAACAAAAAAAAACGAGGGATTTAAAAAAAACGGGGTGAAAAGAGTGAGTACAGAAAATAAAATAGCGTTATGTTTTATGTACAATGGAGGATGAATCTTAGAGACTGATCACATCTAGTCCCAATAGACATTCCCTTTGCTTGCAAAGGGAGGGATGTTTAAGACGAACGTGGATTGTCTCCAAGATTTATTTTATATATATATATATATATATATATATATATATATATATATATATATATATATATATATATATATATATATACATATATATATAAGTTTTAATAACATGATGTAGTTTATAGCTCAATAGTTAGAGGCTAGAGCTCTGGTATACACTATTCTTATTTAGTTTTAAACCACAACAAAATGTAAGAAAGAGCCAATCCACATCTCTTCAGAGAATTGTTTTTATTACTTTCGGCATACAATTGTTTCGGCTGATACTAGGAATTATTAAAATATTAATTCTAGATGACCTGTTCCATGGTATGTCATCGAAAGTTCCGTATACAAAAAATAAAGAAAAGTCAATGAAAAACCACGGCTGAGAGAACAACAAAGAATCTGATTTTAAACCGTACTCAAGTATTTTTTAAAAACAATGATCTTATTCAAGATCTCCTACCAAAATCATTCCATCCTAAACGGATCCAATTGGCAGGGATTGTCTCTTTCAATACTGACGATTGTAGGTTTGACATGAAACACATACGTATATTGGGTTATTTTGAAAATAATATTTGTTTATTGATAATTATTCAAAGCTCTCGAAATATAGAGAACTTAATAGTTAAGTTGACAACAAGCCGTCATTCTGCGTAATGCATAACTCTGGGCCCCGCCTATTTATTTCTCTCGACTGCTTGTTGGATATCCACCGTGTTTGCTAATTTACTTTCTATTTCTAGATAATGCGTGGTGGAGCATTGGTACGCGCTTGACATATTTTGTATAAATTCGTGTATAACTTACCATATTCACGGGCGAGATACCTGCAGATGGACATCGTTTCGGGCATCATGTTGCCGTTATCCATCTGAAGACAGGGCAGGTACATGCAAGGGAAATCTGAAACATAAAAGTAAAAGTACAATTCATATTGAATGAATACATTCTAAATACAACGTGTGTTACATAACGTTGGCAGTGTTTTTTATTGAACTGTTTGAGTGACACCTTAAAGGTGAGAGGTAGCCCAACGGACGTCGATGAAACCACGTGACATCCGGCCGAGCATTTGGCTCACGAGACCTCAAACAGAAAAGACGTGTCTCGGTGATATACCCCAATGAGTGTCAGTGTTCAAAGTGTAGCTAAGTTTAGCGAGACGAGCTATCCGTCTATATGTCTGTCTTTCTCTCTCTCTCGCCCGCACGCTTACGTATATATACGTTACGTATATATATATATATATATATATATATATATATATATATATATATATATATATAGTCTCGGAAGTTTCTCAACCATTAAAACTATATTAAAAAAAAAAAAAAAAATTATAGTCCCAAGTCTTCCAGTGGAAAATCACTCATGTAAGTCAATTTATTTTTTACAGTTATTATATTAGTTAGTTTCTAACACTATTTTAAGGGATCATCAGTTGTTTACCATGAAAAACTGTTTCGGGAATTTAAAAACAAGACAGTATTTAATATATATATATATATATATATATATATATATATATATATATATATATATATATCAGACTGCAGAGTAAAAAGTGAGTTTGTAACTTGATTCCTTCTACCGGTAGTACTTATCCTATGTTACTATGCTACACTGAAGATTGAGTAAGCCTGAAACACATAACTATTTTAACAATAAAAATATTCTTGTAGCCTTTTTTTAAACAAAGACGGAGCATCTAAGACAGTTAATAATGAGCTATTACTTTTAAAGTAATGAAACGTTCCGGCTCGCCGTTGAACACTATTATCATTAGCTTAATGTGTACGTTCACCAACTAGACATTATATAGAGTTTAATTCTCTTTTTTTTATGGAAATTGATGGTGGACGATGAGTTAAATACATGGCTACAGAGTCAAAGATGACTTTGTAACTGAGTTCGAATCCTTCGACCGGCAGCAATTATCATCTCGTACACTGAATATTGCGTAAGCATGACACACATGTGTATGTAGGTAAAAATTGACAATTCATTTAAAAAATAATATATATATATATATATATATATATATATATATATATATATATATATATATACACGCTATGATACTATATTAACGATAATACTCTCTGCTTTATCGTTTTTTCTTCATGGAACGTGCTTAGTTGAGCTCCAAACTATGGTTCCTCACTGTAAAACATTCACAACACTCGTCTACTGCACCATTGTCAATGATTTCCCTTTCTCTATCTGTATACCAAAAAAATAAAACAGAACTGTCGATGAGAAAAGTTTCTTCCCTGGAATTACTCGTCTGTGGAACACAATACCACGGAGCTGCTTCCCAGTTGACTACAGAATAATCCGTTTCAATTCCAATATAAATAAATTCTTGTTGAATCGTCTTCTTTAAAAATCGAATACTGACCAGGCTCAACCACGATGTTGTTTCAACGCCAACCTGATAAACTTATTTAACCCTTTTCCTCGAGTGGCTTTTGGGCCTTGATAAGCGGTGACTTGTTAGTAAAAAAAAACACTTGAGTAAGTATATTTTATTTTGATCATAAGAAATACAGCAATATTGGAACCGGAAAACTTTATTTTATTGAATTGATAGCAGAAAAGTTGGATAGATAATTTTTAGATACTGATCCTTATCGTATATCGTTCAGTAAATTAAATATAAAGAAAATAACAAGTTATAAAAAGTAGAAATATCCAGACAGATTCTTCGAAACATGAGTGAATAAAATTATACAGGTTAAAGTTCGGGTTAGACTTAAGGTTAGGGTTATACAGAGCACCAGAAGAAGTCGGTGTTTTTTGCTAGCTAGATTTAAAAAAAATATATTGTTTTTTATAAGAAAGCATGTTTTTTTTATACGAGGCCATGCTTTATTTTGTTTTTATCAAAATAAATAGCTATGATAAAATAAACTCCTTTCTCTTAAGTAATTCACAAAGTTAACAAAATTTTAGAAGCTTCAAAGTTTTGAACAGCTTTTTTAACCATGACTAAACTAAAAGAGTGCAAAGATATTGTCACATCAAACAACCATGTTGATGGTCATAAACATCGATTCATTATACAACAATACCCACTCGTCCTGTCTCTCATTTTTACGTAAAATAACAACAGATGGGACTAGTTTTAGATAGTGACCCCTATCACATATATATATATATATATATATATATATATATATATATATATATATATATACATATAGGTAAAAAAAAAATCAAAAATGAAAAAAAATACAGTGAAATATTTTGAAAATCAAACAATCGTGCAATTTTAAATGAAAAATTCATTTATTTAAATTTTTTTCGCGAATTTTCGTTGTAAAAAAAAACCTTGTCAAGCGAGACTATCTTATAGTGTTTTTCTTCTTCTTTTATTCCTCCTCATATTGGTTGGAGGAGTAAGAAAAGAAGAAAAAAACAAAAAACACTATAAGACAGTCTCGCTTGACAAGGTTGTTTTTACAACGAAAATTCGCGAAAAAAAAGTTAAATAAATGAATTTCTCATTTAAAATTGCACGATTGTTTGATTTGCAAAATATTTCACGTTAATACATTATAATCTGTGCTTCTAAGATGTTCACTTCCTTTGCTTACTTAAAAAATAAATTAATATTTATTTATTTAAAATTAATATATATATATATATATACATATTTTCATTTTGAATGTGAAATGATATATATAATTATTTTCACAATCAGACAACGCCGCGGCCCATACAAACAATGAACGCCACAAAACGGAAGACATCCGAACTCAGGATTCAAAACCCGAGTCACTTGCTCGCGAGGCGAGTACTCTGCCACTGAGCTACCTCGCCACACACAGAAATGTCTTATTTATTAACTCAGATAAAGCAAACCGTGGCGAAGGCCGACTGTAGAATAAACATACTCTACACAAGAATAGGTGTATTCATCCACCTACTGAGAACCCAGATCGATGTCTCACAAGTAAAATTTTATACTCGCTAGGACGATGTCATCCAACAAGCCAACCCAGCGACAAATAAATATAAGATTTTTTTTACCGTGAGATGATATATATAATTATTTCCACAGTCAGTCAATGCTGCGGTCCACACAAACCATGACATGGATATGTTCTACTGATGAGCACAAAGGAGGGCGAAACTCGAGTCTAGGACTTCTGATTCGTGGCTTTCATGCTTTGCGTGGGCCGCGGCGTTGACTGATTGTGGAAATAATTATATATATATATATATATATATATATATATATATATATATATATATATATATATATATATATATATATATATATATATATATTTGATTTTTTTATAAGGAAAGTATGGTCTCAATTTTATACTTCTTACAGTATCCGAAAATCTCGAATTACAAGCTCAATGAAGATTGTTTACAAAAGTCAGATCATATATTATATTGATTCAATTACACAAAATATTTAAAACTTAATCTAAAAAACATAATTCACATTAGTTCCTTCAATTCTTTATTTAGAAACACGTGTAGGTTTACCATGAGATTAATATGAGAACATTGATGGTTTTTGTATGGAAGATTAAAATGTAAATGATAAATCTCCACTGAAGTGTAGAAATAAAGAAATCAATGATAGAAATAACTTATGTGAATTATGTTTTTGGATTGCCTTTTACATGGTTTGTTGAATTGTATCAATATAATATTATATATATATATATATATATATATATATATATACAATAATATTTTTAATAAATAAATATTAAATATTTAAATACCTAGAGACATCGATGTTTCATGCTAACGCAATCTTCAGTCTAGGAACTAATTCCCGACGGTCGGTAGGCGCGAACCCCGAACACAAATCGCCACTGATTCGTAGTCGGTGATCTTAACCAAAGGCCATCGTCAATTAGTTAGTAAATATAGAGTAACTTTAACTGTAAATAGCGACACGTGGCCGCCATTCACCAAGCAGCTAGAGTGATCTTACGAAACGGTGTTCGGATCGCGCATATAGCTATTAGTACTGCTTGTTATTAAAGCTACTCGAAAGTGCCCAGCCCTTGTGGGGAGGGGGGCTGATAAACAATAATATTTTTAATAAATAAATATTAAATATTTAAATACATAGAGACATCGATGTTTCATGCTAACGCAATCTTCAGTCTAGGAACTAATTCCCGACGGTCGGTATATATATATATATATATTAACATATACACACACACACACACACACCCACACACACACACACACATATATATATATATATATATATATATATATATATATATATATATATATAGTATGACAATATATGTGTTAGCCTACACTATCAGGCCTTTTAATTGGCAGACTCTTTAAAAGATTCAGCTTGATGATGGTGAATCAGTAACAACAGAACATATATAAGTAACTCAGGTTCATTTTATATTCAAATAACCATGTTTTTTCTTTTTTCTTTTTTTCTTTTTCACATTTCTCAAAAACATAACATTTCTGTGAGATGTATATTTACGGTCCGTTTCTTTTGAGGTGAGCCAAACAATATTTTTATATCAATATCGTCTCTGCAACACAAGAAAATTATCAGAAAAATCCACAAAGAAGAAAAATTCTTAAATTAAAATGTCTTTAATTTAAGAACTGTTCTTCTTTGTGGATTTTTCTGATGATGTAGTTTTAACTGTGTTTAACTGGCTAAAAGAGTACAAACAAAATTATTAGTTATTCTTTGTTGTTAAATGCTGAGGGATACTTGGGTCAAGTACAGTTACTGAGAAATAATAGCGAACCTTAATTGAAAAGAAAATGAGCGTAGAACTAAAAAAATGCATGTTCTTACCATTCCTGCAACGATCCCAGTCGTTAAATTCGTATCTTTTGTCCATGTATTTGACGCCGGCCATATGGAACATCATACGGATACACTCAGCACGGCCGCGGCCATTGAAATAATGTAGGGTGTAGTTGGACATTGTGAAGGAGACGAGGACAGTAGCTGTTGGTCAAGTGCTTTGATTAACTCTGAGGACGAACAACGAAACTAGCTCCGTTTTATACCGAATGGTCACACCGATTCGGCCATTAACCCTTCTGTTCGGGTACACATGTGTCAACAATTGTCAGCTATTTAATATTATCCAATTAATGGATATTGTATACTTCTAATTGTGTCTAATTTGATCAGAAAATGCAAAACGAAGGATTAATTAAGGGGTTTATTTTCCGGTCGCGAAGATCAAGACGCAAGGATGTTTCGGCTTTCAGAGATAATAATTATATACGGTCAGTACTTTTGATCCGGCCGTTCTCGGACTGTACTCGTTTTGTTATTGTTGTCCGTGGAATAATTTGAAACGAAAATGTAGGACACTTAAATCTGCGGAATGTCGTGGGAGTGTCCAGTATTATTCTATCGACACGAGGAATCAACTCGTTGACATTGACCTCCAAGAATCGGTATGTCAGAATTTGGATGGACACATGAAAAACCAGCTGTTCTTAATCACCAATACTACTTGATATGACGGATGAATCATCCAAATTAAGAAATGCGAAAGTTTTTTTTCATTTACCCTATATTCCCAGGCTTTGCTTCCCCTCTTTGGGGAGGAGTAAGTTTATTGCTTACTGCTTGAGGCGCTCCTACTGGGGAATGCCGACGGGGCTGCCCAGACAAAAATTAAACAGTCAGAGTGCTCACCTTCTCGAGGGCTAGCTCATCAAATCCCACTTTCTCGATCTTGTGTCACATCTTACCGCTGTGGTAGGTAGATAAATAACGTATATATCATAGGCCCACTTGGCCTTTCGGCCAAGATCAAACCGTAGTATCTGTTCCGGTGGATACTACACCCTATAGACCGGTATTGTCTTGGCCTTCGGGCTTGATTCCGGCAGTCTATAAGTCTGTCCTGAGCAGTTCTAGGAGGTCCACCCTCCCAGGCTTTGCTTCCCCTCTTTGGGGAGGAGTAAGTTTATTGCGTACTGCTTGAGGCGCTCCTACCGGGGAATGCCGACGGGGTTGCCCAGACAATTTTTAATGACCAGAGTGCTTACCTCTCGGGCGCTGGCTTTTCAAATCCCGCTTTCCCGACCTTGTGTCACATCTTGCCTTGTGGGAGGAAGATAAATAACTCGTAGACCCAAAGACAAAACGTTGTACGTCTAATTTACATAATTATTTTTTTAAAAGTTCATAATAAATAAATATTTGATGTTATTTATTCGTAGTTTTATTGCCCACTTTTTCCCATATATATGCAATAGTTTTGTCGTAATTAACAGTAATCAACTATAGTTATTTAATAAAAAAAGGATAAATTATTAAATCTTTCTTAAAATATTTTGTGATTAACTAAAACAAAAATAAGTTATAGACGCCACAGAGAAAAGGGGGAGATCAATTCTAAGGGGTGTATTCTATACTTGACAGAACACAACTCGTTTGGGTTATTTAATGCCGACTCAATTTATGTTGGTAAAAATATTTCACCCTTGAGCTGCATAATATTTTCAAATACTTAACGGATAACATTTTGTATATTAATCATTTGCAAATCAATTTCTTTACTTGTGTATATTTTGTGAGAAAAATAGTCTGTAATTGATTACATTTTTCATCATGTTGTGTTTATTAGACTTATATATATATATATATATATATATATATATATATATATATATATATATATACGTATAGTTTGGCAGCAAATTGTTATTAAGACAGGCTTCATTAAAATCCACGGAGTTCTGCTTTTTTGAGATTTTCTTGGTTAGTCGTTCGACTCTCTCTTCGAGCGATTTTACGATCGTGTGGTAGCAGCTGGTGCAGTATAGCACCCATCGTTATGGTTTGGGTCAAATCTCGAGCGCTTTCGGATGTCTCGTCCATCTTCAGGAGGTTGATTTTAGCTAATATGGGGCTTTTTCCGCTTCCATTTTGACCCAAACCATAACGATGGGTGCTATACTGCACCAGCTACTACCACACGATCGTAAAATCGCTCGAAGAGTCGAACGACTAACCAAGAAAATCTCAAAAAGCAGAACTCTGTGGATTTTAATGAAGCCTGTCTTAATATATATATATATATATATATATATATATATATATATATATATATATATATATATATATATATATATAAATATATATATATATATATATATATATATTTATATATATATATATATATATATATATATATATATATATAAATATATATATATATATATATATATATATATATATATATATAAATATATATATATATATATATATATATAAATATATATATATATATATGTATATATATATATATATATATATATATATATATATATATATATATATATATATATATATATATATATATATAAACCATTTTGGGGTATTATTTAATTTAGTTTTGGAAGTTTATAATTTTATGTTTTTCTCTAAACTAAATTTACAGCTCCTACTATTTATATTGTGGCTTATTTAAATATTTCTCAATTAATATTACTATTTATGTGCTGTTTTTACTTCTCATATATATTTAGAAAACGTAGTATTAATTTTATATTTTAATATTTTTTTAATTTTTACATGTAATCATATGATTACTTAAATTTATTTTAAATAATAAATAATAACTTGCCCTTTTGATTAAATAATAATTAATAAAATGCACATTTGATTATCGATGAAAACCAGTTATCAAGCTGAATTTATTTGATTATTACTTATATAAATACTCTCTCTCTGTATATATATATAATATTTTTTAAATAAATATTTATTATTATTACCTACAGACACCAATGTTTCATGGTTATGCAATCTTCAGTGTAGGAGAATGTTAATTGCTGCCAGTTGAAAAGCCACCTTTGACTCTGCAGCCTTATATGCAACCCCAGACCATTATCAATAAACATGCGAATGAAGACAATTTAAACTCTATAAACAGCAGACATATACAGTAAGCTAAGTCAGATATTGTTCTAAAAGCACACGCGGAACATCGCTTTACAGCTCGTGTGACTGTTTGTTTTTAAATTCTCTTAGACGCAAAATCTTGTTTCTAAAATGGCGATACTATTTTTAAATAAATATTATATATATATATATATATATATATATATAGAGAGAGAGAGAGAGAGAAGAGAGAGACATACACACACACACACACACACATATATATATATATATATATATATATATATATATATATTTATGCAAACATTGTTTAAAATAACAGAATTCGTTTGTTTCATTATACCTTTTTTATTATTTCAATTTTTATGATGGCTTTTTTCTATTACATTAAAAAAAAACAACTAATAAAGGCCCCATAGGTTTCACGAACGTTTTTGATTTTTCGTCTAATCATCCTCAAGTGGAAATAGAACCTCTACGATCTCTATCAGACAGCTTTGGCATTCTTCCATAATTTTGTTAAGAAGAGGGTGTTTTCCCTTCTTTTTCACCTTCGAGACAGTTCTTCTCGATACTGCCACCATCTCAGCCACTTAAGTTTCAGCAGCACTTGCCATACAGACACCAACAATCTGATAGATCTGTTATTTAAATTTTTCTTACTAAAATGCACCATGTGAAATAAATAAATTTACCAATTAATTCAAGACAACAATAACTATAAATAAAAAAAATTGATGCAAAATTCACAGATAAATACCTAGATGGTCATCTACATACATTGATTTCGCTGTATCACAGTTTTTTAGTATGTCTATCCTTGTTAAGTTTTTTTTTTATATAACTGTGTTCACCCCAAACAAGGACAGTTGCCACTGTAAACTTAAGTGACAATTTAGGGGATTATGCTAAATTGGGATCTCTGCAGCTATATGTTTGTTAACATTAGTTTTAATTTCTGCATGTAAGTACAGTCGGGGAAACAGGGGGCAGGGAGTGAGTTCCAAAAGCCGACAGCTCAGGGAAAACAATTATTGGAGTGGAAGACTATGGCATCTGGGCACCTCCACAATGAATGAATGGGATTTAGCTCATTGTTGGGTTGGTCGAGTGTATTTACGCCGAGGGGGCACCAGAGTAGCAAGTTAATCGAACCACATTCCATTGAATACTTGTGAAACAAGCACAAGGATGCAACATTGTGTCGATGGGACAGAGACTTCAGCTTGGTGGATAGTGAAGGACCTATCAGATTAGAGACCTTTTAAAAACTTCTCTAAGAGAGAAAAAGACTTGTGAATGGTGCACCATCCTAGATGTGACACGATACTGTCGGTGTGAGAAGTTTTCTTGCACGGCAAAGGGATCCCACCCGCATTGCAGCATCCTTTATAATGTATTTTGAGTATTTGTTCCAATCTATGCTACCTGTGAATGATAGACCGAGGAGTTTGAACGTTGGACGTTCAGGTAGGGTGTTTTTTTAACACACGCACACACACACACACACACACACACACACACACACACACACATACACACACACACACACACACACACATATATATATATATATATATATATATATATATGCTTATTTTGATTAATACAGACATGTACAAAATCCGCGACACTGGCATGTCGATGTTATCGACTTTCTGGGAAGAAGGTTCTTCCCAAATATGATCTGATGTAAGGATCGGATTCTAATTCTTCCTGATGGGATCTCAGTTCTTAAAAACTGTAGATCGATAACATCGACATGCTAGTGTCACTGATTTGGTACATGTCTGTATGAGTTAAAATAATCATATATAAAAGCTCTATATGATATTGAACATTTTTTATTAGCCCGGTTGAAATTCTTTTGATTCCTATTCTGTGGATGTTTACTTAATCTGGATTATATATATATATATATATATATATATATATATATATATATATATATATATATATATATATATATATATATATATATATATATATATATATATACTCTTTTCTAGCCTCAAATCGGAAATGGAACACCTTACTTGATTATTATGACTATAATGAGTACTTGTGTCGTTCCCTGAACGTGCGATTACAATACTAAGACAGGGGCGTGTGCTGAGAAGAACAAACGATTTCTCCGTCCTTGGAAGATGACTTCATTAACAACCGAGCCAGTAATTTGACTAAACCTGTTACAGGTATAAATTAAGAGTTTGCCGCGATCCAGAGGTGAAGTAGAACGCACCAGACGGACTCTGAGTTTTGACCGAGCAGAAAGGAAGCTAAAAATCGCCACAAGTAAAAATCGGATCAATATGCCGCATTATACGCTGTATTATTTCAATGGCCGCGGTAGGGCTGAGATCTGTCGGATGATGTTTGCGGTGGCCGGAATCGCGTACGACGACAGACGACTCGAGTTTGCGGACTGGGAAGACTACAAGAACGGTAAATATGTACTTTATTTTGAAAGACGTTGGAAAACAATATACTAAAGCCGGGAAAAATAGTTTCTTAGTTGATAAATTAAATACATTTTTTGGACACATTTTTTTTCTGAAGATTCGAACGTAACTGGTAAAATTTCTCGTTTCTTGATGATTTTCCCCGTATTTAAATTTGTTTTTTTTTTCGTTTGTCTTTTTTCACATCTCTCTCTCCCCCTCTCTCTCTCTCTCTCTCTCTCTCTCTCTCTATATATATATATATATATATATATATATATATATATATATATATATATATATGTATATATATATATATATATATATAGTAAGCAATGAAAATATATATGGCAATCAAGCTACACAGAGGCTCCCGTGTTTCATCCCCGGGGGGAATCGTCAGGCTAAATGCATTTAGCCTGACGATTCCCCCCGGGGATGAAACACGGGAGCCTCTGTGTAGCTTGATTGCCATATATATTTTCATTGCTTACTACCTAGCTCTACTTACGTATCGAGCACTGTTGAAGTAAATACTGAAAACTGATACATAAACAAATTATATCTCCTTATAATATTTTATGTGGATACATGAAGTAATAATATATATATATATATATATATATATATATATATATATATATTAGATTAGTTCGATATAAATTGAATTCATATAAACCAAAATGTTGAGAGGTATCAAATTTCAATTACAAAAAGACACAAACTAAACAATTTAATAATTAATTCTCACACACACACCTATATATATATATATATATATATATATATATATATATATATATATATATATATATACATATATATATATATATATATATATATATATATATATATACATATATATATATATATATATATATATATATATATATTCAAAATTGATCATTATTTTGTTTAATAATAATTAATACTAAAAGAATATATACTGCTTTACAATTGTTTGAAAAAATATACATTGCAAGCAACATTTCAGGTAGTTTACTATAAACACATATTATTTTCTTCTGTTCTGGAGTTATATGCTCATAAGAATGGAACTTATATGATCTAACAATAAGTATTGAATATATATATATATATATATATATATATATATATATATATATATATAAATAATTAAATATTAAAGATAACTTGTGTCTACATATCTTTTATTTGATCCTTTCTGAATTCCTGATTCATTTCCAAGCTGAAACTGGTGAATGTATTTTCCGAATCTGTTGTGTTACCAATTACTTTAGTTTCTTTCCGGAGTTCAAAGTTCAAAGTTGAGAATCAAGTTTAAAGTTATAGCTATCAATATGTATACATTTTAAATGTTTACTTCAAGCTATGCGTTTGTTTAATGCACATAACTAAAGCATCTCAATAAGTATAATGTATCTACGTTTAGCTACATAAATATATTCACTTTTCAACTAAAATATAGTTGTATATATACTTTTAACAAAAACTTTATTCGATTCAAAATGTTGCGATTCGAATATATTAATAATGGAGATCATGTATATGTCTATCTGAAGCCGAAACTCTAATATTAGTTTTGACCGCTCTCTTTTATATCTACTAATCAGCCTCTATATATACCAACCCTTTCCCAAACATCACGCGTCTTTCAAATTTACATAATTAATGTGTGTTAAAGCTTCTAATAAATTAATATTCGCAAATATACACTCATGATTGTATTTTTCAGATTTTCAGATGTATTTTAAATATTTTCCTCGATAATAATAATATTAATAACATCATGAATAAAATAAATTAAATACATTTTTTTAAATCTATATAATTGAGTTACGTAATTAAATTAGATTACAATGGAATATGATGGAACAGCCGGCGTCCACTCCAACATTTGGTTACCCGCCCTCTAATTATTAAGTATGACGTTCTACTTCGAACGCACAGAAAGTTCTATTTAAAGAAAGAGAGAGAGAGAGAGAGCGAAAGAGAGATAGATAGATAGATAGATAGATAGATAGATAGAGAGAGAGAGAGAGAGAGAGAGAGAGAGAGAGAGAGAGAGAGATTGACACAAGACATGGTCGCGGTATTTGATAAATAACATGTGAACTACACATTCTCTGAGATTTATCGTACGAGTCGCTCAAAAATGATATATTAACTTTCATTTTTTTATTAAATTAAAAAAAAAACTTATTAGAAATTATGTTTTTAAGCTCAAATTTATTGAATCAAATTTCTGAATTAAAAAAAAATAATTGATTGCACCATTACTATTTTTTTGGTAAAAAAAAACAAACGCATTTTACTGAGCAATAAAATAACTGAATGAAAAATCGTATTCACTGTATTTTTTGAATTGTTGATTTTATTTTAGGTACACCTTTTTTTCGATTGGAAAAACTTCAAATATTATTATTACTTTAACGACCTTAAGTCAGTTAAATAATGTTCGTTTTACAGTTTACGCCGTAAAGAGTAAATTTTGTTTAACAACTGTTTTTTATTATTTTGTGTTTTATTTATTAAAATCAAAGATTGTGTGATTTTCTTTCTTTTTCTTTTCATAAAATTCAATAAAGCAACTAGAAAAAATATGCGACCGGAGCGAGCATATATTTGCTAGTGGGTTTAATTATCTTTCCCTAAAAATGGAGAAATAACACGAGAAAAATCCCCATAAGTTGGTTTACTGAACACTATTTGCAAATTATCATTAGTCGAATGTTTAGCTACATGATAAATATGTTTAAATTTCTTCAAAAATATAGTAATTATATATCATATTTAAGAAACATACCTTGCAATTAATAGCAGTGTTATGATCCTGCGTCCGAAATAGCGAATAACACTAGAAAAATCAGTTCGTTTACTGTACACTACCGAAAAATCTCCATCTGTATAATTTTCTACTTTAAACTACATAAATGTGAACTCGAAAATTAATGATGAAAGGAATGTAAAATATCCATACACAAGTTATCTGTAATATTAAATTCAATATGGCTTCAAGAAAAGATGCACACACACATTTATATATAAATATATATATATATATATATATATATATATATATATATATATATATATAATTTATTATGACAATATATGTATTAGCATATACTATCAGTCTCTTTAAAAGATGCAGCTCGATGATTGTTAATCAGTAACAACAGAGCATATATTGACATAAAAATGTTGTTTGACTCACGGCAAATGAAACGGACCGTAAAAAATACATCTCACAGAAATTTTATGTTTTTTGAAAATGTGAAAAAAAAACCAAAACATGGTTATTGGAATATTAAATGAACCTATATATATATATTCTTGCAAACATTATTATAAACACTAGAACTCTTCTGTTTGGTTATACCGATTTTATCTTTTCACTTCTTTTAATGAATTTTTTTGTGTTAAAATCAAACAAATTGATGAAAAATCCATATGTGTTATAAACGTGTTCGATTCCTACTCGAATCATCTTCAGGTTTTTATTGCAAAACTCGATTAAAAAGCTGGGGAAAAGATTGGAATTTTTTTAAACGTGCACATAACATATGAATACAATCTGTTTTTCATTTATTTATGTATTTATTTTTCTATTTATTAAATGTAATGGCTTATTCGTTTGGTGTAGTCGAATGATTTTTAATTTGTATATTCACACCTGATTCTTTTCAATCCATTGGAGTAAATAAAATATAATGTATAAAACTAGCAAATCCCAATCAAATCCAATTTAAGAATGTGTCGCTTTTGTACAGGTTTTCCTGGCTGGTGCGTTCCTGCTTTGGAAATGGAAGATGGTTATATGATGCCAGAAACCATGGCGATATGTAGATATTTGGCCAGAGAATATGGTAAGTACAATATATATATATATATATATATATATATATATATATATATATATATAAGGAAATTGACAACATCAGCATATATACCATGAAAATGAGTAGGAAGAAAAGAAGAAAAAAATCTATAAGACAGTCTTGCCTGACAAAGCTGTTCTACAGCGAAAGCTTGCAAACCAAAAACAAATGAATGACATTTTGCAGGATTGTTGATTGTCAAAATATTTCACTTAAATAAATAAATATATATATATATATATATATATATATATATATAATTATACATATTTGTCTTTATCTACATACATATACGTTTCATCTTTACGGAAATCGTCAGTGTAGAGAAGAATTATTACCCCGGCCGCCGGACACGAACACAAGAAAACGAGTTATTCTTCAAACTCAAATCTCAACGTCCTTACCAACACGGCCGTTCTCAACAACTTGGTAAATTGGTGAGAGATTAATCCTATTTAAAGCTAGCTGTCTTTAAGTGTTCGACTTTTGAAAAGAAACATGCACTGAAGCCATGATGCCGGCTGTGTTAATACTAATAACTACATAGTTCAGTCTAGTTTGGGTGCCACAAATAATTAATTATTAATATTTGTTTTTTCGACATAGTATCATTGTATACGTTTCATCCTTAATTCTTGTTAATAATTCACACCGGTCGCCGAAATTGAACCCTTGAACACGGGTTATATTTCAAACTCAAATTCCAACGTGTATATATATATATATATATATATATATATATATATATATATATATATATATATATATATATATATATATATATATATATATAATGGTTCTTCCCAAATATGATCTCGGGTTAAGATCGGATTCTAACTCTGCCTGATGAGATCTTAGTTTGTAATAGCTGTTGATCGATAACATCGACATGCCAGTGTCGGAGATTTTTTACATGTCTGTGTAAATAAAAATAATTATATATATATATATATATATATATACATATATAAGACAACATCACTATGAAAAGAATAACAGCACAAAACGGAAAAAAGACAACCTCCTGATGACGATTGCAAGATCGAAAGCGCTTGATTGACAGCCGACGAAACAACGCTCAGAGCCATAATGTTCAAACTACCACCCGAAAACAGAAAATAGCAAAGATAACAAAAAGAGAAAACTCCGTAGTATACAAGTAAACCTGCATAAATAATGATTTTATGCCTATATATATATATATATATATATATATATATATATATATATATATATATATTAGTAGTAAGTTTTTGAAAGGCTGTGGGCAATGCAAGTTCCGGGTAAGATGCAATAACAATAAATCGAATACGAAATGTGACTTACTATTTATTTTTCCTTTTTTTCTAAAATCTTACATAACAGCAAGAGTGTTTTTAGCTGTTCGTGTGATGTCCGGGTGATTCAAAATCACTATTTGATATTTCGGGAAAATTTTAATCACCCGGACATCACACGAACAGCTAAAAACACTCTTGCTGTTATGTAAGATTTTAGAAAAAAAGGAAAAATAAATAGTAAGTCATATTTCGTATTCGATTTATTGTTATTGTTTTTGTTCCTTACAACTTGCATCTTACCCGGAACTTGCATTGCTCACAGCCTTTCAAAAGCTTACTACTACTATACCCAGCAATGCTTCAAGCAAACTACCATTCTCTACTAATATATATATATATATATATATATATATATATATATATATATATATATATATATGTATATATATATATATATATCGACAACACATGGACTCCGGGTTTCTTAAAGTTTTATTGGCATAAAGCAAAGAGACAGAAATTACTGCATATGTACGAGGGAGAGAGAGACTGACGGAATCAGAAACAGCTTTCATCAGGCTATTTTGGGTCACCGCTTTGCACGGCCTTCTATTTTGGTTGTCAGGAACAAAATGGATCGAGTCCGCCCCGAACGGAAGTGACGTAACCCCTGTCTTCTGTTTTCTCCCCTCCCACTTTTTGGGTCGTCTCGTCGATTTGGCATCTTTGAATGTCTAACAAAGCGAGCTAGCAATTTATTTCGTAGTGTCTGCCAGGATACTTTGTCTGCTATTTAAAAAATCTTAACTAATCATGAAAAATCTGTTTACATTTGTAAGTTAATATTGTATTTTATGTTCATAGATTTTTACGGTGGTGCCCATTTGGAGATGATGAGGTGTGATTACATCAGCGACTGTCTCTATGAAATCATGGACGATCATATGAGATACTTCCACTGGCAGAACGGTCGCTTCAGGGTAAGTCAGCTATTTACGAATCTGATCAACATTTTCAATATACACATTTCGATACACCATTGAAATAGATGAGAAAATCATCTCTAATTAAATGACGGTTTAACACACCAAGTAGAAGAATACTTGTCCGAAGATTGGTTACTGATATAATAGTTTAACCAATCAGAAAGAGTTGCTCTGGGAACCAAGCACCTATTAGGTACTTGCTATATAAGTGAGAACTCGAACACAATCACCGGAGTAAAACTCAACTTGCCACCACGAATAACCGTCAGTTAATACTAGATTTCTTGTCGACACATATACAAATTTAGCCTTGCCCGCTGGGTCAAAGCTTCTCGACAGACGACACTAGCCACATAAACAAAGGAACTCACGTAAAAATCTATTCAGATACAGACTAAACAAAAGTCAAACGTACATACGCACATGCCGCTTAGTCTACCGAACTTTCACATTTCCACACGCGATCTCACAAGGCAACAGCCGAAATAAACATGTCTGCTCAAATTCTCTTTTGAGACAAAACAACACTTTCATCACCTAGAATACTCCATTGGCAGAACGGGCGCTTCAAGGTGAGTCATTTTATACCTCCGACACAGAGGTTATGTTTTCGGACGGCTTTGTAACTACGCTTGTTTGTTGTTGTGTACAATCTATCAAATATATCGCTTGACCAACCGTCACCAAGCTTGGTCAAAATATAAAGCATGGTTCAACTTAGCACTAATAAGATTTGAGGTGTCTAGGTCAAAGGTCAAGACGTTTTTGGTCTAGTTTGTAATTATGTTTTGTGAAATGTTAACAATAAGTATCAGACATTAATTAATAAATAGTCTTCAATTTTAGTTGCTGTAGAGTATTTTAACGTGATTTAGAACATAATATTGGCATAACCAAACGTTTAAAAAGGCAAATATATCAGATTTGCATTGAAGTTTATTCATAGCCCATAGACGCCAATTAAGTATGCTTCCTAAATTTTAATTCATTTTAAGATCCCTCAACCTAAAGCCTTATAATTTAGACATTTTAAAACAAAAATCATGTAACGATCTTGATTAAAATTGGAAAAAGGATTCTAGACATGAAGTTTAGTAGCATTATATTTTGATTTTAACCCTTTTAAAGGACATACAACTGATGCAAAAAGTGTCTGTTTGTCTCGGACAAGTATTTTTTCTAGTTTCTCTATATATTTGTATTTGACTTATTAATATATGTAGTTGATTTACTTCCTCTCCATGGGTTTAAACACAGAGTCAGGTATGGATTTTAATGAAAGTGCTTCTGTGGAACAAACTGGATACGAACTCAGCCTATATATATATATATATATATATATATATATACATATAAATAAATTGTTTTTGAAATTCATTAATATACTTTTTCAAGAATTACCTGTTACTTTTGAAATATAAAATATAATATTTTTGTAATATGGATTCAGCAAACATTTTTCTACTTTTTTTCTCTCCGTAGAATAACACAGCGGGAAGTGAATTGATGTCCGAGGATATAGAATGCAATGACATGCGATATCCTGCATACGATGTGAGTTAGGTTTTCATTATTTTTTATAATATCATGCTTCATGAGATATGCCTTGGATAGACATATGTAAACTTTCAATTTATCTATGTTAAGACGTTTACTTGCGTTCTCTAATAAATAGACGAAAAAGAGAGGAAGAAAAGAAGAGAGATAGAGAGAGAGAGAGAGAGAGAGGGAGGGAGAGAGAGAGGGAGGGGGGGTTACCGGTTTTAAGCACATTTTTAATTATCATCTGTTTGTCAGTCCATGTTTAATACGTCTTGTCCTATTCAGTCTTTCGCCAAACGTACAATCCTTCGAAAGCCACTTTCATGTCTTCGTCATGTTCGGTCACTTCATCGGATTCCTATATATACTGTATTTGGCAAATCTATGTCGTATCATAGAATTCAATAAAAGCAACCTGTTTTGATGTTAATATACTTAAGATAGATGGGAAACTCTATTCGCATTTATACATTTGTATATATATATATATATATATATATATATATATATATATATATATATATATATATATATATATATATAAGTTAAATGGACGAAGAGTGATAAACATGCACGAATGTCCAAATTTATTTCAAAGTTCAATTGTTCAAAACAGGGTATATTCTGTAATAAAATTATGTTTATTGTTCTTTCCTTAAGCCAAGGCTTTTCAAAGATCGAGATCTTATCATCAGAGGAATTATACAGATAGATAAGTTGGCAATAGAAAAGCCAAAGTTCAAGATTTGAAAAATATATATATATATATATATATATATATATATATAAATGAATAAATGCAGAAAGATTTTTTCATTGATCCTAAGTATATTAATATCAAAACAGGTTGTGTTTATTTAATTCTATAAATGATAAATATGATTTGTTCCGGACTTTTGAATCGAAGTGCTTAAATAATTATTTCTACACTGACGATACCAGAAGAATGAAACGTACACGTATGTAGACAAACAAATATTTATATATATATATATATATATATATATATATATATATATATATATATATATATATATATATATATGAAGCAATCCAACAAAAGATATAAGCGTCAACTAATATCTTATAATTAGTGAAACATCCGGATAAAAACTAAGGACTTAAGGATACTTTGCTTGAACTTTGAATTCTAATAAAATTTGATTGACACCTTATTTTATTACTTCATTTCATATTATAATATATATATATATATATATATATATATATATATATATATATATATATATATGTGTGTGTGTGTGTGTGTGTGTGTGTGTGTGTGTGTTAATCATTGATTTATTTCGTTTACTGATGCATGTTTTTCTTCCTTTTAGCACTATATGTATTGGAGATATATGAACACCTGTAACCGTATACTGCCTTTCCTAGAAAGAACACTGCAGATGTGCAAGAATGGTACGCAGTATTTCATGGGAGAGCAGGTATGTAGAAGAATCTTGAAATTTATTATCCTCGGGTGTATTTCTACTGTTGGGTGCATCGAAGAAAAATTCTGTCGTGAACACGATCCGGTGTTTAGAAAATGTTATGTTTCATTACATGACTAAAATAAAGACTGCCTTGAAACAGCTGTAAATAACTAAAATAATCTGTATATGCTCTTTATTTTGTACTTCATCTAAACGGACTACTATCCACGAAATGTCTATATATCTCTAACAAGAAAAGGTGATTTAAAAATCTATATAAAAATCTAAGTCGAAAGATCGAATGTCTTTACGGAAAATAAGAAACCTATTTCGTTCCGTATTATCTTTTTTTCACACCCTCTCAAGAACAGCTGCACTTCGAGCAGTTTGGGGCCTGTCACAACGCTGGCCACTCTCAGCTGATGTGCGGCCATTTTTGAATCGGTTGAACCACTCCTTAATTTGTGTTACACACATTGCATCTTCTCCAAACACCTGCTGAATCTAACGCTACGGCGTAGATGAACACCATTCCAAAAGAATACATCCAGAGTTGTTTCCGGCAGTTGATGGATCGGTTGGCTAAGTGTGTGCAAGCACAAGGGGCCTATTTTTAAGTGGGTAGTTTTCCACCCTCATCACGTATTTTATATATTTTTTTATTTCCTAAGTTCAGATACTTTTTAGACACCCCTTTGTATATCTACTTATAATAAAACTAGAAAGTAGAAGTTTCCGCCTCGTTAACCATATTCATACAATCTTTGTTTTTATTTTATTTCCCCCCGCAGATGATGTGGTGCGACATGCTGTTTTATTGCTGCTTGGAGACCCCGTTCATGGACGACCCGGCATTATTTGACAACTATCCTATGCTCAGGGCTTTATGGTCACGGGTCGGTCATCACCCCAGAATTTTTAATTATCTTACCAGGCGCCCATACTCTCATTGGTAAGAGGACTTGACATACCCTTTCGAGTTTCGCCATTCAGTCAACTCCAATCAACGGATTTAAGAAGAAATTAGAAGCAACAACACCTCTGACGTCAGATAAACGCAACGAAAATTCCTATTTTTCAAAGAATCCCAACAAAGAAGGAAATATACTTTTTTTTTTACAGAATCAAGGAATCGTATGGCAAATATGTTGAAAATGCTGGCCCATGATCAGTAGGTTGCGCGTTCAAATCACGCCGGGGTCACCATTTTATTATTGATATCATATGAAGTTGACGGATATCTATCTTTATAGAATGTCTATGTAATACGTAGACGACATAAGAGGTAAACAAAAAAAACTTCTATTTTGGCAGTTTTGACAAAGAATTAAAAACAGAGAAAAGGAATTAAAAACCGCACACAAAAAGAGTTAATGTGTACAAAGATAGACACAACGCACCTTTGTAAATTTCATCTTGTCGCTGGTAAGTTCAAAGAGCCAGCAACATACCCTCTGGTTCATACGATTCTCGAAACTCCAACTGATTTAAAAGCGATGAAAATTCAGAATGCAAATTCGCTGTACAATATCAAACAGATTGTATTCTTACGTCAAGACATCTGATTAGCCGATAGACCGATTACGGAATGCTACGTGTCTATTTACATCAAGAGAAAATAGTACATAAAACTATTTGACTCATACAGACCTAACCTACTGTGGTTACGTTAGTGAGTATTATTCTCAGCAATGATCTACATTGTATGCCTTATGTTAAATTAAACTAATCATAGTGCTGCGCTATGTCCGCGTTTCATTGCCTTTGTCTTTTTTATTCGTTGGCCTCTGAAATTCGTACACATAAGTTTAACCGACAGCTTTAAATGTCTCACAAAGTTAGTACATGTAAGCGTGGTTGTAGAATGCACCCAAAAAGGTTATATTTTTTATTACTCACCATTAAGATGTGCCCAAACGCCAGCTCAGGCCAGATGGTTGTGTCGTCTAAGAACTCGTGATAACCTTTTTGCCTCAAATATATTCAAGGAAAGTGATCGTTCTAGCCTCTCAGTTCTTAGTAGTTCAGTCACAGTCACGCGAGGTTTTCATCGTCGCTTAATATTCAACATCCGTACGCCTCCATACTCTTGTCCGATAGCAGCTGCGTCATAGTGGAGCACCTTATTCGTAGAGTATAATTTGAGGACGTTATCTTTACTACAGCAATATTCGGACTTATTTAGCACGACAGTGGAACAATTCTTCTGAGCCCATAAAAATTATCCGGGTCATCACATAAATAAACTGGAAATTTGTTGTGTAGATCACACGTAGCAGTGGCTCGTTTTCTCTCTGTTTCTTTTTCGTTGTTAAACTTTAAGTTAATGGGAGATTAATCAACTATTCTCAGTTCCAGGAATGTCAGGTGACTGATATGCGAGGTTTTCAACAATTCTGCCTTTTTTTCTGTTTCTATTTACTAACTTTTTGATCCTGGGAGATTATCACTTTAGAAGGATACTGTTTAACGCACGTCTTCGCCCCACGAAGCTTCCGATTGGACACTACCTTCTCTCGGTGCCCCCGCCTTAAGCCATGTGACTTAGCGTCTGCTAATATCAATTCCAACACTATGTTTCTGCCGTTCTGGACTAAAAATGTATACTCACCCAATTTCTTACATAATCTAACATAAGATAGAAACTCTGAAACATGAAGTCAATAATATTTAGTCAGATAGAAACTTAGACATATCAGAGAGACACTAGCGAGAGCAACTATTACAATTAAGATACATATTTAAGATGATCTTAAACAATCTTTAGTAATTAAGTGATGAGCTTAAAATAAGTAACTCTACCTCTCTCCCCTATTTAATGTTTGCTTAATAAACCATTTATCTTCTGAGATGGTATTGTTCAATAAATTTAATGCTAATTAATGTTATATGATGGTGATGATATTTCATTAGAGCTAACAACATGATCTCAGTCTCAGTACCAACACACACGCACGTATGAGAACACGGCAGTCTGCGGTCAGGTATACTTCTAAGTTGATTTAAATGTTAAAGAGTAAAGGAATTTTGGAGTTAATGATTAATAAGGCTATTTCGATGAACTATCTCTGCTATGTAATATTTAACGATGATGTTAATATTGTTTACATAAACATGATTTAATCCTCTGATACAAATGTGTTATCGTCAGTTATTTTAGTATTAAATTGACTGCATTGACTATCACTAAATTGCGAGTATATAACTTAATAATAAAATAAACGTTTCTGATTGGATTAAATCGAATGTATACAGGGTATTACAAAAAATCATCATCTATTTTACAATTTTAAAAACATCAAAGTGTATTTCTGATGATAAGAAAACATACACTAAAATTAAATTAAAATAAAAAAATGTTTTACTTTATTATTGTATCATTTTATTTACGCCATATTGTTTGACGCCATCTTCCCCCACGCCATCTTGATTTGGCTTTACCGCCATCTTGATGCATACAGCACAGGGAGGTGTTACGATAGTTTTTATTATGATAAAGTGCGACCAGCGCATTTTATATTGTGGTGGTTCCATAAAAATATTTTTTTCATAAGAAAGCCACAAACAATTGCCCTATTAAAATAATTTATTAAAGAAGAAGAAATGTTAGAACATGTGATGCAATCAGTTGAGAGCGGTTTTCAAAAAATGTGTGGCAAGTGGGGGACATTCAGTTGAATGATAGACATTTTTGATATGCATTGTGTGTTGTGTATAAGTTTTCTTATTATCAGAAATGCAGTTTTAATGTTATCAAAATAATTTAAACATAGATGACATTTTGAAGATCATTATATGTATATGTACAATATTTACTCGTAAACTAACTAACAGATCATTATACATTTTAGAACACAGCTGATAGGCGTAAGGTGTTGGAATGTGGGCTATATTTTCTTTATTTTAGTTTATGAAAATAAGGGTAAAAAGTTGTTAAACGCTTTTCGTGAAAAATCAGATTTATCAAATTTTGTTAAATAAAAAAAAAATTGATATTAGACATCGATCAAGAAATATTCATCAAATGTAAGTTTCTTTCGAGCCTATATAAATATAAAAATATTTTATATATATATATATATATATATATATATATATATATATAATATAAAAAATATTTTATCTATATATATATATAAATATTAAAAAATATATCATATATATATATATAAATATATATATATATATATATATATATATATATATATATATATATATATATATATCAATTATTTTTTAAACTGTACATTGCATTATATTTTGGGTGTAGTAGGTTGTATCAATCTAGTCGTGGCGCTCTGAGTAGAATTCGGCTGTAAGAAGCACATTGACTCTTAAGCACAGTTGAAATCAAGGGGAACAAGTATTCGCCTACTGAACAGTGTTGCAGAGTCGATCTGTTCCTAACAGTCGTATTCGACCTAGATATGTCATGACCAGATCAGGGAAACCCTAGTAAAAAAAAACGAACAGACACTGTGATCTATAGTTTTGAAATAAAATACTTTGTATTAGCTCTTGAATAACCTGTGATACATGTGACATAAAAGAATATATATATATTTATATATATATATATATATATATATATATATATATATATATATATATCGTCTGTTCTTGTTGACAGACTTTAAGAAAGTAAAATTAAAGATGTGTAAGGCGGGGTTACGCAAATTTGAATTGAAAAAAGAGGTCACACATCCTTAATAAAAAAATATTTTGAATCGTATTATAGAATTTAAAAAAATGTTCTTTTTTTAAAACAAAAATGATTTAATCTATTAAATATATATATTATGTATTAAATAGATTAAATCATTTTTGTTCGTAAATATATGTCTGAGACTTTCGCTGATAAAACAGCCTTACACATTTTCAATGTAACTTTCCTCAAGTCCGTCAACAGGAACAGATGATAAATAACATTTCGAGACCTACGAAGATATTTAACCCTAACCCTAACCCTAAAAGAAGCAAGATGAAGAGCAAAATAACAAAAAGAAAGAAAATAAAATAACTCTGTGACAAATTTGCTTTATCAGCGAAAGTCTCAGACATAAATATATGAAACAAATTATTTTATTCATTTAATATATAACGTTTTTTTTCAAAATACCATTCAAAAACCGTTTTATTAAGTATGTGTGACCCGTTTTTCAATTCAAATCTGCGTAAATTAGGATCTTAGTTTCGAAGGGGAATTGGCTGATGAATTTGCCATAATTTACATCTGTCTTCATCTGAGTCCATCTTCAGGGGGAATGTAGCTAATCAGTCTAGACCATGTGTAGTATTTATAGAAGGTGTTTGGCGGGAATTATGTACTAAATACGGAGCTATATTGGAGCTATAAACATTTATATATATATATATATATATATATATATATATATATATATATATATATATATATATATATATATATATATATATATATATATATAAGCTTTGAGTCAGAAAGAAAATGCAGTTTAAATTCCCAAGGATACTTACAAAATCGAACATATCACAGACTTACCGCTGGAAAATTCACAAGTACAAAAAAGGATTCAAGTATATAACAGTAAAAAAAACAGGGGACCTTGACTTACATTGTGAAATATAAAACGGGGGATCATCAGCTGTTTACTAAATAACTGTTTCGAAAATTTAAAAACAGAAAAGTTTTAAAATGCATTGCTATCCAGTGGTACTGATCAAATGACCACTTCCCCAAAAACAAATGTAAAAACAATTCAGTATTTATTTCAACAATATATATATATGTAAGTAAATATATAAATAAATAAATAAATAATAATAATAATAATAATAATAAAACAATACTCTTAAGACTACAATGTTATATGCTAATTCACATATCAAATAATAAATGATGATGATGATGATGATGATGATGATAACACTACTGAAACACTCAAGAACCATTCTGCGATATATATATATATATATATATATATATATATATATATATATATATATATATATATGGGAGGGTAGATTCTTGAATCGTTTCGGCCAGGATTTCATTGGATGTTTTGCTCCACTTTTCAAACTTTGAGTAGTGGTAGCAAAACAGTAGCACTTCTTTTGTGCAACAGTCCATGGTTGGGCTTTTAAGCCTCTTATGTTTCTTTTTTTTGTTGTTGCTGCATTTTATGGAGATAGGGGGCCAGGACCTTTTGTCTCAAGGTCTGATTGCTGACCCTGGTTGGCGTCTGTCATGGCTGGATCACCATTTCCAGAGGCAGGAAGTTTTACACCATTGCTTACATCTTCCCGCTGTATGAACGGGTCGATGGGTTCTTTTTAATCCTGGGTGCTGTCCTGCCAGTATTTATTTTTGTTTTCATTCATATTTTTTATCCTTCATTTCTTTATTGTCAACGGCTTCTAATTCATTATTCGAAGCTGCCCTCTATTAATATAGAGAGTGACTTCAAATATAAAGTATCCTCATGTCAGAATCTCTGACAAACCCCTGTACAGAGAGACCGAAGACACCCGTAAGGTGGTGTTAAGTAGGCATTCAAGTCCTCCCCAGTAGACATGCAAGTCCTATATACGTGTCTGTGTGTATACATAAATATATACATAGATATGAATAATAAAATAAGAGTTTTCTAAAATTAAAACAATTTAATATATTTGATCAACAAGTCTCCCCAGATTTCCCGTACTCCCACCTATTTTCGATCACCACCGCAAATGACATTGCGTTATCGCAACAGCCGCCTACTATTGATTTCTCGCTGGCAACGACCATTGGTCTACCCTGAGATTTGAGTGTCAATGAGCCTCCCCAAGGTCTCAGAACTCTCCGCACTCTTCCAGTGAAGGTCTGGTTAGTACTGTCTCTCCTCGGCCTTCTCATCCTCCTTTAACATCTACGATTATTTTGTGTGTTGTCAGCCGAGGCCGATGCACTTCTATTTTTTTTATTTTTTAGGTGTGTGTGGGGGGGGGAGAAAAGATTGTGATGTTTCTTGTAGTTTATGCTCCTTGGTTCGTGATGTGGTGATCTTCCTGTGTTTTTTTTCTTGCTGTTGTAATTTCGATGTGACTGGTTACCATTTGTAGCTGGGGGTAGCTTAGTTTAATTATATTATTATTATCCGTTTTCTTTTTCTTCTTCTTCTTCTTCTTCTTGTTCTCCTTCTTCTTCTTCTTCTTCTTCTTCTTATTATTATTATTCCTTTTCTTTTTTCTTCTTCATGTGGCCTTAATAATAACATGTTTCCTGCCTTTAATTGTACTCAAGTAATTAAACCTTTCATTTCACGAATATTTTTCTTCTTTTTTTCTGTTTTTTTCCTGTTGTCTTTTCTTTTTGTTTTCTTTTTCTATTTTCTCTCTTTCTGGTTGTTCGGAATTCTTTGTACTCATTTCGAAAGAATTCAGAAATGTTTCTATTTATTCTCGGTCGTTTCTTTGTTTGATTCTGTACTTTTACAAAGATTCTTCTTGGTACTTTAACCCATCTCTTTCTCTCTTTCTTTCGCTCTTGCTATTTTTCCATTCCCTATATTTCAATACCTATATATCATTTCTCTTTTTCTTTTGCCTACTCGCTTTCATTTCCCCCCTCCGCCTTTTTTAATCTCACTTATTCTCTGTCTACCTCTCTCTATATCAATGTCTACATCACTGTCTTCCCCCCCCCTCTCTCACTATCTATCTCTTTCTCCCCTCCCTCTCCCCCTCTCTCTCTCTCTCTTACTCTCCCTATATCTCTCGATTAATCTCTTTCTCGGTCTCACACAATCTCTACATATCTCTCTCGCTATTTCTCGCTATATCCCGTGCCCTAATTCTACCCCCTTCTGGTTATATGCTTCTCCCTATATATGTATCACTCTTCTCTATCTCGCTCTTTCTATCTCCTTTCTCTCTCTCTCTCTCTCTCTCTCTCTCTCTCTCTCTCTCTATATATATATATATATATATATATATATATATATATATATATATATCTTTGTCTATGTATCTCTTCCAGCAGTTACGTCACCAAGGCAGGACGTTTCTAATCTGACGTGTAAAATAAGGATAGAAGGTCTTTCTTATTAGACCGAACTTGTTGAAAAGGGGGAGAGGGGGAAGTGGGTTCGTCAGAAATGGTTATGAGACTAGATTTACAAGATCAACAGTCTTCCCAAGTTGATCAGCCCTATTTACCAATGCAGTGGTTTACAGGCGCAGGGTAACCCGCTTAACCTTTTATACCTACGGTAGCATCGGGATTATATCTTACGCCTCGCGAACAGGGGTTATGTTATACGACCACGAAGAACGATTCGCAAAAGTAATTATTATTAAAGGATATAAAACAAAACATCGACCCATAACTTTAGCCTACTCGACTATGTGTCCGTAGATGCAGCACTTTTCTTTTATTCCAGAGCCCAAATTTAGGTGTTTGAGGATTTAATGTCGACCACATAGATAAGATTGATTTCTCGAGCTACACAGACACAGCTAGTAACACAACACATAGTTTCTCTATTGAGCATTTCTTTTCAGAAACCGTGACTTTCCTGATCCGCCTCCCATATAGTGAAGATCAGCAAGCCTCATCTCTCGACCTTTTTTGACAACACTGCTCGAGCCCCGTGTGATGGATGACCACAGTGCACTATGGAACGTTGATTACTTTGTGTTACTGGTTGATATCGCTTTAAACTTTCCACCCCATACCGAAGCGCCGTTACTTAAAACGACGAGATATTACCAACGACCTCATCGGGAATCCATCAAAGATCTCATCAAGGAATTAGACCCGGTTCACACAAAATTTATTTTTTATTTTAAACAATGAACTATTTGTTTCCTGTCAAAATTAGCTTTCTCCTAAGACTATTAACCACAAAACATTGCTATATGTAATCCTGTGGGATGAGTTACCTGTGTTTCCGTGAAACCACGAGTATCGCTGTATGTGTCGTATTCTTTGAAATGGATATATATATATATATATATACAGTGTAACCCGGATATAAGAGAGCTGTCGGGACCGGATAATAAGTCTCTTATATCCGGGTTCCTCTTATATCCGGGTATGGTCTATTTTGTTTATGTAAGTATGGAAACACCACATATAACGCTTTTTACGCATAGAACACTAGTTTATTTAACAGTTATATACATAAAAAATACTTTTCAATCTGTTTTCACAAATAATTCAGTCAAAAATTACTTTTTCTTAAAAAAGGCAGTCATTTTTGATTGTACACAAATCTCTTTGTTAAACCCGGATATAAGAGAGCTGTCGGGACCGGAGAATAAGTCTCTTATATCCGGGTTCGCCTTCTAACAACAACAACAGCAACAAAAGAACCCTTTTTTACGAATATTTAATGGATATGGCTATAGTGAAGGTCATAGGAAGACTCACCAACGAGGTTAGAAAATTTAGCAACGTCTTTTGACTGATTTACGACACCACACTGTCACTCAAAACGAACTCCCTTATATTAGGGAAGACGGGACAGGAGAAAAAGTATCTTATAGCCGGGTTTCTCTTATATCCGGGTCTCTTATATCGGAGTCTAAATTATAGACATTAACACAGGCTGTAATTTGGGACCAGAGACAATTCGGGTTTCTCTTATATCTGGTGCTCTTATATCCGGGGTACACTGTATATCAATCCACAGATAAACAGTTTTACTGTACCACAGCTCATCAGTGTGGTTAGAAATGTAACTTTCTCAAGCCAGGGTTGGATCTTGACTATCTAAAAAAGAGTCGGCGCTTAACACGCCTGGTTTTTACTAAGATCATATATATATATATCATCATCGTGGTGAAACCACGATGATGATATATAAATAAAGATATTTTCTAACAAAAAATATCTCATACGACACAAATCTTATTTTAATTTGAAAATTGTAGTTGTTTCTTAATAACCTCACAATCAGAGCACTGTTAATTACAAATGCCTAATTTATAGACAAATAAATATACAGATTCATCGAAAAAAAACGACTTACAATTGAACATCACCGAAATATCCGTTTTTATTTCAATACTTTATCCGCCATTTAAAAAATTATAGATCGTCCGTCTTGAAATATACAGGTAATTATGTTTCTACTACACGTACTGACTACACAATAGAATCAAGGGAGGCGCGAGAGCGCTCTAACCTCCTAATAGACTACACGAATGACCTATGCTGGAAATCTCATTTGTTTGATCAATCATAACTCAAAAACCAATGAACCAAATTAGTAAAAACTTTGCACAAATTTTTTATTTGATAGGTTCTATAAGTGTGTAGAATTTCAGCATCATTAGTCAAGGCAACCCAGAGATCCAGAAAGTTCAATCATGGAATCATGTAATCTGCGTGTACGTACGTATGTGCCACCCTGTATCTCATCAACTATTTGATGGATTCAGCTGATTTTTGGCAGAGATACAGGTTCTAGGGTCTAGTTGATGGCATTTTAATTTCAGTTTACCATATACCTTAGTTTTCCAGAAAATTCCAAAACACCTTACAAATGACCATTATCACTGTTATTACCGAATTTTATCCTCTGACGAGAAGAGTTTTATCTTTGAAAAACCATGGTTTAAGGATTAGTGTAACTCCTTGCCTCTGAAGTTTCGATGTAATAAAATTTGTATTAATTTTATGTAATTTTATGCAATTTTTTATATTCATCTTTACTTATTTAATATATATATATATATATATATATATATATATATATATATATATATATATATATATAATATTTGTAAGAAAAATATCTTTAATGGTGATCATTGGTGTCCTGAAAGGAATGCTTTGGTAAGCCTTCATAAAATCACACACACACACACATATATATATATATATATATATATATATATATATATATATATATATATATATATATATATAATGAAGATATTTTTTTTATAAAATATTTAGAAAACCTTGCACAACGCAGATTATTTGTTTTTAAAATAAATTATTTATTCATCTCAAAAACATTTTTTTTTATAAACTTGAGTACTTTTGGTAAATCTACCATCTTCAGAAGAATATTTCTTCTTTTTCTTGTTTTTTCTTTTTTTCTCTTGGTTGAGACATTCTCGTGGCCAAGTTGAAAATCCGTCTAGGTGTTTTGACGAAGTGAAAAAAGTGTTGATATGGCTGTGTGTCACGTGGTCGGCGTGGAAGGATACTTTGAAAAGTCACACAATTTGAAGCGTTGGGTGGCTGGCTATAATACAGATATTTTTTTAATAAAATATTTAGAAACCTTGCACAACGCAGATTATTTGTTTTTAAAATAAATTATTTATTCATCTCAAAAACATTTTTTTTTTATAAACTTGAGTACTTTCGGTAAATCTACCATTTTCAGAAGAATATTTCTTCTTTTTCTTTCTTTTCTTTTTCTCTCTTGGTTGAGACATTCTCGTGGCCAAGTTGAAAATCCGTCTAAAATATTTAGAAAACCTTGCACAACGCAGATGTATATATATATATATATATATATATATATATATATATATATATATATATATATATATATATATATATATATATATATTTAGATTTTTCACTTATAAAATAGATCATTCAGTGAAGACCGGGGTTGTTCCAATAAAAAACAAGCTCGATGATACTCGATTACAGAGTACAGAGCATTTATATGTGATTTTATGAAGGCTTACCAAAGCATTCCTTTCAAGACACCAATGATCACCATTTTTTTCCTCTTCTCTTCTTAAGTGACCTCAACTATTACAACGCCACATTGTGTTTTGTCGGCAGTTGAAACCAGTATTCCAGACATTTAATTTCCCTGATGATCTGCCAAGCAAGTAACTGCTTGGTAGTGAAACACGTGTAGGAAAAAACATTTAATTTGAATAAATAGCATTTGTAAGAAAAAATATCTTTAATGGTGATCATTGGTGTCTTGAAAGGAATGCTTTGGTAAGCCTTCATAAAATTACATATATATATATATATATATATATATATATATATATATAACCTCTCCCACAACGGTAAGATGTGACACAAGGTCGGAAAGTGGGATTTGGTAAGTTAGCACCCTAGAGGAAGAGCACTTATGACCTTTAAAAATTGCCTGGGCAGCCCCGTCGGCATTCCCCGGTATGGTCGCCTCAGGCGATAAGCAATAAACAAACCCCTTCTCAAAGGGTGAGAAGGCAAAGCCTGGGAAGGTGGACCTCCTAGGAAGGCACAGGACAATACCTCAGACCGACGGAATCAAGACCCTAAGAACAGATACTATACTCTGATCTTGGCCAATTTATTTAGACAAATAAAAATAAGTACAAATCTATTTGGCTTAGGCATGACACCATATTTTTTTTGGGGGGGGGATCTCGAGTGTCATTCTTGACAACAAAAACTTTTGCCTCCTCTAAACTAGACACTATCACCACAATACCGCATTCACTCCATGGTTTTTGTCCTACTTAAAAAGATCCCTAATAGTTTCAATGAGTTTTTATTTATAATAATAAATATACATGAGTGATGATAGGGAGTGGGACAATCTACAAACACTCAGAAATAATGAAAAATAAAGAACCAAATATAAAGAAAGGAAGATTTTTTTAATTATACATATAATGGTTCAGGAAGTTTAAAAGGTTGGCGACGGCTGGTCAAGAACGCTGTTTAATTAGAATGTAAGGGAAGTAACTCGGATAAAACGAAAATGCATAAAGATAAGTTAAACAAGAGTTATAGCCCTTGAATTTCTTTTCGGGCGCACTACACAATGTTTTAAATGAATTGGGAATGCAAAGTATACAAGAAAAAGAGAAGCTAAAAATTAAGACCCAAGCTAAAATCGTTTCTGGATGTTTACGTAGACGGCCGGAAAATTCCGATTTATCAAAGCGATACTGAATTTTAACGAGTTAGCACGAGTTATTACATCTTCCGAAGGAGTGATTCAATTTTGTCAGGAGGAAAAAAACAAATAAAAAGAAATAGGGAAAAAACAAACTTTTTCATGCAAAAAAAACAACATTTTATAACCTTAACCCGGCAATTATCCAGATTAGGACCCAATCTAAAATCGACTTGGTGTTGGTTAGGGCTAGCTTGGGTAATCTGGACAAGTATCCCTTTACCCTAACACCGCTGTAACACTTGTTCTGTGATATTTTTTTCTTAAAATCAAAATTTAACGTGTAAAAAAAAAGCCTCGTTTTGGATTTTTTGGACGTAAGTAACCGACTTTTCATTCGGCTTTTTTCGGCCGTCAACGTAAACATCTGGAAACTACCGACGCCAAGTCGATTTTAGCTTGGGTCCTAATCTGTAAGAGTACCAAAACTTGTTATCTGTCGAATGTTATCAGATTTCATCATTAATTGTTTGGCTTAGCAAAAATAATATAATTTTCCTGTTGACTTTTTATTTTTAGTTAAAGAACGGCACTGGTACAGCTTTCTCGGCCTTTTCGATCAAAGTGTAGTATCTGTTCCGATCGATACTGCACCCCATAGACCGGTATTTTCTTGGCCTTCGGGGCTTGATTTACACCGGTCTGTCCTGTGCAGTTCTAGGAGGTCCACCCTCCCAGGCTTTGCCTTCTCACCCTTTGAGAAGGGGTTAGTTTATTGCTAATCGCCTGGCCCCTACCGGGAAATGCCGACGGGGCTGCCCAGGCATTTTTTGACGGTCATAAGTGCTCTTCCTCTAGAGTGCTGACTTCTCAAATCCCACTTTCCCGACCTTGTGTCACATCTTGCTTTGTGGGAGGTAGATAAATACCGCTCTTGATCAAGACAAAACCGAATTATAGCATTATTTATTGCTTTTGCCGATGACAGATTTACGGCATATGAGAAGTTCGAGGAACGTTTGCTGAGTCCAGGCGAGATCGTAGATGTGTATTTGGCAGATTTACGGAAACTGTCAGTTCTATTTGAAGGAATACCAAATGAGGTGGATATGCAAGGTAAAGCCGAATCAGATCCAGAACATTAGGTCGGATGTTTAACTGTAAGTAATTTATGTGATTAAAATAGGATTTATCCATAAAGAATGGATGGCAGATTTTGTTAATGCAAATAGGTCACACATTCAACGAAGGTCAGACACTCTACTTGAGAAATTGGCTATTCTAAAACTTGATGTCCTAATAAGGGCAAACCGTCTTCACTGGTTCGGGCATGTTGAAAGAAGCAAAAGGTATATCAGCACATGCAGAGACTTAAGGCTGGACAGCAAAAAGAAAGCTGGGTGTCCTAGGAAGACATGGAAAGAACCCATCAGGCAAGACAGTAAACAGTGGCAAATGGACACAGTCAATCCCTACAACCGTGACCACTGAAGACTTCACTGGTTCGTGCATGTTGATAGAAGCAAGGGGTATATCAGCACATGCAGAGACCTAAGGCTGGACAGCAAAAAGAAAGCTGGGCGTCCTAGGAACCATCAGGAAAGACCGTAAACAGTCAATCCCCACAATCGTGATCACTGGAGACTTAGCATAAGGACAGCCTAACAGCGTCGAACCTCTTGTCAAAGGGAACATAGCCGATAAACGTGGATAGTGAGTGAGTGATAATAACGCACTTAGCTTCTTAGCTATGGCACAGACGACTGATAACATGACACATTTTTAAATAATCATCTAAAAATCAGCAAGGGGGGTAACTCATTTTGAATCGAAAGATATAATAGTTGTTTACCTTAGGTATTAAAATAAAAATTAAAATGACTTCACTACATCCCGGGCAACGCTGGGTCGGAACAGCTAGTATTCTAAAGATACCAACTTGTGACCCTTCCTCAGATGTGTATTTTAGCTAGTCTTTGTATGTAATCCTAAAAAAGGGGTTCAACCTTTTTTGAGGAAAAAGAAAGTTAAATCCTTTTTTTAGGCTTACATAAAAAGACTAGATGAAGTATAACAAAAAAAAACGAGGAAAAAGGAAATATCTGCTCCAAATTAGTAAAAAAAAAAATTTGATGTCAAAATTCCAAAATTTTTTAATGTCACCCCCCTCCTTGAAATAAAAAAATAAAAGTGTATGCATGTAGGTATTTAGGGTTTTTTCTGTTTTTTAATTTAATTTGTGCTTTTATTATGAGTGGAAAGTGTGTCAGTTAGTAATAGGGGTTAGGGTTAGGGTTGGAATTTGGTGAGTGTGAAAATGTTAAAAGAGTGAACTATGTCAGGCGGGTCAAGAGATGCTGTTTGCTGGTGACATACCTAAGTGGATGGGGAGGAGGGGGAAGAAGAAGAAAAAGAAGGAAAAAGGGGAAAAAAGAAAAAGATAAAAAGAAAACACTGGAAAAGGAAGAAGAAAGAAAAAAGAAAGAAGAGAGAAAGAAGGAAAAGAAGATAAAGAAAAAAGAGACGAAGAAAGAAAAAGAGAAAAAAAGGGAAGAAGAAAGAAAAAGAGAAAAAAGGAAGAAGAAAGCGACAAAGAAAACGAAGAAGAAGAAGAAGAAGAAGAAGAAGAAGAAGAAATAGAGGGGAAGAAAAAAGGGGGTAGGAGAAGAAAGGAGAGGGCGAAGGTAAGGTAATAAGATAAACTATTTTTTAGGCTTACATAAAAAGACTAGATGAAATATAACAACAACAAAAAACGAGGAAAAAGGAAATATCTGCTCCAAATTAGAAAAAAAAAAATGATGTAAAAATTCCAAAATTTGTTATTGCGATCCCCCCCTCCTGAAATAAAAAAAACGTAGTGACAAACCTAGAAGCAGACACGAACGAAAACAAAACAAAATATTGAAATTGTGGACAGTTCTTTATTGGTTTTTATTTAATAGTAAAATGATTTTGAATTCAAACCAAATCAAAAATATTAAAATGTTGAAAAAAGGGGTCTTAATTCTCTGATCCAGAAAGGGGTTGACTTAAGCAGCAAACGCCAACTCAATTTGACGATTCTTGGTTCCTTCCATGCAGCAAGAAATTGGAACACAACTGATTTTCTTTGACTGGAGATATTTCTGAAGAAGACAAATAAAAAAATAAAAGGGTGCTTTAGTTTGTTGTAAGCATTGTGTGTTAGGGTGAGAGTTAAGGTTAGGGTGAGGGTGAGGGTGAGGGTGAGGGTGAGGGTTAGGGTTAGGGTTAGGGTTAGGGTTAGGGTTAGGGGTAGGGTTAGTGTTAGGGTTAGGGTGAGGGTGAGGGTAAGGGTAAGGGTTAAGGATAGGGTTAGGGTTATGGTTAGTGTAAGGGTTAGGGTTAGGGTTAGGGTGAGGGTAAGGGCTAGGGTTAGGGTTAGGGTTAGGGTTAAGGATAGTTTTAGGGTTATGGTTAGGGTAAGGGTTAAGGTTAGGGTAAGGATTAGGGTGAGGGTTAGGGTTAGGATTAGGGTTAGGGTAAGGATTAAGGTAAGGATTAGGGTGAGGGTTAGGGTAAGGATTAGGGTAAGGATTAGGGTAAGGATTAGGGTGAGGATTAGGGTTAACCTTAGGGTAAGGGTTAAGGTTAGAGTAAGGGTTAAGGTTAGGGTAAGGATTAGGGTGAGGGTTAGGGTGAGGGTTAGGGTTAGGGTAAGGATTAGGGTAAGGATTATGGTGAGGGTTAGGGTTAAGGTTAGGGTAAGGATTAGGGTTAGGGTTAGGGTTAGGGTTAGGGTTAGAGTTAGGGTTATGGTTAGGGTAAGGGTTATGGTTAGGGTAAGAGTTAAGGTTATGGTTAAGGTTAGGGTTAAGGTTAGGGTTAGGGTTTCATATGCAAGTATGTCGTTCATTAAAAAAACGGGTATCATTATAACTTTCAAATAAGATACGCCTTTGTTACTTGTTTAAGGTTAGTTTGTTTTTGTTATCTTGTTTTATGGCATATTAGCCCTTTTCGGGTTAGGGTTTAGGGTTAAGAAGTTTGATTATTAAAAGCAGTGAATCATACACAGCAAAGGTAAATAAAAATACAATATTGGAGAATTCAATAATTATCGATTAAATATTAATATTTAATCGATAATTTTTCACTATTGTCTTCTTATCTACCTTTGCTTCGTATGATTTTCGATCAAAAAGTGTCTTCATCCTAATATTCACTGCTTTCAATAATCAAATTCTTGAAAATTGTCTATTGTATCGAATCAGTGATGGTATGGTGTCATATTTCTTTTTATATTTCGAGGTAAACCTCCTTCTCAAAACAGTCTGAAATCTATATTCAACCCAGAGAGTGTTTTTCGCCAATAGGGCGGGTTATGTTTGGAGTTAGGGAAAATTATTTATTATCACTATTTATTTGTACATAAGATAATTGATTGATTTGTGTGGATATATATTTTAGTAATTTACTTTAGTTAGCTGTATTTAGTTTATTTTAATTATTAATATTTCTTAATTTCTTAATTTATTTCTTAATTTATTAATATGTATTATTTATTGATATTTATTATATTTATTATTATTATATTATATTAATTACATTTATTATATTTATTATTATATTATATTTATTATATTTATATTGTTTATTTATATTTATTAATATTTATTAATTTATTAATTTAATTATATTTATTAATATTTATCATGTATTTATATTTTTATTTATTATATTTATTATATTTATATTTATTATTATTATGTTTATTATATTTATTATTATTATTTTATTATATTTATTATATTTATATTATTTATTTATATTTAATATTTATTAATTTATTAATTTATATTTATTAACATTAATTTAATATTTATTAATTCATTTATTTATTAATATTTACTAATATGTATTACTTATTTATATTTATTATATTTATTATTATTATTTTATTATATTTATTATGTTTATTATATTTATTATTATTATTATATTTATATATTATATCATATTTATATTATTTATTTATATATATATTTATTAATATTTATTTTATTTATCTACTCGAACTTTTAAAACTATCTCTCCATTAAAAACAGGAGGACTTTGGAATCTTCGACGGCTTTGCCGACAGATTTCGACAACGAATAAAAAAATTAAAAATGTCTGTGCCACACTGATGATGACATGTTATGCTGAAATTATTTGCTAAAAAAATAAAATAAATGAATGTTTATTTAAATAAAATATTGCGTCGTTTAATCTGGTCTCGATCCGATTTCATATTTTTTAACTCGCCGACGCTTATAAATGTAACATAACTCATTTAACTTATTTTATTTTGTTTTTTATTATTTAAAAATATTTTTAATATTCGTTAAAAAATCAAAATCTTTACCAGTACAGATTTTAGCCAATATATATTATATAAAAAAGAGTTGTTAGGAAAGTGTAAAATTATATTTCCAATTAAAAAAAAACAGAGTTAAAAGCGATTTTGTAGAAAATAACAAAATAGCTTTATTTTTTATATCTTATATATAAGGTAAAGTAAGATTTCCCCTATTTGCCTGACCGGTTAGGGTTAGGGTTAGGGTCAGAAACAAACTAACCTTAACCCTCATCCTAACCCTAAATGTAACCCTTCATAAACAAACTAACCTTAACCCTTACCCTAACCCTCACCCTAACGCTAACTCTAACCCTTCACAAACAAACTAACCCTAACCCTCACCCTAACTCTAACTCTGACTCTTCATAAACAAACTAACCCTTACTCTCATCCTAGCCATACTGTAACCCTTCATAAACAAACTAACCCTCACTCTCACCCTAACCCTTCATAAACAAACTAACCCTAACCCTCACCCTAACCCTTCATAAACAAACTAACCCTAACTCTAACCCTAACTCTTCATAAACAAACTAACCCTAACCCTCACCCTAACTCTTCGGGTCTTGATTCCGCCGGTCTGTTGGTTTGCCCTGTGCAGTTCTAGGAGGTTCACCACCCCAGGCATTGTCTTCTCACCCTTTGAAAGGGAGGTTAGTTTATTGCTAATCGCCTGAGGCGCCCCTACCGGAGAATGTTGACGGGGCTGCCCAGGCATTTTTTAAAGGTCATAAGTGCTGACTTATTAAATCACACTTTCTCAACCTTGTATCACATCTTACCGCTGTGGGAGGTAGATAAACAAATTGACTGATGCAATAACGCTTTTAATATTTGGTGTTTGTTTTTTCCTTTGTTCATATCGGCGATCATGATGGCCGACGTTTATTTTGTGGAGTTAGGCACAAGGCCAGTTTTATCTTACTCCCACAAGGTAAGATGTGACCCAAGGTCGGGTCGGGAAAGTGGGGCTTGAAAAGCCAGCGCCCGATAAATGAGCACTCTGGCCATTAAAAATAGCCTGGGTAGCCCCGTCGGCATTCCCCGGTAGGGGCGCCTCAGACAGTAAGCAATAAACTTACTCCTCCCCAAAGAGCGGATGCGAAGCCTAGGAGGGTGGACCTCCTAGAACTGCACAGGACTGACCCAGAGACCGGTGTAAATCAAACCCTGAAGGCCAAGACAATACCAGTCTATGGGGTGAAATATTCATCGGAACAGATACTACACTTTGATCTCGACCAAAAGGTAATCAAACTGACTCTTGAAAAACACGAAGCAAGATAAGAGATATTAAAAATAGATAGAAAAGAGGAAGAGATGGGTGGGGGTAGAAAAGGAATATAGGGAAAAAGGAGGGAGAAAGAGAGAGAGAGATAGAGGGAGGGCGGAGAGAATAGTAGCGAGAGGGGATTGGTCGGGAGAGACTAGGAGACCGACAAGGGTAGAGGAGAGAGAGACAGAGAGAGAGACAGAGAGAGAGAGAGTAGGAGAGTGTATTAAAAGATAGGTGGATGTAAAGAGAGGGTGGAGGGTAAAGTAGTAGGGAGAGGAAGGAAGGGAAAGAACAAGAGAGGTTATTATGGAGATGAAAGGCGTGAGAGAAGGTAGGAGGGGGAGGGTAGGAAGGGAGTAGGATTTTGAGAGAAAGGCGTAGGGGTGATAGAGAGGGAGGTAGGGGGACGGGAGGGTAGTATAGCTGGGCGAGGGGGTAGGTAGGGAGAAGGGTAAGGATGGAGTTTTTTTATGGAAGTTGCTCCAGACAAGGCATGAAGCCACTTGATGTAAGGAGCTAAAAAAACACTACTTCAAGGTAAAAAAAACAAGCCAAGTGTTATATTGGTAGATTCCGACCCAGAAAACAGCAATTCCTCCCCCTTTGTCAGAAACATCGCTCATGAGGGAGAGAAGTGTAGATAAAGGGTAGGAGAGGGTAGCAGCGAGAGAGAGAGAGAGAGAGAGTAAGAGAGAGCGAGAGAGAGAGGAGGGTCTCTCTCTCACTCTCTCATTCTCTCACTCTCTCTCTCTGTATACCAAAAACAAACGAAACTTCCATGAACAAAGTTTCCTTCCTAGAACATCGCATCTGTTTAGTTCTAGGGGGTCCACCCTCCCACACTTTACCTTTTCATCCTTTGAGAATGTGTTAGTTTATTGCTAATCGCCCAGAGTCATATTTCCGGGGAATGCCGACGGGTCTGCCCAGGTATTTAGTGTGTTTTGCAGATAGTGTATTCGAATTGTTGTCTGTGTCGTTAGATTCAAGGGGACTCCCGGACAAGAAAACTGAATTACGTCCCTATTGTAAGTAACATCAAATTCATTAGACAGACGATACAATTCGTCTATGATCGGGTTACATTATGCTTAAGTTTGAAATAATATTTAGGTGTGGGGAGCAATGTTTTAGGTGTGGGGAGCAACGTTGTATTTGTGGGGAGCAACGGTGTAGGTGTGGGGAGCAATGTTGTAGGTGTAGGGAGCAACGTTGTAGGTGTGGGGAGCAACGTTGTAGGTGTGGGGAGTAACGTCGTCATTTATGCTAAGTTTATGCTAGACTTTAAACTTTGCATAAATGACGACGGATCCCTTCACACCACCTTCTATAGAAAACCCGCCTGCAAGAACCTTTTCATCCACTACAAATCCGCACTACCCCTCAAATCTAAAATCAGTTACGCGCATAGCGAAATCCCCCGCATACAGGACAAATGCTCATCCACTACCGACAAAACAACACACACCAAAACCTTCCACCAGACCCTATTAACCAACGGTTTCCCCCTCACTACCATATCCAGCCTCAATAACACCAACAGATGTAGACAGCACATTCTTACCAACACCTACTTCCTTAAGCTCCCCTTCTTTAGCGACCGTATCACTTCCGCTATCCGTAATGCCATACGTAGTAAGAACCTTAACATACAGCTCTCCCACACAGGCACTTCTCTCCGACAACATTTGTCCCAAAAAAGCCACTACACACCGGACCCCTGCTCTCTAGCTAATTGCCCCATCCCAGCTCTGGCCTCTGCTTCCGCACCTATACGGTGTACAAGCTACAATGCGCTAAGTGTCAGAGTTTCTACATCGGTAGCACCGTTAGGCCTCTGCACCAACGCGTTAAAGAACATCTTAAGACCCACATTTCTTCCTTCCACAAACACTTAATATCATGTGGCAACACACATCGCTCTATTAGTGTCCGCATTCTCAACTCTGTCCGCAATGTCGGTCAGCTTCGAATTTCGGCAGCTATTCTAATCTCGAAATGTCATCCAACTTTGAATAACTGATATGAGTTGTCTTCCCCTTTCATCCTCTGATTCTTACATTCTTACACTCCCAGCCCCAACCTCCTTGCCTTTTTCTCTTCCATTTATTATCCCAGCACCATCCACCCCACACCTCAATGCCTTTTATCCTGTTTTTAATTTTTGCATAATTTCAAATTATTTAACCTATATAATATTCCAATATATATATATATATATATATATATATATATATATATATATATATATATATATATATATATATATATATAGTTTGGAATATTATATAGGTCAAATAATTTGAAATATGTGTTTGCAAGGTCGAAACTATACAAGATGAGAATAGTAGTTCGAATACTCTATAATCAAAAATGTATTTTTACATTCAAGTCTCAACACTATTTTCCTCTAATATTATAAGAAATCTTTCAAACCATTATAGTATGAGAATCCAACCTTCAAATGTCTCGACTTAAAAATTACAGACAGCATGAATAGAGTAGAAAGTGAACGTTGGGTTTACTTTCGGCAGCCTCGTAACGCTCGCTTCTGTTACTTGTCTTTTAATACTCACATCCCACGAGCGACGTTTTTGACAAAAGGGAAATAATTGCTTTTTTTCAGGTTGGAATCTATCCATTTTACATTTTGACTAGTTTCTTACCATTATGTAGTATGTTTTAACCCATTACATAAAGTTGCTTCGTACCTTAGCTGGGGCGATTTCCATGAATAAAAATGGAATACATAAATAAATAAAAAGGTATTGCTATGTGGGTGTGCTCCCTTTCCGTGGCTAGTAAACTTCTCACACGTGCTAGTATTCTATTTCTCTAGAACGTCATCATTCGTCCATGCATGGCGTATTGTTTTCACATTTGTTATCACATTTCTTATCACATTTGTAACTACGTTTGTTACCACATTTGTAACCACATCTTTTACCACATTTGGTACCATATTTGTTACCACATTTGTTACCACATTTGTAACCACATTTGTTTCCACATTTGTAACCACATTTGTTTCCACATTTGTAACCACATTTGTTACCACATTTGTAACCACATTTGTCACACCATTTGTTTCCACATTTGTAACCACATTTGATTTCACATTTTGACTACATTTGTAACCACATGTATTACCACATTTGTAAACACATTTGTAACCACATTTGTTACCAAATTTGTTACAAATTTTTTTACTACATTTGTCACCACATTTGTAACCACATTCGTAACCACATTTGTCAACACATTTGTTACTACATTTGTAACCACATTTGTTACTACATTTGTAACCACATTTGTTATCACATTTGTTACCACATTTGTAACCACATTTGTCAACACATTTGTTACTACATTTGTCAACACATTTATTACCACATTTGTTACCACATTTTTTACTACATTTGTAACCAGATTTGTTACCACATTTGTAACCACATTTGTAACCAAAATTGTTACCCCATTTTTACTACATTAGTTAATACATTTGTAACCACATTTGTTACCACATTTGTTACCACATTTTTACTACATTAGTAACTACATTTGTTACCACATTTGTAACTACATTTGTTACCACATTTTTACCACATTTTTTACCACTAGTCTCTCGCTCTTTGACAGGGTACAAAAAGGTATCTAACCTAATTGGTCCCGCATTGTAAAACAAGCTCCAATACTTGTCCCATCGCCGCAATGTGACATAACTCTTTTAGTTTTACTAGTACTTCCACGGAATATTCCCTGACGAACTAACTGCACTTGTAGCCCCTCAACGTAAATACTCTACTTGCACATACATCATACAACTGCACTGTAGAGGTCTCCAGATGCCGGAAAACCTTTTACTCTAACGCATAAGAAAAAGAAGAAGATAGAGAGATGGAAGGCCGATGTTGAGATGGTTAGACACTCCTCCCAATTTGCCGTCTCGGATGTTAAAATGAAACAAAAAATCAGCCGATATTCGTAATCTATCGGACAGTGTTCGAATCCTTACTTGACCTATAATACAAATATTTTATTAACGTTTAAATCATACGCTAGGCAAAAACGGGCTCTTTTATGGCGGGGATGAGGGAAGCCGGGGAAACTTTAACCGCTCGATCCTGGTTCAGAATCATGAAGTTCGTTACAAGGGCAATAATGAGATGCGCAGACACCATAAACAAAGATCTCTGTAAAACCGGCCTTCACTCGGACCAAGCCTTTGATCGTGTAAAGTGGAGACACACATCCATCATTACGGACCTCACCATAGCAAGAAATTTACGCATCAGAAAAAAGAAGAAAAACATTAAAACACAAAATATTCTTTGGAAGGAATGTTTTATTGATTTAATATTTATTTAATATGTATATGTACAACAAAAAGTATAGGTTATTGTTCCCATGGCAACGTGATAATAATTAAGGACTGTCTGAGTGGATAAACACCCAAAGTTTATGTATGTATATTTTCTTTTATTCATCATCTGACCGTATGCTTAAGAATTTCTAAAAGGTTATACTCGGGCCTTTCTACCACAAGGAGTTACTGCGGCCTTTCAAGTATCCACAGATCTTGGGGTGACACGCGACGCGGTTGTACAGACCCATCATGTTGGGGTAGCTGCTGAACATGGACTGGTTCTCCATGTACATGCTCTCCATGCAACAGTAGAACATCATGTCGCACCACATCATCTGAAAGAAAAACATTATAAAATAAATCTCTAAAAAATAAATTTTCTCATATATATACGGGGAGATGGACAACAAAGGAGGACGAGGGAGAGAAGGAGGAACTAAAGGTATATATATGTATGTATGTATATATATATATATGTATATATATATATATATATATATATATATATATATGTATATATATATATACATATTTATTTATTTATTTATTTTTTATTTTTTGATGTGTTGATGTTTTTTATATTTATAATATAAAACTAAAAATAATACATTAATCACTTAAATAATAGTGTCATGGATTCGTCCAAACACTTTAAAATGCAGCAACATTTTTGTAAGTAACGGATAAATTTGATTAGACAGACGAACAGCACAGGTAAAGACAATTTTTTTTTTTGTATCTTAAATAACTAATATAAGTTAGCAAAACATTTATATAGAACAAAACGTAGATTTAGTATAAAGAACGTTTATGTTTTGTCTTTTAAGGGAAGTGGGGTCTGATCAACTCTTCCATGAAATTAAATACTGTCTTGTTTTTAAATTCCCGAAACAGTTTTTCATGGTAAACAACTGATGATCCCTTAAAATAGTGTTAGAAATAAACTAATATAATAACTGTAAAAAATAAATTGACTTACATGAGTGATTTTCCACTGGACTATAAGTTGTTTTTTTTTTTTTTTTAAATATAGTTTTAATGGTTGAGAAACTTCCGAGACTATATATATATATATATATATATATATATATATATATATATATATGCTAGCAGAATACTCGTCCCAGGACGGGTAAAATTAATTCCTCGAACAGAACAGTACTGCTACCCTTTTATGACCAGTATCAGTATCTCTTGATTCTAATTTTCGTAGATTAGAATAAAGAGATACTGATACTGAACATTATGTCTAGAATCCTTATTCCAAATGTGGTAAAACCCACATGAACAAATAATGTATGTTAAAAAATAAAACAGTTTACCTGGTCACCCATGAAGTACTGGCTGCCACCATTGCGCATGGTGAGGGTCCTTTCCATGAAAGGCATGATTCTGTTGTAGGTGTTCATGTATCTCCAGTACATGTAGTTCTGGGAAAATATAACAATGCAATAATGATTGTATTTATTTTCTCGATACAGCGATAAATGGACAGGGTTTAACATTGTTTGGTAATTTTGTTGTAGCAGGAAGAATTGACGTTGTCCTGGATCGAATGAGGATAACTAGTATGCACTTTTTTCACCATGTTAATTACACCATATACCTTTCTTTGTTTTACTGCACCCTTCCCCCTGTTTGATAGAGCACCGCAGAGTTGTGAAAACTTATTGGCATCCCATAAATAACCTCTATCATCACATGTAATTTTTTGTGATTATTTGGTCACGTTAAGCGTTCCAGTTAAGATATCTATCTGTACACATATCTAACTTAGATATATCTATTCATCCTTGTATTTTTATCTATTAATCTGTATATTCATATATATATATATATATATATATATATATATATATATATATATATATATATATATATATATATATATATATATATATATATATATATATGAAGCAATCCAACAAAAGATATAAGCGTCAACTAATATCTTATAATTAGTGAAACATCCGGATAAAAACTGAAGCTCAATATACTGGATAGAGCATTAATATTATAATATAAAATGAAGTAATAAAATAAGGTGTCAATCAAATTTTATTAGAATTCAAAGTTCAAGCAAAGTATCCTTAAGTCCTTAGCTCATGAGCTAAGGACTTAAGGATACTTTGCTTGAACTTTGAATTCTTATAAAATTTGATTGACACCTTATTTTATTACTTCATTTTATATTATAATATATATATATATATATATATATATATATATATATATATATAGTAATCCAGGTAAAGTATACATCCACAGGATATGGAATCCAAATAATTTCACTCTGGCTTAAAAAAAGTGCTCAATATCAAATAGAGCTTTTTATGTATATGATTATTTTTATTCATACAGACATGTACAAAATCTGCGACACTAACATGTCGATGTTATCGATCTACAGCAGTTAAAAGCTGAAACCCTCATCAGACAGAACAGTTCCAGACATAGTTTTGGCTGTTATAATATTTCGGATAAGTTATTCTTGTACTCCAACCCTAATCTCTACAAACTGAACCTGTTGATATATTTAACTATTTATTAATGATATAACTGTATGCCTATACAACCGTATGCGACCTGATATCATACTCATGGCAGATTCTATTAAACGCACATGCACTTTGTGAAGAATAGTAAACAAAGACACGTTAATTCATTTGGACTAGTTGCGAACATATTTTTGGTTGTTATAAAATTGAGGCTGATTTATTCTCCGGCCTTATATTTTTGCTCTTAGTTTTTAATAGTATGTCTTCAAAATTAATTGTAGAAATAAAATAAGATATGACTTACATCGTAGTTACCGCACATACTTTCACCACCAAATCCATAGTCGTTCATGTTGTACTGTGGAAAAGAACAAACGTTGGAAAATAGCATTTTAATGCAGAATAGAGTGCGTATACGATTAACATAAGGATATTATCCGCAAAAAATGTAGAGTATAAATAAATAAATGTAAAAGTTAAACAAATATGCAAAATATAGAGGAAAAGGTCATATCAAAAGCACATCATAAGACTAATATTACTTTCTTTGATAAAAAGGAATGTAAAATTCAAAAGTCATGTGTTATACAACTGACACATTTATAACGTGGTGGAATAGAAAAAAGAAGTGACACCAATGAGACGAAGCGTTATGGGGTCACGCTAGGCTGGTAAACAACCAAGTTGTTGATTGAACAAGAAAATTTGTCTAGTGGTATAAACATATAAGTGAAAGTGCATAGATAAGCGATAATAAGGATATCGAGCAATACGACACATAACTTGATATTTCGACAGTAAACACCCTTAATACGATTATGTTTAAAGCATGGAAAGGAGCGGTAAGGTAACGTGCGTGATGGACAATTGCCAGTTTCTAACTAAATATTGATATCTGTTAATACTTTTGATGAAATTATCATAATTTGAAAACAATGTTTACTATTAATGAAACACATGCACTATAAATTGTGGATATATTTGATTATCAAAACCATCAAGAATCAAATTTGTGGTCGAAATCAATCATGATTGTAATCAGAGTATTTTGTCTTTTTGTCCGGTGAGCGTTAACATTCACCGATCTAACTTTTACCAACTGCGTTACATAAATGCCAGGACATAAATATATATAAATATGTTATTATTTATATAGAAAGAATATGATTTAATTTATAATTCTAAAAGAAATTAAACATCGATTATTGGATGAATTGAATACATATTTTGATTAATACATAATTATCTATCTATCTTTCTATTCATAGATAGATACAAATATAATGAGATAGACAGATATTTATGAATATATGGAGGTATATGTATATCTATATCTATATATACGCATTAATTTAGGTAGATAAGTAAATAGGTAAATAGATAAATATATAGAGATAGATATGAGTATAAAGACGTATAAATATAATGGCATCAAATGTATTCTGCCCCAACATCGCATAGTGTAAAAAGCCATATGAAAAATAACAAGTGGAAGTCACTTGTTTCTTTTTATATGGCTTTTTGCACTATGCAACTTTTTGGCCGAATAAATTTGATTTGATTTCGGAGCTTTCTTTCTCTGAAACAAAATTTATAACTTAGGTTTAAAAGTCTAATCTATCTTACTATTTAATTCATAGCTGGAGGGTGAATATATGGATCTATAGCTTTCCCAAAAGTATCAGAGAAAGTGATGCCATTATATAATTCCATGGAACACAAACATGGCCAAAAGCGACGGTGATACATCTTTTGCAGGTGCTCGCGGAGACCAGCACTTTATGTTGACGTGAAAAACTACTCGAAAGGTAGATTTACATTCCCGTTGATGATATTTTATTACACAATCAAGTCTCATCGTATCCTCCGCTCATTGGCCTTTTGGCTAATATCAAAGTGTAGTATCTGTTCAAATGGATACTGCACGCTATAGACTGGTATTGTCTTGGCCTTTGGGGCTTGATTTACGCCGGTCTATGGGTCTGCCCTGTGCAGTTCTAGGAGGTCCACCCTCCCAGGCTTTGCCTCCCTTCTTTGGGGAGGAGTAAGTTTATTGCTTACTGCCTGAGGCGCCCCTACCGGGGAATGCTGACGGGGCTGCCTAAGCAATTTTTAAATCCCACTTTCCCGACCCGACCTTGGGTCACATCTTACTTGTGGGAGTAAGATAAAAACTGGCCTTGTGCCTAACTCCTGGAGAGGAGTAAATCAATACTCATGTGAGAATAGATTTAGTATTTGATCCCACTCTTTGTAAGTAAGCGTAGAGAGTGAGCGGTGACTGTGGTTAAGTGGATATCGACACGGACTGAAGACCTGGGTGTTCCAAGTTCCAATCCAGTCGGTTCCACAGTACCACTGTCACTTAGGGATGTTGGCTACCTTCTCGTGGACCTTCCCGTAAGTACCCGATGTCTTTCCAGAAAGATTTCTAATTAGAAAAACATCGGGGAAACAAATGCCAACACCAGAATCATCTGATTCACACGAAAGAAGAAGAAGCGTAGAGAGTCCTGTCACTATCCTGGTTGTCAATCGTTGAACACGCTCAAGTTGTACACTATATTATCTTAGATTATGATGTTTTACTTGGATGGCATACTTAAGAATGGGTCGTACCAGAATTATATTAGAGGCGGAAAAGTAATAGCATTACTCTTTTTCTGCTTTTCCATGGATCCAATATTGGTAACATGTTTGTAGTGATTACCAAACCCTTGTTTAACGCAGGCACTCTAACAAAGGATACCCATTATCTCTCTAGACCGAAACAAGGGTCACTTTGACGATTATTACATTAGCTATATTAGCAAAAATATGGCTCACCAAAGAAGGAGATAATTCCTGGGAGTGTGATATTATGTATAACGAACATATACTACTCTTGATCCGTCCCGCAAAAGGATGTCATACCTGGGTGATGATATCATGAAAACAGAACAGATACAACATTAACTTCCCCCGCCCCACCAAAAACGAGATAATAACTGGAAGTATAGTATCATGACAACAGAACATATACTACAATATCTCCACAACAAAAGAGAAGATAATGCCTAGGAGAATAGTATCATAGCAACAGAACACATGCTACTCTACCTCCCCCACCAAAAAGAAAGTAATGCCTGTAAGGAAGGTATCATGTACACAGAACAGATACTACACTACTACCCTTCAATTGAGCATTGAAAGATGATACGTTAGTCTGTGATAGTTTAGTACACTGAATTGCGCGTTAAAGACAGTAATAAAATAGTTTAGGCTCCAGATGTAGAAGTAATAGTATAGTTTCGGTTTCAGAGAGACAGATGCCGAATCATTATAATAATGAAATATTAAAATATAACACTTACCCTGAAACGTCCGTTCTTCCAATGGTAGTACCTCATGTAATCGTGCATAAGTTCGTAAAAGCAATCGCAGATGTAGTCACACCTGAGCATGTCCATGCTATTGCTTCCGTAGAAATCTGTTAAATTTGAAATTATTATTTATAACGTGCAAGGAATGTCTATATACATAAAAGCGGGTTGTTGCCCTTTTCCAAGCAACACGCAACAACCATGTAGATTCAGACATCAACTTTCTTAGCATACATATATACACACGTATATTCACCTTTCGGTTAGATTGAGTTTGCATCTATCTACTGATGATCTGGGTTCGCAAGATGGCGTTCACACATATACAAGAAAACTGTGATCATGGGGTCATCAGTTACGCACTCGAATGCTATGACTGGAAGCGGACGTGATGTTACATGGCTCAAAAACAGAGAGAGATAGTTAAGTCCGTCCCTTGGGAAGTTTTTCAGCGGACATGTGTAAAAAATGACTACATATCTATATAAGTTGAAGGGATAAGTCCCTAGATGTCCGGAATGTCTTCCACCGCCAGCAGAAGAGTGGGCAACGACAGGATCTTTATAAATAGTCATTCTATAAAGTCAAAATATTCTTCTTTGTTTATGATGTTGTGAAACTTTAATTCCAGGTGAATCCGTCACGTATGAGGTAGGATTTAATTGCATTGTTATGATTTGTGATTTGCCTTGAAAACAAAAATGTATTTTTGGGGGGGTTGTGACTTACGAGCCATTATACATCCCCTCAGAGGGAAGGTATGCGTATGGTTTAATATTACCCGACTCATTAAACTGACAGTGTATTTTAAGAAAGACAAATGAACTAAATCATAATATAGAAATCCTAATTCATGCTTTATACTTAATGCTTAATGTTTTTGTCAAACTTACTGAATTCTCTGGCCAAGTACCTGCAAATTGCCATGGTCTCGGGCATCCTCATACCATCGTCCATCTCCAGACAGGGTAGGCACATGCCGGAAAAATCTAAAATAAAAATAAAAATATTAGAAAATATTTATTTACATACAAATTTATCGATCTTTATTTCAAGTAATTAATGCATAAATAAATTTCACTGAAAAAAATATTTAAACATTTTAATTGTCCGTATTTTAATTTGAAATAAAGCAGAATTATGACATTAAAAATGTCCATGAAGAATCCTTGGGATGGGTTTTACATGTGGCTGTCATGCAATCGGATTTCGAAACTCAGCTTCTAAGATTCATCATGTCTAGCTACACTAAAAACCGTGAAACGGTATAACAGCTGAATATGGGTAATTGCATTTACTCGTAGGTTGATCTCTTTAACAAAGAAACACACTTTTGCCACTTAGCGTAAATCATAGCTTGAATTGAGCGCTCATGGCTGACGATAATGCGCTTTTAAACATATATAAGCATTATGATGCACGGTACTTCGTAGCGTAGAGTAAAAAGGAACACTTGTTGATCAATTAGGTATGTTTTGTATTCCTACTTGTAATATTCTCCACGTTTAGCCACACTGAAGCGCCCTGATACAGCAAAACAACTTTGTATTATATATTATTCTTATGAAAGCTATGAAGATTTTTAAATAATTTGTAATTAATTTGCTATATCATTTACACAAGAGTTTACTGTGTACATGAACACGTTACGTAAATTAGATGGAAAAATAAAGCAATACAAAAACAACGTTGAAAATAGAGTGAATCGTTTTCTAAGGCCTCAGATAGATTTTAAACTATTATATAGTGTGTAAATAGACATACAATGAGAGAGGGACAGAAAATACCTATATATCTTAGTGAGAAATACGTCACTGGTTCATTTAATTACGAATTACGCTTGATTAGTAAATTGAAATTACGTCTCTATCCAAACATAATTCAATCTCAGAACTAAGGTGTATTTTAGCATGCCTTCAGTGTCATGAAAGTATGTTACGGTAAAGAGGGTTGCAAAGGAGTTGTAGCTTTGCAAGCTGGCCTCCAGGGGTGTCCTCGTCTGGCCTCTCGTATATCAAACTCTATACGGCGAGCAAAATATAGCCTAAATCAAAGTACATGCGTGTTGAGCAGTCACACCCTTCTCGAGATTAGCCTATTAATATGCATGTACAGAACCCGCATCCTGCTATTCTACGGGTAGCAATAGTTCCAGTTGCACTCATCAACAAATCAATATTTAGTTCTGCGAAGAGCATGGCTTCGTTAATTATCATACATATTTAACTAGCAGAGGCGCCCGTCGTTTCCCGGGACTCTCTCTTCCCCGGTCGCTCTCTTCATCCCCTCCTCTCCTGTTTCCCGGGACGAAAGCTGTCTCTTCCACGGTCGCCCCCTAATCATGTTGCCCAGAGCAAAAGCTGCTTTTTCCCCGGTCGCCCCTTTCTCCCCGATCGCTCCCTTTCCCTCGCCCCACTGTCTTTTCGCTCGCCTTCCCATCCCCTTCTCATTTACCCGCTCTCCATAACCCTCTTCCACTACTCATAAACCCTTATGCCCAGAGCAAAAGTATGTACTAACTGGTAGTCTCTATCACCAATCTCTTCGATGTATATTTAAGTCAGCGTACAAATGGCGAACAAATCTAGCCGTCACATGTTTAGGGTCTGTTCGCGATGAAGAAATCGATGTTTTCCAATTATTCTATATTATGCTTCGGAAAGTCGGCAATTCAGAAAACTTAAAATTTACGTCGAGTATCTCGGGCACCTTTTACAGACATACAAACATACACACATTTCACACACAGCCAACTGCCTTTATATAATAGATAATGAGAATGTATAATAATAATAATAATAATAATAATAATAATAATAATAATAATAATTATTATTATTATTATTATTATTATTATTATTATTATTATTATTTATTATTTGTTCGTTATGCCTCCTTGGGCATCTCTCCTTTAACTATCAATTCAACTGTAAAAAAAATGAAACTCTTAGTACAATATCGATATCCAGATCAAATTCTGTTAAATATATCATTTGACAACTTCCAAAAGCGCCCCTTCAATTTCTCCCTCCTACCACTTTCTCTGAATTAATCTAACCTCATCTTAAACTGATCCACGCTATTGGTGTTCTTAATCCGATCTGGCAACTTATTCCAAAAACATATTACTCTGTGAGCAAACAAACTTAACTGGCTAACAGATCTAGTTTTTTTTTAAATTGCCTTCACAATAACCTTCCAGATCTAGGAGAAATACTAAAAAAAATGCCTACCATAGTTAGAAATGCCATTAATTATCTTGAAAGTCTCAATCATATCACCTCTCATTCTCCACTCCAGTAGTCAATCCCAATTTGTCCAATCTGTAACTGCACTTCTTTACTTTACTTATTAGTTTTGTAACCCTTGTACGCCTTGATGGACTATATGCAGGTTTGGCGTGTCGAGTATAAACTCAGCTATTTCATAAAACACAAGGAAGTTCAATAATATACCAACTGCATCATTAAAGAATAACTCAATTAATAAGAGGTATATCCAAAAAAGTGAAACAAACGTTGATAAACTCACAAGCCAACGCTTATTGAGGCCTATTTTGTGTTATCAGCCGAAACTAGTGCCATCACTTGTTTTTGGTGGGAAGGAGCAGTTTATGAGATTTCTTGCAGTTACTGTAACTTGGTTCGTGTGATAGGTTTTCTTCTTGTCGTTTTGTTTTCTTCCTATTGTAACTTCCACGTTCGTGGCTTATGTGGGTTGGTTTCCGCATTCGAGGATTTTCCTTAAGATTTCAGCTGTTTTATTATTATTATTATTATTATTATTATTATTATTATTATTATTATTATTATTATTATTATTATTATTATTATTATTATTATTGTTCCTCATTAGGCATTTTCACACAGACCATCACAAATGATTGGTCACTGATAATAATCGGTGGTATTCCCTAGAGGTTTACAGTACTCTCCTCCTTTTTCGATTTCTATTGCAAATTGATTTGCATTATGTCAACAGTCGCTTACCATTGATTTCTCGCTGGTCTTTATTATAAAGTGGACGATTATAAAATAGCAATAATTATAAAAGTTTTTATTACGTCTAAATATGTGATATAGAAAAAGAAAGGAAAAAAGAAAGTTAGAAACACAGAAAATAAAACATGAATCGGCATAAAAAAAGATAGAAAAAGAACAAAACGGTTACATTATGGAAATAGAGTGAATACTATTTTTCTCAATTAAGTTACGAATGGTGGGCATTGTCGGACTTGCTATTTGCTTTCTCACTAAACACTTGAAATGGTTTCACCCGGCAGTTTTTTGTATAACGTGGCGTACATATATATATATATATATATATATATATATATATATATATATATATATATATATATATATATATATATATATCAAGTAAATATTTGTTATTGTTTATAATCTATGTCGTATACGTTTCGTTCTTTATAATCGGGACTCATCAGCATATGTATATGGCTATTCACTACCGGTCATGCGATTACGAAACCCCGGATTACGAGCATTTTGCAACTCAAATCACGACGCCCGAACCACTCGGCATGTTGAACAGCGAATAAACGGTGATAATTTTAACACTTTATATTGCGGTCTGACACCATAAGAGCGTTCTACTTAATGAAAGGAACAATGCGCATATAGCTAGCGACGTCATGCCGTGTTAATACTACACTTACAGTGCCCATCTAGACGGGTCTTCTAGGAGCTACAAATAATAAATATTTGTTATTGTTTATTGTTATTGTTATTGTTATTGTTTATATATATATATATATATATATATATATATATATATATATATATATATATATATATATACATATACGTATATATATACACATATACGTATATATATATATATATATATATATATATATATATATATATATATATATTATCCAACTAAAAACACATTGGTATTTATTATAGAGTTCAAATAGCAATCATTCAAAGAGTTTCTTACCATTCCTGCAACGGTCCCAATCGGAGAATTCGTATCTCTTGTCGTTGTATTTAACGCCCGCCATGTTAAACATCATACGAATGATTTCGGCGCGTCCGCGGCCATTAAAGTAATGGAGAGTGTAGTTAGGCATGGTGGAGTGGTTTCACTTTTTGACGGCGTAGACAGGCGCGAGAGACGACCAAGTGCTGCGTTTAGATTTGGAGCTAAGTCTCAGGTGGAGCACACATATGTTTTGGTTTTTATACCCGCGGGATAAGATGACAGACGGTCGTAATTGCTACCCAGACATACCTTAATTTTAGTCGCGTCCACCCCAAGGACGGTTAATTAATATTCCTCACCCAGTGACGATTGTATAATTATCATTTGTACTTTCCTTGCGATAAGTGTTCATGTCCCGCCCTCCATCGACTAGACAACTGCTAATTATTGGTTCTTGACGTGAATTTTATTTACTTGTCTAGGGTCAAAACGTTTAGACTTTTCTTTAACTAAGAATTACTGAATTCAACTATTGACCGTATGTGATGGAAAAATTATTCTCTCGTAAAAATTAATGTTAAGTTTCCTATTTCGTCCATTTTGTGTCCGTGGCTTATTTTGTAGCAATAGTTTAATGTTAATTCATCAGGTTGTTCAAAAAATAGTTTTTTGACTAACTTTTCAAGTTGTGGGTTGCTGTTTCTTTTGCTATATTGAAATTTGAAACAATATAACGGTGTAAAACATGGCAACTGGGAAAAACGTACAAGTCGAATACACCTGAAATTTAAAGCAATATAACGGTGTAAAAACAAGGCAACTAGGAGCAATGTACGAGTCGAATAAACCGGAAATTTGAAGCAATATACCAGTGTTAAAACAAAGCAACTTGGAGCAACATACTATTCGAATAAACGGGAAATGTGAAGCAATATAACAGTGTTAAAACAAAGCAACTTGGAGCAATGTACGAGTCAACTAAACGGGAAATTTAAAGCAATATAACAATGTTAAAACAAAGCATCTAAGAGCAACATACTATTCGAATAAACGGGTATTTTAAACAATATAACAGTGTTAAAACAAAGCAACTTGGAGCAATGTACGAGTCAACTAAATGGGAAATTTAAAGAAATATAACAATGCTAAAACAAAGCATCTAAGAGCAACATACTATTCGAATAAACGGGTATTTTAAACAATATAACAGTGTTAAAACAAAGCAACTTGGAGCAATGTACGAGTCAACTAAACGGGAAATTTAAAGAAATATAACAATGTTAAAACAAAGCATTTAAGAGCAACATACTATTCGAATAAACGGGTATTTTAAACAATATAACGATGTTAAAACAACACAATTGGGAGTAACATACGATTCGAATAAACGGGACATTTGAAGCAATATAACGGTGTTAAAACAGGGAAACCGGGAGCAACATAGAGTCGAATAAACGGGAGAGGTTAAGCAATATAACAGTGTTCAAACAAGGCAACACGGAGCAATGTACGAGTCGAATAAATGGGAAATTTAAAGCAATATAACGGTGTAAAACAAAGCAACTAGGAGAAACATATTAGAATAACCGGGAAATTTAAGCAATATAACGGTGTTAAAACAAAGCAACTGGGAGCAAGATACGAGTCGAATAAACGGGAGATTGTAAGCAATAAAACGGTGTTAAAACAGGGTAACTGAGGGCAACGTACGAGTCAAATAAACCCGAAATTTAAGCAATATAACGATGTAAAAACTGGGTGACTGGGAGCAACGTAGGAGTTGATGGGGAATATGTAGCGATGTATTTTATTTTTAAGAGCTTTTTCATCCAATTTAAAGTTCGGATGCATTTGCTTACAGTAGAATAGATTTATGTAGTGGGAATAATTTAGCTGATTATTATTATTATTGTCTAAGTTTCTAACGATTAATTTTATTTGTTCGTCTTTAATATTATTCAGTAATCGATTATTAATTAGGAATTGCTTAAGGTTATTTTTAATTCTTTAAGAGATATATTTTGGGTTTAAGAGATTAGCTTTCCACGATTTAATAGATTTTTAATAATTGCAATGTTTTATCGATATGGAATTCGCTTCTATACCTTAAAATGCATGTATTAATAGAGGTAGTTTTTTTATAGGGAGAGGTGATGAATGCGTCATTGTTAGAGTCAATGAGAACATCTAAAAACGGAATTGTGTTATTAAAGTTAAGCTCATGAGTTAATGTAAGTACGGAGACATTTTGAAAAATGTTTTCTAGTTTTTTAATCTTATCATTATTGTCTGCTTAATTAAGGATATCATCAACGTAGCGGACATAAATAGAGGGTTTAATTAGTGTATTAAATATTTTATTTTAAAGGTCAACCATGTAAACATTTTTGAAAGTCGGACCGACATTCAGTATTTTTTCAGATCGGATACGTTACTACTTGTTCCATAGATTACATTAAACTATATACAATACTAGAATAGGTAAAACCTTTTTTTTTAAACAGAACAGTTTTGCACCAGTTTTATGTCCCCTTACTGAAATTAAAATGAATATATACAAATGCTAAACATTATGTCTAGAATCTATATTCCAGTTTTGATATTGTTTCATGTAAAGCGCTCCAGACAAGGCATGAAACCACTTGATATAAGTAGCTAAAAATAAAATACTACTTCAAGGTAAAAAAAACTAGCAAACGATAAGTGTTAGATTGATAGATTCCGATCCAAAAACAGCAATTATCCCCCCTTTGTCAGAAACATCGCTCATGGAATGTGAGGGCTAAATGTACAAAATAAGGGATGCGAGAGTTACGAGGCTGTCGAAAGTAAACCGAAAATTAACTTACTCTCCCGATTAAAATCTATTACGGGAGGTTGTGTTCATATTATCTCGCCGTAAAATTCCTTTAAAATACAAAAAAAAAACCCTGAAATTTAAGGAATATCTATTATTTAATATATAATAATTATTGTTAAAATTTCACCAAAAATCGTAGTCATTTAGATTTTACACCAAATTCTTCCATCAACTCGTTGTCCCCTTTGAATTAAACTAAAATATCGCCATTATTTACGATAATTACATCTAGAAGCATCTGTACCAACATTCACGATGATAGGTTTACTAAATGTTAAAATTTACAAAAAACCTAATGTGCCCGTGTTGCCTAGAATATATATGTCAAAATTAATATGATCCGTTCATTAGTTTAGGAGATGCTTCTGTACCTCGCTTTATATAGAGAAAGATTTACACCGGAACCATGATTGTTTTAATCTTTAGATTAATGGAAAAGTTTTGAACAAAAATGGAGTTACTTTTTAGGTACTCTTATAGATGACGCACCATGTTTCCGTGACTGTGCGTCGTCAACGTTCGGGTAGGTAGAAGCGTCCGAGAGTTGACGAGGCGAAAACTGCCAAACGCTAAATTGAAGACTAGCAGCCGATGAATTATGACCGGATTTGACATTCAAAAAACGAAAAGAGTTGATATGCCGTAAAACAAAACAAACAAACAACACATGTAAAGAGGTAATGCACCAACTTTATTCGAATGATCTATGGCCATTTCGTTCTCTCTCCTAGTGTTACATAAGGAGGGCTTTGTTAGGATAGAAAAGTTTGAGTAAAACATTTAAGGGTCATAGGTGCCCCCAGACAGAAGTCGTGATACTCCACGCAGGAAAGCCGTGTCTAAAGCGCAGTCCCTAATGGGGGTGAGCGAGCGTGCACAATGTAAGTAGATATAATGGGACAAGTATCAGTTTATATATAGGACTTTATTTCTCTCTCCCACGAGTACGAAAATAACCTGTCTCTCTGATGATTTCTGTGACTGGTTTGTTTTTAAATAAAATATTTGTATATACTACGACACGATGTACGATCTTTTATCTACGCACCGGTAACAAAAAAACAAAAACAAAAGAATGTATGGTGGAAGGGTGCGAGGAAAGAGTTTGACCAGCAAGAAGATGGCGTAATTATGTATGTTTCCAGATCAATCAGTCAACCAAACAAAGTAGTAGTGGCGTGGTATCTTGAAGAGAATAAATACATGATAAATCCTTGTCTGCAGTATATCTAGAGCTGATGGTGAAAGGGTGCAGAAAAAGAAGCAAAACCAACAAGAATATAACATGTTCTGGTACATCCAGATCATTCAGTCAACCAAACAATATAGTGGGAAGTAGACGCTTTTGAAGACATATAATACATGCTAGCTATTAGTATTCAGTATGTCTAGAAGGAATGGTGGAAGTGTGCAAAAACTAGAAGGAAATCACAAAGAAGATGGTTCCTTGACTTTAAAATACATAAGTTAGCTTATTAATACATAATAGAGCGTAATCTGCAAAATTCGGTAAAGCATTTGAGCATGGTCTATACTCAAATCTATATCATATTGTTGCATTTTCACTTTGTATCATACGTCGTATTTACAAAAACACATGGAAGTTCACAATTAGCACCTTGTTCTTGTACGATCCTTTCAGAGTGAGACCTCTTTGCCGTGAAAAAAGCTTCTTAATCATACTCTCAAAAACGAATGAATTAAGACATACCTGTTAAAATACAAGGAAGGTTTATTCGGCTTGATCTTCGTTCCAAATCACTTACCAATGGGGTGGGGGAGATAGAAAAAAGTTATGATTTTGTAAATAAAGAAAACATTGGAAATTCTTCAGCTCATATTGTGTTTTTACCGAGATAAAATGACGCCTTCACTAGCACAAATATTACTGTAACGTGACGGTGAGGGATTATAATCGACCTAAAAATAAAAGCTATACATATGGGAGATAATTCGGATGTTCAATTCCGTATTATCGTACCTTTGTTGAAGAGTGGCTTCCCTTTAGTGTGTTTCTGTCCGCTTTGATGAGTGCCCATTTGTGATTGTGTTTTTCACGTGATATGAAAAGAACACACGCAATCATAATAAAAATAAGCCTAACCCTGACCATAACCCTAAACCTAGTCACTTACAATACCTATATATGTCCGTGATGGTGCCCGTCTTCGTCCCTAGTTTGTTTTCTCAAAAATCTATCCGAGTCTACTTTTCCATGATCCCCGTCTGCCTCTTCGTTGTTTTCTCTGTTTCTTAAAAATACATATTTCTTTTTAACATAGTTCACCCCAAACAAGGCAGGCCGCTACTGTAGAGGGCTATTTAGAAGAAAGGAAGACATTTTGGGGGGATCAACCTAAATTGGGAGCTGCGCAGCGAGATGTCTGTTTACATTAGTTTTAAATTTCTGCATATCAGTACCGTGTGGGAAACAGGAGGCAGTGAGGGAGTTCCAGAGGACAGCAGCACGAAAAAAGAAGCTATTTGAGTAGAAAGCTCTTCGGCATCTGGGGACCTCCACAGTGAATGGATGAGATTTAGCGGATTGACAAGTTGATCTAGTGTATTTACGTCGAGGGGGCATCAGAGTAGCCAGTTCATCGGAGCCTAATCCATTGACGTATTTGTAAAACAAGCACAAGAATGCTACATTGCGGCGATGGGACAGAGACTGGAGCTTGGTTCACAGTGAGGGACTTATTATATAGGCGACTCTTTTTTGGACCATGTCAAACAGGCACCAGCCCAGATATGGCAACAATACTCTATGCATTGATTAACGTCAGACTTACGTTATCGCTTCTTCATGTTAATTCTGATACGATATTGTCTTTGCAAATATCAAATTCCTGATGTTTAGTCTACAAACTTTATAGAGATATTTCATTATCAGGTGCTCACTCTCCATTGTCCGTTGACTTACATCATGCCAAAAATACCAACACAAAAATTCATTCTACAAATTCACAAACAACTGCGTTTCAATAATCTTTCAACTATTTATTTCCTGGTTTCTGTTCTTCGTCACTAATTTATTTTAAACTATTCGCCCACACGTCTCATCTTCTTATATTTACAATTCAACATAAATGTATTCTTATTACTCAAGTTGCATGCGAGGTCGGACTAAGATAGGTATGTTTAATGTTAATACAATAATATTTTATACTAATAATCAGATTTGAATTAAAACATATTGGTATATAACGTAATGATATACGTTCTCATACCTTAGCACCTTTTCCTGCGTGAATGAACTAACAAACTGCGGTAATTATGTTTACTGTATCGTTTATTTTAATTACACATATGCAGCTCTGAAAACTTCAATCAAGAAAAAAGATTCACATAAATAAAAAGGTAAACAATGTACATGAAAATGAAAAGGTATTTTACAAATAGATAAGACACAAGAAAAGAGACAAAAGTAAATAGCAATGACAGCTACACGAGACAAAAATACAGTTTTCTCAAGATCACGTGGAATGAGGAATGTGACTGGCAAAATATACAAGTAAAATGTCGAGAAATATCGAATATATTTCTATCAAAACTAAGCTACAAGGTATTTCATGTTTCTTAATTTTTTAGATGAGGATTGATAATTTGTATGATTTTAATCATAGGGACTACTGTTCTTATCTGAACGTTTCGGCCACTGTAACCTCCGGCCTTCTTCAAGTGTATATTTTCGAACTCGGGAATATTTCTGTCGAACTCGGGAATCTGTACGGAATTTCGAACGTAAACCCTTTATATAATCCATGGGCGTAGCATGCCCCCGTCCCTTACTTCCGTTACTCTGTTACCGCACATGCCATATTTTACTCAGTAAACGTTTTGACATTTATTTTATTTTTCAGTTATATATACGGCTACACGATATATAACTTACGTGCAGCGAATTAGTACCCGTATGTAGTTGGAGGGGAGCGTTTATAAACACGGCCAGTAACTACTCCTTACCTCTTTCAGCCGTTTATTGTTAAGTGAAACCCGCACGTGTTTATCCTAATTCCAGTTTTTTTTTAAGAAACGAACGTACCTTACATCTTTCATCGGAGAAAACAGACACCCCCAAAATATGCTACCATCGGTGGCGTCTACTCTTTGCAGCGAGCGTCCTAACTAACTTGACCTTTTACAGGTGTCGGCAATCAGCAAAATCTCATCCCTTTCATGGACGTGACCAAACGGTTCAACGACTGAAGTTAAGGGGAAGCTTCGTCCGCCATGATGAACCCCAAACTACATCTCAGGAAGCGACCAGACTAGAGCTGTGGACAAAAACGGCTAGAAGATGCTCCTCCCTCTCATAACGACATAAGAATCTGTCCCGGTTCAGAGGCACTCTGGCTCCAGTTGAAAACACTAAACCGTCTTAGAACGGGAATGGGGCGATCAAAGGTCGCTATAAATAGTTGAGGCTACACAACTGACCCAACCATCTGTGAATGTGAAGAGGAGGAACATACGATGCAACACTGCCTTCTCTGCTCTCTACCTCTCAATCGGCGGATATTGAAAGATCTTGCAGAGTACAAGACTATAGCAAAACACTGCATAAAAGACTCTTAAGGATAAATGTTATTAGTTTTCCAGCGGTTCGGACCCCACCTCACTCATCACAACTGATGATCACCGCCTGACAGCCATCACGAACCACGAGTTGAAATCCAAATAAGAAATAGTTTTTGATGAAAATCAACTATTACTGACTAAAGCCAAAAGTTACTTTAGGATAATGAATAATAAAATTGCCAATTAGATGTTAACCAGCATCATGAGAGGATTGATAACGATAGGTGAAACAGATGGAACATTTCTTTCTCGGCCTTCTGGCTGAGATCAAATTGTAGTATCTGTTCCGATGGATGCTACACCCCTTTAACCGGTACTGTCTTGACCATCGGGCCATGATTCTGCCGGTCTTAGGTATTGTCCTGTGCATTCCTACGAGGTCCACACTCCCAGGCTTTGCTTTCTCACACTTTAAGAACGGGTTAGTTAATAGCTAATTGCCTGAGGCGCCCCTACCGGGGAATGCTAACAGGGCTGCCCAGGCATTTTTTGTAAGCCAGAGTGCGCAACATCTATTGCGCTGGCTTTTCAATCACACTTTATGAATTGGTGTCACCTCTTACCGATGTGGGAGAGAGATAAAAACAAACGATATATGAAAAAGGGAGAATTGATTTACTAAGATTACGACCTAACAAGTATTTGTTTACAATAGACTTGAAGCGAACTATGTTGTAGGCAACACTGCAGCAGCCATGTAGTATAGTGTTCAACAGATGGAAAGTTATTGGAGACAAACTAGTGGTAGCTTAATGAGTGCTTCCTTTGAATGTTTTACATGGATGCACCAGAAATTGGAGCTCAATATAGCACCATAGAGAGTTGAAAAACACTAGCAACGAAAGATACATTAGGGAAAAGCAGATATTGTACCCGAATACGCTTTTGTAGTCTGAGAGGGTACTTGAAAGTGCTTTGAACAGCACCCTCCCGAATATGTCCTAACAGTACTCAATATTTAGATGTATGATAGTCTAATGCAGGTAGAAGATTATGCCAGGAGTCAGCTATTTTCTGGAGCGGTAGAATGATGCAAACGTTTTTCTCCGAAACATTAGCAACATATTTAATATAAGTCTCCCATTTTAGGTCTGGGTTGAAAGTCAGTCCTAGTATCTTATCAAAGCAGGGGGATTCCTCGAGGAAAGCGCATTTAATTTTGACTAGGGAGAAAGAAAGAAGCTTGGTTTTAGAGGCGTTAAAAGTAACAAGCCTTATTGCACCACGTGCTCAACATCAAAGGAGAGAGAGAGCCTGAAAAATGTTGATCGTCAATGCTCTTCGACGTGTAATACCGTAAAGCTCTTCTATAAACCTCCCTTGATAAGCGTATTTGTTTGGACATGTTATTTCTTTAAATCGTAATACGGTAAAGCTTTTCTATAAACCTTGCCTGGTAAGAGTATTTAGTTATCACAGGCTGTCTCTTTATATTGTAAAACCGTAAATGTATTCCATAAACCCTCTTTGATAACACTATTCGTTTAGACATGCTGTTTCCTTACATCGTAATAACGGAAAGCTTTTCCATAAACCTCCTTTGATTAGAGTATTCGTTTGGACATGCTGTTTCTTTACATCGTAATACCGTAAAGTTATTCTATGAACAACCCTTGATAAGCGTATTCGTTTGGACATGTTATTTGTTTACATCGTAATATCGTAAAGCTATTCTATGAACAACCCTTGATAAGCGTATTCGTTTGGACATGTTATTTCTTTACATCGTAATACCGTAAAGCTATTCTATGAACAACCCTTGATAAGCGTATTCGTTTGGACATGTTATTTCTTTACATTGTAATATCGTAAAGCTATTCTATAAACCTCCTTTAATAAGAGTATTCGTTTAGACATGCTATTTCTTTACATCGTAATACCGTAAAGCTATCCTATAAACAACCGTTGATAAGAGTATTCGTTTAGACATGTTTTTTTTTCCATCGTAATATCGTAAAGCTATTCTATAAACCTCCTTTAAGAAGAGTATTCGTTTAGACATGTTTTTTCCATCGTAATATCGTAAAGCTATTCTATAAACCTCCCTTGATAAGAGTATTCGTTTAGACATGCTATTTCTTTACATCGTAATACCGTAAAGCTATCATATAAACAACTCTGGATAAGAGTATTCGTTTAGACATTTTTTTACATCGTAATACCGTAAAGCTATTCTATAAACCTCCCTTAATAAGAGCATTCGTTTAGACATGTTATTTCTTTACATCGTAATATCGTAAAGCTATTCTATAAACCTCCCTGTATAAGAGTATTCGTTTAGACATGCTATTTCTTTACATCGTAATACCGTAAAGCTATTCTATAAACCTCCCTTAATAAGAGTATTCGTTTAGACATGTTATTTCTTTACATCGTAATATCGTAAAGCTATTCTATAAACCTCCCTGTATAAGAGTATTCGTTTAGACATGCTATTTCTTTACATCGTAATATCGTAAAGCTATTCTATAAACAACCCTTTATAAGCGTATTCGTTTAGACATGCTATTTCTTTACATCGTAATATCGTAAAGCTATTCTATAAACCTCCCTTAATAAGAGCATTCATTTGCACATCTTGTCTCTCTAGAGTGTTACAGAGTGAATGTTTCCTACTCTTCTTGATAGATAATGTCTAACATCTAATATTTGTTTAGTGTTAATTACAACGCTAGAACCTGAATCCTTTGCGACTGGTTTTGTGATTAATGTTATTAATTGTAACGTGTTTTGTTTTAATGTAGACACACATGGAACTTATATATACAAATTTGATCATAATATAAATAGAATATTCCATTTTATTTGTAGCAGTCACATTTTTTACGTACTATTTGCTCTTGCTGACAATAACCAGGTTTATTCCTGAGTGATTGGTTTTCCTGCAAACTAGATATCTTGGCGGAAGAATACACGAATTTATTGGACTACTTGCAGCGTCCACGCATGTTGTATTTTTTCGTGTAACCAATGTTGAAACCGTACTTGCGCGACATATGTGTACGCTCTCCATACTTGCCAGCGGTATGAGAAAATCTACCAAGATGCGTGACGCTTTTTTGTAAATATAGTATATTAGCTACTTTTTATTTCTTTCAAGCACTCCCCAAAATAAAATGTATTTCTATTTAAACGTTAATGTCGTGTGTTCCCATTATTCGTTTATGGAGTTATGTGGATCTTTTATGAATGTCAATGTTACTGTAATAAAGAACGGATACCCATTTCCTCACTCTTGTAACATCAAACAAACACAACACAAGAAAGTATGCATTTTAAATAAAGGACGGTTTATTTAGATGAACATTAACTTTTTGTTGACAATAAAACATTTGTAGATCGCAAGGGAAGAGTATACAACCCTCTCGATTGATGTAAATTCAATTATTTTGTTGTTGGGTCACGTGGAAAGTCTTTTTCATTTCTGTTGCTTCGTTGAACCCAGGCTTCGTTCTTTTTTATTTTTGTTTACCAGTTGGTGCTACGACGGCTCTTCAGGTAAACGGAAACCTTGGAGTGGCTAGAGACACGGTTGTAGAGCCCCATCATCTTAGGGTAGCTGCTGAACATGGACTGGTTCTCCATGTACATGCTCTCCATGCAACAGTAGAACATCATGTCGCACCACATCATCTAGAAATTAAAGAAAAAAGTAATGAAAAATAGGATTTCAGACAAATATCTAACACTGTTTTATATATAAACAATGTATACGGTTCTTTTCAATTCATACAGTCTCTTTCAATTCATACGGTCATTTTCAATTTATACGCCCCTTTTCATTTTATACGGTTTCTTTCAATTTATACTGTATTTTTCAATTCATACAGTCTGTTTCAATCTATACGGTCTATTTAAATTCATACGGTATATTTCAATTCATACGGTCTATTTAAATTTATACGGTATATTTCAATTCATACGGTGCCTTTCAATTAATACGGTCTATTTCAATTTATACGGTCTTTTTAATTTATACGATCACTTTTCATTTTATACGATTTCTTTCAATTTATACTGTCTTTTTCAATTCATACGGTCTATTTAAATTTGTACGGTATATCTCAATTTATACGGTGTCTTTCAATTTGTACGGTCTATTTCAATTTATACGGTCTATTTCAATTTATGCGGCATTTTTAATTTTATACGGTCTCTTTTAATTTATACTGTCTTTTTCAATTCCTACGGTCTATTTCAATTTATACAGTCCTTTTCAATTTATACGGTCTCTTTCAATTTATACGGTCTATTACAACATTACATATTTGGCTCACGTTGTGTTTTGTGAATTCAATGCGAAATGTGTGAGTATTGTTTCGGAATTTTTAAAATGTGAATTTATGATTTTCATTATTTCGACTGATATTGCCATTATGGTTGGTATATTCACAACGTTTCAGCCGATGTAACTTCCGATCTTTTTCTGTCGCATTGTTTTTAACTCGGAATAATAATTGTTATAATTACCTTAAGAATACCACACTTTTATAATTGATCTTAGGATACATCACTGTTATAATTAACCTGCAAATATCCCCTTTATATAATTAGAGTTACGGTATATCACTTTTATAATTCACCTCACGATATTTCACTTTGATAATTAACCTGAGGATATATCACTTTTATAAGTACCCTGATGATAGCAGCCTTTAATAATGGGCCTGAGGATATCACACATTTATAATTTTACTGAGTCTCCACACTTTTATAATTACGCTCAGAATGCCACTACTTTATTATTACGTTCTGGATACAACTTTTTAAATAATTTCGCCGAGGATATCAGCTCATGATAAGTACTTTTTTTATAATTATATTCGGGATGCCCCTCTTTTATAACTACCCTGACGATACCACCTTTTAATAATTACCCTGAAAATACAACACTTTTATAATCATCCTCAAGATAACACTCCCCTATAATTGTCCTAGATATACTTCTCTTTTATAATTACGTTGAGGATAGTAAACTTTAGTAATCACCCTGAGGATAGTATACTTTTATAATTACCCTGTGTTGACCTCCTTTTTTAATTACCTTTAGAATATCGTACTTTTATAATTACCCTGCCTATCCCAAATTATTAAAATTACTTTGATGATTTGAAACATTTATAATTTCTATCTACTATACATATATAATTGCCCGTAAGATACTAGACGTTTTCATGTCACCCTGAGAATACCACAGTTTTGAATAATTACCCCACTGAAATTTCTCGAAGTTCACACCTATTTTTATAATTACCTGATGCATATTTCTAGAAATCTAAACAATTACGCAACCATCACTCACCTGGTCTCCCATAAAGAAGTTGCTTCCACCATTACGCATGCACAGAGTTCTTTCCATGAAAGGCATGATTCTGCTGAAGCTGTTCATGTATCTCCAGTACATGTAGTTCTGAAATATAAAATAAATATTCCACATTAATTCATTGTCTTAAAAAACTGAGTTCATTGTGGCACACCGATATCGTCATGAGGCATAGTAATAAAATGTTGGATTTATAACACGAAGCAGCTGAACATCAGAAGTGTAATGTTGCGAGGCAGGGCGCGGGTTTCGAACCTGGACCGTCTGCAGAAATATAAAGAACAAAAAAAGGTAAACAGCGAAAAACATTCTTTGTTCATTACGTAAGAACACGGCCAGCAAATAACGATATTGCCCGAAAAGCGGGGAGCTGGATAATAGGCCATGTGTAGTATCCCCAGTACATATAGTTCTTGAAAAAGAAATATACGTACTTACTTTGTCCGGAATAAAAACTCAGTGATTATTGTTTTATTTGGGCTGTTGAATCTTTGTTCAATTTTGGAGGTTCTTGATAAGGTGGAGAAACGTGGCTCTAATTTGATTGGTCCCACCCTTTCTTCTTCTCTGCAGCCTCTCTCTTAAAGCGGTGGTGCAGCTAGTCTCAGTCTTTTCTATAAATAGTATTATAGCATGTTTTACAGAATTATCTTATCCATCCCCATCTATTTTCTTCCAGCTCGTTTTACTCGTTCGTCTTGATGTTGCAATTAATTTGCTGTTTGGATACCTGATAGCAATACATTTTTCTATTCCAGTAGCTTCTTTCCAAGAACTGCAGGCTTTCGGGGTTCACTTCATGCTAAATCTTTTATTCCTACTTATAGCATTGGTCTTTTCAAGAGCAAGGCTATTAGGCGTTTCTTATCTTTGCGATGTTCATATTTCGTCCTTGTACGCCTCTTACATCAACTGGTTTCATGCCTTGTCTGGAGGGATTTCCATAAAAAAACGATAGCATTATTAATTTTCCAATGTTCACTCGTCTTAAAATATCTGAAGCTAAATTAAGACCCAATATAGAGTATCTGACTCATGATGTAACTCTGTCTATATAGGAGTCTGATACATCGTAAGATGGAGTACTAGATGTTGATCTACATAATTATTTTAACAAGCTCTTGCCCTGAGGGAATATTTGCTTCTTAAGCACCCCTAGGACTAACTTTCGCTCGAGGCATGAAATGGAAGTCTTATATCAAATCTGTAACTTAAATTGATGGTAAAATAATTGGGCCATTGTATCGTTTGTTCATTCTTCTATAAGAGTCGGATATATCAGAAGATGGAGTACTGCTGCCACATCTGGGGAGGTGCCGCTGAGAAAACTCTTTCTTTCCGTAATAGAGTTCAAAATCGCTTTCGAAATCTAGTAAGTGACAACCTCTTCTATTCATTGCAGCCGCTTTCTCACTGAGGAGCCGTTGCTTGTCTCTCTCTACTCTATTATAATTTACGTGAAAAGTGTTCGCCTGAGTTTCAATCTCTGGTTTCTCATTGGTAAACACTCACAGCAAAAACCTTTTATCTACCACCAATGAAATGTAAGTATATCTTCATTAGAATAACCTGAATCCGAATCAAGAGATAAATTTGAAACATGAAGCCATATAACAATAAAAAGAAAATAAGGAAACATCTGAACAATCCATATTCAAGGCAGTAATACATTTTATTGTTACCACTATAGGGACCGCTATATTAGTCAAAATAACTTATTACTGTTTTAGAACATGGATTTCTATAAGTTCGAGTCACCCTATCAAACCGCATTATTTGCTGTCAGTTGCTGGCTCCCGAATTATTCAGTTATTATTTGAATTTGTGTGGACACTAAAAAATTCGGAGGCTCTACTTGTTAGCATGCCATGTAATATTGCTATATCTTGTTCGCTTACAAAATAAGTTTTCACTTTTTATTTTTACTAACTTATCTGGTGTTGAACTACGTAGGAAGTACTTAACCATGTGCCTACACTAAGATATGAGTTCCACCCTTTTAAAAATTAAATTATTAGGATAAAAGTATATCAACATAGTACACTTAGCACACCTCACAGTTTCTGTTGTATACCAGGTCTCTCTTTATATTTCCCGCTTTATGTTAGGAGTCTTTCCGGTCGGGGCTTTACACTTGTATAGCTTGCATGAATATATATATATATATATATATATATATATATATATATATATATTGTTTGAAAATCTCACTTTTATTTCTAGTAACTCGTTTTCAGTCTTTGCTTACCGCAGTGAATACACTTTTCTGTTATTGGGGTTATCTTCTTTGACTGTTTGCAGACTATTTTTTTGGTGAGGCACTTAGTACATTTGCCTTGTCTTTACAATTACAATCTATGATGTTTATGTTAATTGGTTCTTGTAATATTAAATGTTATATGACTCTATTATTATGACTGCATGGGAGATTTAACAGTAATTTAATTTCAGAGTATTTTAAAGAGCTCGTGTAGTAGGTTTAATGTAGCGAAATGGCCATTTCTAAGCTTTATATTTATATCTAAAATAAAAACAACTTACGTCATAGTTGGAGTTCATCATATCACCAGATCCCATGTTGGAACCCATGCCCATACCGGAACCCATATTTGAGCCCATGTTAGAACTCATCATTTCAGAGCTCATGTTGGAGCCCATGTTGGAGCCCATGTTGGAGCCCATGTTGGAGCCCATGTTTGAACCCATCATACCGGAGCTCATGTTGGAGCCCATCATACCAGAGCCCATGTTGGAGCCCATCATACCGGAACTCATGTTGGAGCCCATCATACCAGAGCCCATACCACCTTCCATGTAGTTGTACTGAAAAAGAAACAAAATATGTCTTATTATTTCATACTTTAAATAATTATTAAATAACAGTTGTGAAATTTAATTTTCGTATACATTTAAATATTCGTATGATATTATTAAATCAATATTTTTCGAACTCTGCTGTGTACGGTTTTAGATATAAAAATAATACTTTATCGTTCAATTATTTTTAGAAATGAAAGGAAAAAAAACATCACACCCAAAATGGAAAATAATGAAGCAAGCAACACTTTTTTATCTGTACATGATCCATGTTTTTATTTAAAATGATACAAACAAGCAATTATAATTATAATGGCAATTTTCTTACAATAATTGCTCTATCATGACGGATAGCCTATGTCCGTCTGTTTTAAAAACCTACGTAACAATTGAGATGTTATTATCAAAGTTTTGGAGACTGACGTAGATCTTTCAGTTTCACTTTTTTCATTTGTTCTTCCCCGACCATTTAAATATTGTTCTTTTAGTCTTTTTAACTGATGTTCTTACATTTTATTCATCAACATAAATAATATATGTAACCTTAGTAAATACAGAGAACAATTCAGGCTGAAGATTCCCCCCGTGTAGCTTAATTGCGATAAATATATTTTCATAACTTACTACCTAGCTCTAATTACGTATCGAGCACTGTTGAAGTAAATACTGAAAATTGATACATAAACAATTGTATCTTCTTATGAAATGTCATGTGGATACATGAAATAGTAATATATATATATAAATATGTATATATATTTATATATAAATATATATATATATATATATATATATATATATATATATATATATATATATATATATATATGAATAGTTCTAATTAAAAACGCGATAAATACAATTTAAAAAAAATGAGAAATTATACTTTAAAACACGAACATTTTAAATCTAAAATTCGACCGTAAAAGCTTATTTTAATTAGAATCAAGAATATTTGACAAATAACACATTACTTTAACACAATTATTTTCAGTCTGTTATGGTGATTGAATGCCATTCTCTTCGTAGCGGGAATTTAATAATTTGAAAAATGGCATTTATTGCGTTTTGCATTCGAACTCTTCATATATAGCATTGAGGATTGTATCTTCAACCCCAGAAGACTGTCACCCAGAACTGGTTATTACTTAAGACTTATATCCTTTTCTCTATCCCGATACGGGCGATACAAAGAATACAATCACGAATTACATCGGTTTACAGTTCTGTTCGAAATTCCATGCATATTGTTAGGTTAAACATACATATCCTTGAGTTCAACAAAACACACCTGAAAAAGGTCGAGGGTTACATCAACCGAAACGTTCTAAGAATAACATCAAAGATGAGAACAGTAGTCTGAATGATCCAAATAATCCAAATTCGCAATCCTCATCTAAAAAACTTCTGAAAAAAAGATCCTAGCTCATGGGAACATTTTACGACGAGTATTTGTTGACATTAGAATTTAGGACACCTATCTTGTACTCTGCAGGGAAGGAGTTCCGTTGTAATGTCTTTCGAAAAGGAAAATACATTGAAAAGAAAACATTTCTTTTTAATCCAGATAACCGCGTTTAATTGTGTATACATGACGATCCTTAGAAAAGGAAATATTTCAAACAGTGAAACTCAATTGCAACGGTCAGAGGGCGTAGAAAAATCCTACTTTTGTTTCTTGCCTTCGACCGGAAGGGGGTAATTTGCATGTCGGTCGGTTACAGTTTGAAACGTCGAATTCTATTTTTTCTTTTTAGATTTCTTTCGTGTTTTACATTTTTGAGAGTTTTAGCGAACGAGAAAGTTATTATCTTTGTGTTGCTATTAACCTCTTGACATCGTCGAGATCCTGATTCGCAATATTTCACACTTGAGCCAGGACCGACCTTGAACTACCCCTTTGGCATAGAAATACATTTTGGACAACTGATAACTTTTAGTCTAAAACCATTAGTAGCTTATTATGCCCTTTTAAATCGTTTGTAAATACAATATTATTTGATAGTAACATTACTTTCAAAGATTTATTTGACTTTACATGATAATTAAGGCATTCCTTTATAATATGCATACACATGTGGGGTTGTTTTTAAAATAGTTTAATTAAATAATAGATTAAACTAATTGTATCCTTCAACATCAAATTTTGACAGACTACTGACAAATGTGACATCAGTGTTGCCAATATACACCAGACAGGAGGTATACTATTTTAAAGAAACTACAATCATTTTGACTATATATATATATATATATATATATATATATATATATATATATATATATATATATATGTGTGTGTGTGTGTGTGTGTGTGTGTGTGTGTGTGTGTGTGTATGAAATGTTCGAGTGCTAACCTCGATAAATCCAGTTTGTTTAAATTGAGAACTTAATCAATAAAATAACGAATATATAAAATATAGACTTCGAATATAAGCTTATTTTGATAGAAAACAAGAATTGATTATTCTGGTATCATATTATGTAAAACATACATTGAGTATGTGGTCGAGTGTTGAAATGTAACACTTTTTATAGTGCTAGCTTCGTAATTTGTTCAATGGCGTGTATCGTGTTTTGCATCAAAACTCTTAATATATATATATATATATATATATATATATATATATATATATATATATATATATATATATATATATATATAACTAATGAAGTGAGGAAATAAATGAAATGTGCACAGTTGAAACGTTTATTAACTCATCAAGTGTTCCAACATGGAATACCAATACAAAATGACTATTAAGCCATGTCTTTTCAAAGATAACGTTCTAATCGTAAGAATAATAATTGAATATTAATAAATAATTAGAGGTGAATATCTTGAAAATGTAGAAGTGTAAACAAATCTTTTAAAAACCATCAATAGAAAAAAATGTCTCGATTTAAGTCCAGAAACAGATAAAATTTTGTATTAAATTCAAATGATCCAAAATGCTTTAACAGTCAAGACTAAGAAGCCGAACAATGTTCTATGTCATACCGAACCCATGAGTGCTCCAGAAATGGTATTTTATGGTCACAGGTAATCCTGGAAATTTAGACCCAAATGATATATATATATATATATATATATATATATATATATATATATATAGAGAGAGAGAGAGAGAGAGAGAGAGAGAGAGAGAGAGAGGGAGAGAGAGAGAGAGAGAGAGAGAGCGAGAGAGAGAGAGAGAGAGAATACATATGTTTCTAAAAAAATGTTTATTATCTTTCTGTTTCTCAAAAAAGAATATTGGCGCTAATGGGTTAAAGTCACGTGATTCAGCACTATTTTCTAAACCGTTTTATGACAAATACAGATCTAAACTATTTATAAACATATTGAAAAGTAACTCACCCTGAAGCGTCCGTTCTTCCAGTGGTAATACCTCATGTAATCATCCATGATTTCATAGAAGCAGTCGCAGATGTAGTCACACCTGAACATGTCCATGTTGCTCTTGGGGTAGAAATCTACAGAAAGAAGTAATATAACCCGATAAATATTTATAACTGGTAAGATTCTTTTGCAGAAAAATATATCGATCAATCATGTTTTATTGATTATGAAAAAATATATCAGTGCATCATGGATAAGTTCCTCCTATACGTCATTCGCAAAGTCCGAATAAGTAGATCGCATGAGATTAAACATTTTTCTATTATGAAAAAAGCACAACCACTTAGGACACAACTTCACTTCATTATACATTTTAAAAATACGCGTTAACAAGATCGGACGTATATTTTACTGTAATACCAGTAAAATAAAGAAAATAAATGATTGCTTTGAAAAGGGAATTTATTTCGAAAGCTTAGCATTTTAAATAAATACATTTATTTATTTAAAAAAATAATATTGTAATTGGTTTTCAAATTTCAAAAAATAAATATCATACGACAACAATGTTTATAAAATGTGATCATTTTACTTGATATTACTTTCTTTTCTTATAGATGAATTCGTCCGCTGACCGTTGCACCTTCAATTATACAGTTTGAAATATTTCCTCTTCTAAGCATCGCCATTTATGCAAAATTAAACACGGTTATCTGTATTTAAAAGAAACCTTCTTTTCAATGTGTTCTCGTCTGTGGAACCCATTAGAACGGAACTCCTTCCCTTCAGAGTACAAGATGGTCGTTCTAAATTCTAATGCGTGTCATAAAATTTTCTCATGAGTAAGTAAACTTTTTTCATAAATTAATCGTTTCCATCTCTCTCATAATATTCTTCAGCATTCAATTGGCAATCTATACATCTTATCACTATTTATTCGCGAGTGGCTTTAGGCCTTGATTACTTGTGACTCATTAATAAAATAGTTCCTCTCATTATTTTAATCCTTTTATAATTGATTGATGTACTGGCGATTTATCACGTATCAAGGCAGAAAGGCAGAAATGCCAGTCGAGGATAAGTACTAATGAGGTTGTCGGGTAGACGATGAGAAACACCTTGAGGATTGGTAACGGTGATTGAAACTGCGCATAATTTGATTAGTTAAGAGGACGGCTCAACAAGAATATGTTAACATTGGACTTAAAAACGACCATGCTGTAGTCAGCTGGGAAGCAACCCCATAGTATTGTGTTCCACAGACGGGTAGTTCTTGGAAATAACTTTGCTTATGGAAGCTCCGCTTACTTATATATACAGAGAGAAATAAAGGAAACTTATTTGCAGTGGTTGTAGCTAGACGAGTTTTGTTTTTACATGTTTTACACGAGAACCATAGATAAAATCTCGGTTGAGCACCTACCATAAAATTACAGACGAGTAGAAAAAGACTAGCAAGCTCTTTTCTGTCAGAAAGGTGCTATAGGGAAGGGAAGAGGACACTATATTTCGCACTTACAATCTAGTCCTCTTATTACCATGTATCCTCGAGTAGTTTTGGTCTTAAGAAATAATGACTCATTAAGGAATTAAAAAAGTAACACACAGTTGTATCACTCCATTTGAACGAAAGTCACGTACCGGAGATTTTATTTATTTTCAGAAATTATTTTTTTCTTGTTTTCGATTTTTCTCTTGTTGTGAGTGAGAAATATCAGAAAGCAAATATTTAAAAATGTGCTTCCATAATATCCAACCATGAATCTTACAAATATTTAAAACCAATGAAAGTACGTTGCATTTTAAGTATATTTTGTTAGCAATAATAAGCTTCACCATATAGAAAAACAATGAACAATTACTGTTTTTTGTTTGTTTTGTTTGTACTTTTATTGACCCAAAACATGGAACGTTGCCACTGAGACGTAAGAGACTACTGTGGATTACGGGCCAGATTTATAGGGGCACGTAAGTGTGTAGTTGTGCTTCAAGATGTTTGTTCATATTACATTTAAATTCCTGCATCTTGGTACAGTCGTGGAAACATGAGGTAAAGAAAGAGAATTCCAAAGGAGAGCATTCTCAGGAAAGAAGCTATTAGAGCAGAAAGTTTTCCGGCATCTGAGGATCTCTGATTTGGAAGAGGTGGAATTTTGCTGCTTGTTTGTTTGGTTAGTTTTATTAACGTAGAGGATGAACAAGTGTTGCAACCTAATCAGAGCACATTTTGTTGAGGTACTTGTAAAACAAGAACATTGATGCAACGTTAATATTATCAAACAGGAACTGCCACTTGGTAGACACTGTAGGACCTATTAGATTGGAGACTTTTTTCACCTTTTCTTAGAGGTAGAGACTAGTGATTGGGGCAAATATCTTTTTTATACATTTTATTCCGAATCAACAAATAATCGGTAACTCGAAAGTTTTGAATGGGAGAATGCTTTCTACATGAATGTAGGATATAAAATATTTATCTAAAAAATAGTTGAAATCAATTAGTGACAACTTACTGAATTCACGGGCCAAGTACCTGCAGATGGACATGGTCTCGGGCATCCTGTTGTTGCTGTCCATCTCCAGACAGGGCAGCCACATACAGGGGAAATCTGAAATCGAATAGAAAAAATAATTAAATCAGTTAAACAATATGCAAATGTATAAAAAAATATAATACTGATCGAACAACTCAATGCGATATGTTGCTTTCCGTTTTATAGTCTTTTTCGTGTATCCTTCCTTTTCTCTTGAACACATATTAAATGACTACTAGACAGGAGAAACTTTGAATGCCTACGAGACAGAAAGGAATTGGACCTCCTACAAAACAGGAGAACATTTGAATGCCTGCGATGCAGGAGAGAATTGTTATTCCTATGAGACAGGAAAGAATTTGAATGCCTTCGAGACAGGAGAGAATTTGAATGCCTACGAGACAGGAGAGAAGTTGAATACCTACGAGACAGGAGAGATTCTGAATGCCTACGAGACAGGAGAGAAGTTGAATACCTACGAGACAAGATAGAATTTGAATGCCTACGAGACAGGAGAGAATCTGAATGCCTACGAGACAGGAGAAAAGTTGAATACCTACGAGACAGGATAGAATTTGAATGCCTACGAGACAGGAGAGAAGTTGAATACTTACGAGACAAGATAGAATTTGAATGCCTACGAGACAGGAGAGAATCTGAATGCCTACGAGACAGGAGAGAAGTTGAATACCTACGAGACAGGAGAGAATTTGAATGCCTACGAGACAGGAGAGAATTTGAATGCCTACGAGACAAGATGAAATTTGAATGCCTACGAGACAGGAGAGAATCTGAATGCCTACGAGACAGAAGATAATTTGAATGCCTATTAAAGAAGTGAGAATTCGAATGCCTACTAAACAGGAGAGCATTCGAATGCCTTCTCGACAGGAGAGACTTCGATCGTTCAATGCAAGATGTACTCAATAAAAACATGTTTATTTTAGTTTCCTTAAGCCAGGCTTTTCAAAGATTAAAAGCTTATTATTTCGAAGGGGAGTAACCAAAATTCGAGTACACCTCACATTGAACAATCGAAGATGAAATATATTTATCCGCACATCCTTATCTCTCTTCCTTCATTTATCTTTATATATATATATATATATATATATATATATATATATATATATATATATATATATATATAGAGAGAGAGAGAGAGAGAGAGAGAGAGAGAGAAAGAGAGAGAGAGAGAGATAGAGAGAGAGAGAGAAATATAAAAAAGAGGAGAGAGAAAGTACATATACTTAAAATGAAAATATATCGAGAGATACAGAGTAATAGATTCTCAGCAGCAAGCAGATGGCTTAGGGATTATAGGCGGTAGTTGTGAATGTTTATATAAGGATTTAGATATCATCTGGTAACAGTGCCGACTGTAAACTACACGGTCTAAGGTTTGACCCCGGCCTAGGACAGTTGCCTTTCGAGCCATACTTAAAAGATGTGATACAGTGAAACAGTCTGTATGTATATATATATATATATATATATATATATATATATATATATATATATATATAGGTAGCATCTTTTCTTGAAGGAAAGTATTTGTAAATATAACAGATAACTTATGTCTGGATATCCTTTCGTAAATCCTTTCCATAGTCTGAATCAGAATGTTAATTTCGGGGGGGGGGGGCGGAATATGCCGATGAATCTGCCATAGTTTTGATTTGTGTCCGAAGTACTTTCAGACGCATCGATAATACGAACACATAGTCTTTACCTGATTATCCTCATTCCCCTTACTATGGAAGTGGATGGGTTTGAAAGTACTTAAGACACAAAACAAATCTATGGCAGATTCATCGGCCAATTCCCTCCCCCCCCCCGAAACTAAGATTCTGATTCAGACAATGGGAAGGATCTACAAAAGGATATCCAGGCATAAGTTGTCTGTTATATATATATATATATATATATATATATATATATATATATATATATATATATATATATATATATATATATATATTGGGATGAATACCTGTCTGGTATAGGAAATATCGATCTAAATGAATTTTTTCTAAATGTAAGTTTTCGATTTTCATGGATATTTTGTAATGATTTCTAATGAACCATTGTCGTTAAATATTCAATATATGCTTGACAAGCTTGATTGTATGTACAACTGAAGAAAAAGCTGTTAAAATCAATTCTCCCTTGGAAAGTGGTGACACTTGTTTATTATTCTCTCTCTCTTTCAAACTTTATCTGCCTCTCTCTCTCTCTTTACTTTCCTTGTAAAATCGTTAGAATAAAATTAAACATCATTTTATCATTTGTTCATCCACTTGTGGGCATGAGAGTTTGAATCAGCTGATTACACCCCAACACACACACACACACACACACACACATATATATATATATATATATATATATATATATATATATATATATATATATATTACTATTTCATGTATCTACATAACATTTTATAAGGAGAAATAATTTTTTATGCATCAATTTTCAGTATATATATATATATATATATATATATATATATATATATATATATATATATATATATATATATATTCTACTAAATTTAGATTTATATTTTGTTGAAGAATGGAGAATTTTCGTAAGAGTTCCTTACCATTCCTGCAACGATCCCAGTCTGAGAATTCATATCTTTTGTCGGTGTATTTCACGCCGGCAACGCCGAACATCATCCGACAGATCTCGGCACGTCCACGGCCATTGAAGTAATGAAGGGTGTAGTTAGGCATTGTCGTATTAGCTTTAGTTTCTACCTGGGTGTACTGTTTGTGAAAAGACGAGTGTCTGTTGGTTCTTCCACCGGCCGTCTTAGGTATATATACCTGCAGTCGCCCGTCGTCTAATTAAGCAGCACCGAGCAATGATTCGTTCAATTTGTAAACCCAAGGTCGATTGTTCTACATGTGCCGATTAGGTGGTGAGTGTACGTGTACAATTGGCTTGTTCGCACCACAACAGCAACAAGAGTGCAAGGTCCGCATGACAAAGGCTGATTAATGGTTTGTTTTCTGGCTGGCGATCTAATCAGACGGAATCTTTAGTACTTTGCGTAATGCGGTCGAGATTGTGTAACTTTGGAGGCGTCGTTCCGTCACCTGTTCGCTCTAATTGGCATCGTTAAAAGCTGGGTGCAAATTGTACACAAAAAGGCGGTTACAAACATAAAACAGCCTTTCTTATGTGCATCCATGTAGTCTATAAGTTAAACAGAATGGACAGACGGGCATAACATCTTATAAAATACTATGAATATATATATATATATATATATATATATCAGGAAAAATCCGAGCAGAGTGCTCGATTAATTAAGAATTAAAGTTAAAAATTAAAAATTAAAAGCGTAATATTTATTTATTTTGGTACAGAAAAATTAGTACAACATTCGTACCGCCGGTTTCAAGCAGGGAAGGACGTAGCCATCCGGCTCTCTACAGCTTCGGCACGAATGTTGTACTAATTTTTCTGTACCAATATATATATATATATATATATATATATATATTAATTTATTAAGTTTAAATATATTGATAAAATTAATTTAAAATAAATATTTTTAAAAAGTGCTCAATACAAAGTAGAGCTTTATAAATAAAATTTATATTAGAACATCAGCCTACGCAAATTCATAAACTGTGGAGGTCCCCAGATGCCGGAGAGCCTTCTACTGACATAGCTTCTTTCCTCGTGCTGCTGGCCTCTGGAACTCTCTCCCTGCCTCCTGTTTCCCCGACAGTACTGACATGCAGAAATTTAAAACTAATGTAAACAGACATCTCGCTGCGCGGATCATGATTTAGGCTGACCCCCCCCGAACCTTCTCCCCTTTTCTTTTTTCACAGTAGCGGCCTGCCTTGTTTGGGGTGAACCATGTTAAAAAAAAAAAATTAAAAAAACCCTGCGTTTTTGTGCTAACACACATCTCAGGGCTATTATATATATATATATATATATAATTATAAATGTCTGATTTTTTTATATACGTATACGTTTCATCCTTTCGAAAATCGTCAGTGTACGAGTCATATTTCAAACTTAAAGTTCGACGTTTTATCCGCCCCGGCCGTTACCGGTAAATTAGATTAAATCAATTCAAAGTGTTCGACTACTGACAGGAACATGCATTGAATCCACGATAACGGCTGTGTTTATACCACTTACATCAGCGCCCAGCCTAAATTTAGGGTGGCACATAATTATAAATATTAGTTTTTATCTACATACGTAAACGTTTGATCCTTTCGGGAATCATCAGTGTAGAAATAATTATTTTTACCCGAAACCAAAAAGCTCTCCTTCAGAGAAAAAACATGGCGATACACAGGAAAGAAAAGTAATATATATATATATATATATATATATATATATATATATATATAAATGAAGGAGAATGGAAAGGAATTAGAGAAAGCAAAAGCCAAATCAAAATTCAATTCAAAAGTTCAAAGCAAGGTATATTCCGCAAAAAGGCAATTTATTCAAGTTAAATTTTCCTTAGACCAGGCTTTTCAAAGATCAAAATCTTATCATCAGAGGAAGTCGCTGGGATAGATAAGTTGGCAATGGCCAAGATTTAAAATTTGAAAAAATGAAATAAAAGTTGTAGGGAAAGAAACGCGTTTCTTTCCCTACAACTTTTATTTCATTTTTTCAAATTTTAAATCTTGGCCATTGCCAACTTATCTATCCCAGCGACTTCCTCTGATGATAAGATTTTGATCTTTGAAAAGCCTGGTCTAAGGAAAATTTAACTTGAATAAATTGCCTTTTTGCGGAATATACCTTGCTTTGAACTTTTGAATTGAATTTTGATTTGGCTTTTGCTTTCTCTAATTCCTTTCCATTCTCCTTCATTTCTACCTGCTCTATCCTGGATATTGAGCTGTATACTCTTCACAATAGGGTTTTACCTTTCCTAAAAGTTCGCTTTTAGTACACCTCTTTATATATATATATATATATATATATATATATATATTGTCGGTATTTTTTTTTCTTTTTATGAGGATTGATATTTTGGATTATTTTTATTGTTCGAACTACCGTTGCCACCTTTGATGTTATTCGCACAACGTTTGGGCCGATGTAACCTATCGCATTCTTCAGGCGCATCTTGTCAAATTTCGGAATCTTTCGAACAAGTTATTGCTGACGGAACGAGAGAAAGCTAACCCCGTGGATTACGTAAAAGAATTCCGTTCGAAATTCAGTACAGATTCCCGAGTTCGACAGAATTATTTCTGAGTTCGACAATACGCATTTGAAACAGTTAAAAGGTTACATCGGCCGAAACATTGTGAGAATACATATATATATATATATATATATATATATATATATATATATATATATATATATATATATATATATATATATATATGTATGTGTGTGTGTTTGTGAAAAAAAGACAAAAGGAAAATAAATCAAATACGGGAAAATCATAAAAAACGAGAAATTTTACCGGTTTCATTCGGATTAACGAACATTTTCAGAAAAAATTTCTTTGATCTAAACGAAACCGGTTAAATCTCTTTTTTTATTTTTTCACACATGCTGTCTTTACTGTATTTTATTGTGTGGTATATCGTGCATATTATTTATGTGTATGTTTGTGTGTGTGTGTGAAAAAAAACGAAAAACCAATTTAAATACAGGTGAAAAATGAAACAATAGATTTGACCGGTTTCATTCCTATAAACGAACATCTTCAGAATATATATATATATATATATATATATATATATATATATATATATATATATATATATATATAGTCAAAATGATTGTAAACGAACATTTTCAGAATATATATATATATATATATATATATATATATATATATATATGTATATATATATATATGTGTGTGTGTGTGTGTGAGTATGTATGTTTAAGGATGATCTCCTAAACTAATGAAAGGATCATTATGAATTTTGGAATATATATCCAAGGCAAAACGGTGATTAGCATTGACACATTATTTTGTATTTTTAAAGATTTCGAGGGGGTATTATATGGGCACAACCTCTCATACGAACATTACAATATTTCAGATTTGCACAAATGTTTATCCATATTCATGGGACACCAATCACGCAAGATTCCCTGCATTTACATTTCTTCTTAAACTTAAACCTTGAATTTTTGAAATGTTCTAGAATTAAAATCATCGTATGGATTTTGATTAAAATTGGAATAAGGATTCTAAACATTAGACTTAGACATCTGTTAAATTCAGTTTATTAGCCCGTTAGTTTCCAGATGTTCTGTGAAACCGAAGGTACTGATAGAAAATTAAATAATTGCATAGTGTAAACTAGAATTAAAAAGTATATGCTCTTGCACGAGTAAATGAGCACTCTGGTTTTTATGTGTGTCTATCGAATTTTAGAGTTAATCATCGTTTGTTACCCTAAGGCTTTTTCTTTTTTCTTTTAATCACATGAAATGTATGCTTAATTATTAAGATCTGTTTTTAAAAAACCTTCCGTTTAAATTTTTCTAATTAGCTATCATCATCTTCTATATATTAATACGATAGCGTGTGTGTTCGTGTGTCACGCTTACATCAAAAGTTCTGCGCATGCGTGACGCACCTAGATTTGGAAAAGCGTTCAAGTCACCTAATTTTCAAGTATTTCCCTTTGAGGCAACGTTTAGCGACGTAGGAATTTGACGTCGGGTTTTGACGTTGGCCCGACTGGTTTATAGTTCGATCCCAACCAACCTCTAAGATTTTCTTTTCATATATCTAAGGTTGGGAGGGAGGTAAGGAGGGGACGATCGAGAAGCCAGATATTTATACGATAGCGTGTGTGTTATTTTGTTTGTGACGCTTACATCAAAAGCAACGACCTTCCGAATCTTTGTATGCTACTCATGAATTGGAGCTACATTTGATTTAATCTAAAGCATTTACAAAGTAAGGTTTAGTCGTGGAAATCGGAATTTTTTATCCCGCCTAATAAACCGGTATCGTCCGGGCCTTTGGGTCTGGATTTACGCCGGTCTATTGGGGGTTGCCGGTCCTATGCAGTTCTAGAAGGTTCACCCTCCCAGGCTTTGCCTCCCCTCTTTGGGGAGAAGTAAGTTTATTGCTTACTGTTTGAGGCGCCCCTACCGGGGAATGCCGACGGGGTTGCCCAGGCAATTTTTAAATGGCCAGAGTGCTCACCTCTCGAGCGCTGGCTTATCTAATCCAACTTTCCCAACCTTGTGTCACATCTTACCTTGTGGGAGGTAGATAAATAAATCGGAATTAGTTGATCGATCAAATCGAGAAAAAAGTCTGACGGACGGACACGAAACCGCTTTTATTTATTAGACACACTCCTCTCAAATTTTGTCGTTCTTCTGCAACGCTTGAAGAATCTTAGACAATTCTCGATCTGTGAAATACTTTAAGCAAAGCAAAGCATGTAGTTACGACACAACTTTCAAAATTGAAAAACACATAAAAAATTAATCTTTTTTATTAACGTGTGACGAGAAGCAATTCAATTTATCACCCGCCATTTACATCATAACATCGTTTCTGCTACCACATAATTTCGTGTAATTTACACGGGTCCTGCTACTTAATATCAATTGACCAACTGACACATCTCTTAGTAACTTTATATTTATAACTTTCACTCTTTCCCTATCCCTCTCTCCATCTCTCTGTATATTGTTTAACTCCCCAGATCTTTTTCTAAATGTAATCGGCCACTCTCGCGTCCGTCTCTCTTTTTATTAAAAGTCTATGCATGAATTATTGTTGTCACGTATGGGCTAGCACACCATCCACTAGTCTCTTCCTCTTAGACGAGGTTAAAAAAAAAGGATCACTAATTTAATAGGTCCCTCACTATCCACTAAGTTCCAGCGCCTACCAGATCGCCGCAATGTTGCATCCTTGTGCTAGTTTTACACTATTTTGGTTGTACCCTTATCAACAGTGGCCTGTCTCGGGATAAACAACAACCTTGCCGAAGTCTGGACATTCTGACGAATCTAAATGTGTATTCTGTATGATTGTCCTACATTGCTTTCTTCACCCTGAAGAATTCTTTCAATACAGACGAAATGTTGATGAATACAGGCATCCCATAGTTTTTGGCTTTCTCATTCCCATTTTACATTACGTCGGATAATTTTATCCCCACTTTTCTTCATATATATATATATATATATATATATATATATATATATATATATATATATATATATATATATATATATATATATGATTATTTTTATTTACTCAGACATGTACAAAATCTGCGACACTGGCATGTCGATGTTATCGATCAACAGCTATTATAAACTTAGATCTCATCAGACAGAGTTAGAATCCGATCTTAACCTTAGATCATATTTGGAAAACACCTATATAAAAGCTCTATTTGATATTGAGCACTTTTTATAAACCCGATTGAAATTCTTTGGCTTACTACCCTGTAGATGTTTTACCTGGATTATATATATATATATATATATATATATATATATATATATATATATATAATTTTTTTTATTTCTACAAATATGTACATGATCAGCGACACCGATGTTATCGATAAACAGCTGTTAGAAACTGAGATCACATCAGACAAAATGAAAAGCTGATCCTTCCCTTCGATCATATTTGGAAAGAACAAATATGATCGAATAGGAAGGATCATATTTTCATTCTACCTGATTAGATCTCAGTTTTTAACAGCTGTTTATCGATAACATTGACATGGCAATGTCGCAGATCATGTACATATTTGTATAAAAAAAGTATACACATACATATACATATACATATACATATACATATACATATACATATATATATATATATATATATATATATATATATATATATAAATAATACCTGGGCGAGCATCAACCAAAGATAAAGTATCTAGGAAATAGCAAATTCAGATGCGGTCCCCACCCACATGTATATCCTACTTAGGCGAGATGAGATACATCGCCTAGTATTCTCAAATGGTCACTCATCTGGTACTGACCAGTTTCAACGTCACTTAACTACAGTGATCGGACAAGCACCAATGTGTCACAGTGATACTACCGTTTATGACTGATATTTAGACAAATACATCTTTGTCATTATTCAAACTTTTGTTGTTTCAACTGGATTTAATTAAAAATGACATTTTATTAAACGAACCAGTCACAAGCCAGACGTAGAATCAGTAGTTTAAAACAGCCGATCATTCTTAGATCAATTAAACACTAATACAAAAATACTTAAACAAAGAGTCTTATTTCAGACATGCACTTTTAACGTACGTTAACGTACTTAAAAATAAACCATGGAATTAACTGATCTCATCTGAGGAATATTAAATAGTCGGCCTTGGAATGCCTTCCAGTCAATTCGTCATTGGCACTATCAATTTAATTGAAGCAGAGAGTATAAATTCAGAGGTTTTCGTGTCGTGGTCAGTAAAGACGGACTTGCAGTTGCTCTAAGAAGTACAACCACTCCAGCCATGCCTAACTACACCCTCCATTACTTCAATGGCCGCGGCCGTGCCGAGTGCATGCGTATGATGTTCCATATGGCCGGCGTCAAATACATGGATAAAAGATACGAATTCTCCGACTGGGATCGTTGCAGGAATGGTAAGGAAACTTGTTTAAATAATTATTCGTGATTCTGCAAGAATCAGTTTACTTATATGATGTAGCGCATCATCAATTTGTTTACACTGAACTTGCTGGTGGTAACCTCCTTTTTTTCTACAGCAACATTTTCACAGAATCGATGTTGCTAGTCTTTTTCTGCTTTATCGTTATTTTCATGGCAGTTGCTTGACTGAGTTCCAATGTTTTGTTCCACTCTGTAAAAAATTCACAACTAAAACTCGTCTAGCTACAACCACTGTTAACAATTTTCCTTTGCCCCTCTCTGTACCTAAAACTAAACGGAGCTTCCATGAGCAGAGTTTCTTTCCTAGAACTACCCGTATGTGGAATGCAATACCGCGGGTCTGCTTAACAGCTGAATACAACATGTACACAAATTCTTTTCAAGACGTCTTCTTAAATAATCAAATTCTGTCCAATTCAAACAATCGGTGTCAATCATCACGTTGTATACTAACAACCCACTTGACACACGCATTACACCTCAGGTACATTTTCTTATTGGGCATCCAAGAAAATATCAGTACATACGTCACCAACGGCGAGTTTCACAGAACACTTTCGAGTCTAGGAACCCTAAACTAACTTTGCAGAACGAACTGGATGTACTTTAAGTGATTATTGGTTTTCTGTTTTGTTTTGTTTCATCAAGAGTCAATGTAATGAAAGTAACTGTTGTGGCTGGCTTTTAGGTAGACTTTTTTTATGATCTCCGGAAAATTTAGAAAGCCATTCTTAATATGGGGAGGGGGTCTAGTAAAGAACAAAGTAAGTGCGTTTTATATTTGTATATTTGGATTCATCTTTCGCCGTTCTTAGTGAGAAACTTCTTACGTCACGGCGTTTTATATTTGTATATTTGAATTCGGCTTACTCCGTTCGTAGTCAGAACTTCTTACGTCAAGACTACGTCACGCAAGCAACTCTGTAGATGCCCAATATGCAACAACACCTTACATAGAGTGATCTTTGGGCTTTGATAATTGGTGACTCCTTATAAAAAAAAAACTAACGTTGGTTGAACATAATTCTAGTTTTTTGGCTTTTTTTCAATGGAAATCTCTCCAGACAAGGCATGAAACCACTTGATATAAGGAGCTAACAAAAACGAAATATGATTGTCGCAAAGACAGGAGATTACTATTAGTTTAGACCAATACTATAGGTATGAGGAAAACAGTCAACAGGAAGAGAGTTCCACAAGTATGCGGTTTTGGGAAAAAAGCTACTGGGATAGGAAGCTGTATTACAATGAGGTATCAAATTAGCGAATTTGTGGAGACCACTAGACCAACGAGTCAAACGAGCTAGAACAAAAGAAGCAGGGAATAAATACCACAATTCTGAAGAACACATGTCATAATAGTATTTATATAAAAGACTGAGACTAGCAACATACATTCTCTGAGAGAGGGGGTTCAGAGAAGAGGAAAGGGTGTGGACAATAAAATTACAGATACGTTACTGCACCTTATCACGAACCCTAAAATGAGACATAAATTCACCCGCCCAAATATGACACCAGTACTCTATACATGGGCTGATAGTTGATTTGTAGAGATAGAGAATAGCTTCGGGTGTGAGAAAGATTTTAGAGCGATAGAGAGAACCGAGTTATAACATCAAAATCAAATGTAAGTGGGAGTTAGTCTGGTAAACGTAAAAAGAACAGTTTATTTCTATCAAATGTTTCTTTAAGTTTCTAGCGATCCCTTTTAAGGGACCTAACTAAATTAGATTTATGATTAGCTCCCATTAAAAGGTAAATCATGTCTTCTAAATTAATGAGTTTAAAAACATCGCAAGTCACCTGAATCATTTAGAGGGAAATTGGTTTTAGCTTTTGTGGTATTCCGTTCATTTTTAGTTCGTTGATATGTGTGTTAGTAGGAGTGATCAAAAAACTATTAATCATTTCTAAAATGCAAAAATAAATATTCCATGTCACAATCCGAGCAACGCCGGTTGAATTCAGCTAACATTGAAGCTATTGTATATAAGTCTACAGCTTGCATCATTTAAAAATGATACCACAATACTTATATGACATTCGAATATATATGGTTAAATATATTCACTTGTAAATTTACAGTGATATTTAAAACAGTTGTAATTATTGTATCTAATATGTACTCAACTATGTTTAACCGCCTCATTTGGCATAATAAGAGTGTTCGCCAATGGGCCGGGAGCCAAGAGTTCAATCCTCGATCGAATCATACAAAAGAGTAGTTTTCGCCCCCTTGCTAAACACTCAAGACTACAGGGAAAGTTTACATTTTTTATGCTGATGAGAATATTATTAAAAACAATTCTGAAACAAATGTACACAATCCGGCAAAAGCCGGCTAAATATAGCTAATATCTAAAATCAAGCTAGTATCAATTAAAAATACCAATACAATATTTTTTTTTTAACATAGTTCACTCTAAACATGGCAGGCCGCCACTGTAGACGTAAGGGCAACTGAAAAAAAGGGAGAAGGTTTGGGGGTCAACCTAAATTGGGATCTACGCAGCGAGATCTCTTTTTACATTAGTTTTAAATTTCTGCATGTCAGTCCCGTCGGGGAAACAGGGGACAGGGGGGAAGTTCCAGAAGCCAGTAGCACGAGGAAAGAAGCTATTTGAGTAGAAAGCTCTCCGGCATCTGGGGACCTCCACAGTGAATGGATGGGATTTAGCTGATTGTCGAGTTTGTCTAGTGAATTTACGTCGAGGGGGCACCAGAGTAGCCAGTTCATCAGAGAATAATCCATTGAAGTATTTGTAAAACAAACACAAGGATGCTACATTGCGACGATGAGACAGGGACTGCAGCTTGGTTTACAGTGAGGGACCTATTAGGTTGGCGACTCTTTTTTCTGACCTTGTCAAGGAGGGAGAGACTAGTAGATTATGCACCAACCCAGATGTGGCAACAATACTTCATGCATGGACGGATGGTAGCTTTGTAGAGATACAGGATAATGTCAGGGGTGAGGAGTTTACTAGCCCGGTAGAGGGGGCCCACCATCTTTGCTGCAGCCATGGTATTCGAATATATGTGGCTAAATAGATTCACTTGTTAATTTATAGTAAACAAGAATTGGTTTTAGGCTTCTAAAATTCATACTAGAATTGTCCGAAAAAATCTGGTGTGTAATGAATATATGTTCTAAGTAATAATCAGTTCAAAACGTTCCAGAGGTTCAAAGTTCAATCCTCGATACGTGCGATACTAAGACCATACTAACGAAACACTTATAACTGTTAAAGAACACGGAACGAGCACAATAAATCCCCGTGGATTAAATAAATAGTTCTGTCTTAAATTACGTAATATTCACGAGTTCGACAGAAAGATACCCGAGTTCGGCAAGATTCACTTGAAAAAAGTCAGAGGTTACATGAAAATAAAATCCAAGATTAGAACAATATACTCTAAATAGTACAATTTTTTTAGAACAAAATATTGTGTGAAATTAATATATGGTCGAGGGTATCTTTTACAATAATCAACACAACGAGAACGGGTCAACACACAAATGTGCAACAAATAAATTTCACCAGAGGCAACTTAAATTACTCATCTACAACCTGAATAAGTTTATTTGTTTTTTAAACTAATTTTAAAGGGTTGTTCTTTGGTTCAAAACAAGCCGTATTCACTCTTCTGTTTCCACAAGAGAAAAAAACATGGCGAACACTGGGCCGGTCGATAGCGCACAAAAACTGAAACCTGGACAATATACTGTTAGAAACACATCCAATAAATATCAACAATCGTGCGAAAATGTATTGTTGACATTTATTGTATGCGTTTCTATCAGTGTGTTGTTTAGTTTTCGATTTTTTATCGAATTTCAAGTCCTGGGCATGTGCGAGCGGCCATTTTGAATTTCTTTTCAAGCAGTCAACACCGACTGTTTTGAACAAGAAAACCACCCTTTAAAATAAGTTAAAACACAAATTAAATTATCCAGGTAGGTGGATGAGTAACTTAACTTGCCTTTGCTAACATTTATTTGTTGCACATTTGTTTTTTCACCCTTTTCTCGTTCTGCTGATTATAGTAAAATATACCCTATGGTCTAATCTAAGAATTTTCAGTGATCCTGCATATACGACTTCATTTCATTCATTCGTAAGAAAAGCAAATATTTCCAATGTCGTATTTTTAATAACGGAAAATTAGTTAGCAGACACAAAAAATATAGGCATACAATGTCTATCTCATTAGTAAAGATATAGAATGCATTTTATTAATGAATAAATTACTAATTAACTTTTGAATTTATTTTTATTTTCTCTCTTCCAGATTTCCCTTGTCAGTATCTTCCCTGTATGCAGATGGACAATGGCGACATGATGCCCGAGACTATGGCTATTTGCAGGTATATGGCCCGCGAATACAGTAAGTACATGTTTAATTATGAAAAAGTAATACTGATAGGCGCAGGTTTATCACGCTTAGTGAACTACTTATTTTCAAGATAGTTATCTTCCTTGGAGAAAGTTACGTTAGACCTTCTAAATCTCGTGACAAACACGAGATTTTGTTGCAAACTCTCCAGCCACCCGGATACTCTCCTCTTTTTTTTATTTTCATCCTACGAAGATGACTGGCTTTTTGTACTTTCAAAGAAAAATTACCCCATGTGTGCTCTATGCATATCCCGACATTGTTTAAGTTGTTTTGGACTTCTTGCAACTAGAACCAATTAATGGCGCTTAAGAAAAAGTGTGGTTGTAGATTGGGAAACCCTTGCTTCATAATACACTCCAACGCAGGCAATTTTACAGGGAATTCCTATTTTACCATTGACGATTTAGCAAGTCTTCCGATATCCTCGTTCTTTTTATAAGAAAACAGATAATTCTATTCCACGAATGCAGGTATTTTATATAATAAATTGATAATCCTCTATCTCTCCTGGAAGTATGGAAGCAGCAGATGGTTAAAATATAATGCCATGTAGAGGAAGCTTATATATATATATATATATATATATATATATATATATATATATATATATATACATATATACAGACACATATATATATATACATATATATATACATATATATATACATATATACAGACACATATATATATACATATATATATACATATATATATACATATATATACACACATATATATATACATATATATATACATGTATATACATATATATATATACATATATATACATATATTTATATATATACATATATATATACCTATATACATATATATATATACATATATATATATATATACATATATATACATATATATACATATATATATACATATATATACATATATATATATATATATATACATATATATATACATATACATATATATATATATACATATATATATATATATATATATATATATATATATATATATGTATATAAATAGATTGGAAAGTCACGCATTTAAGCGTTGCTCAAATGGCAATAATAAGGAGAATATTTTGAAAAATAATTTTGAAAACCTGGACAACGCAATTTATTTATGTTTTTAAAAATAAATTATCTATATACTTTAAAAACTTTATATATATATATATATATTTTTTTTTAACTGTTTTATTTTTTGTTGCCATATATTTTAGACAATCTAGAATTATTGATATGTCGTTAGTTCTCGGCCTCTTTGTAGGAAAACAACTCATTCTATTATATTCTACTTATATGGGAAATATACTATAATCGATGTGTTTTTATACTTGTAAAATAAAAACACAAAATATCATTGGAACATTTATAATTACTGTATTCGCCATATTCCTTAACATGTAATATATTGCAAAGTATGTTAGAACTCCACTAGCTTTTGACGAGAAAAAAGGTGTAAGATTCTCTAATAGGAAAGCTAGGGTTAGGGAACTTAGAAGAGTTCATATAAGGAGACTGCTCTTAGAAAACAAAGCCTGTACTACATATGCTTTGTTAAAGGCCGGTCGAGTTCATATATGCTTGTAAGTGGGCATGTGTGTTGAAATGTCCACGTGCATGCTGTTCGACGCCATGTTGGATATTGAAAGCTTCTTGTCGACGCCAGAGCCCGTGGTTGGGCGTGTCTTGGATTGCGTGCTAAGACAGTAGTTTAGTGGCTGGACAGAGCGAACTGGATGAGTCAGACAGCTGTGCCTTCTCGTTACTAAAAGTGGAAAGATAGTGCTGAGCACTCCCTATTATAAACTCCGGGACTTATGCTCTGCTTGCATGAGAGATTGATTCTGATTGGGTAAATCAGAATCACTGTTTAATATTTGCTCTAATCAGCATCCAGTTAGACTCATCAGTTGTCTCACAAAGGATACCTTCTCTGTGCATTTCCTGATGATGCAAGACATTGAATAAAGTCCTAGCTAGCAAATGAAGCTAAAATGATTGCATGAATACAAATTCATACCAAAATAATAGTATATACATATAGATAAGTAAATACACTACATTACCTACTTTCTGATATAGTAAGGCATTACAAGTAACATTTTATACACTAGAGAATGACTTGTTTTTTTTATCTTCATATGTTTGTTATTGTAAACCATTCAACCTTTTCTATTCGCCCTGTTTGTATATGCATACTATTAGTCAATAAATATATGTAAATATAACATTTTAAAAATTATTTCAATTTAATATTTATAGATTTCTACCCCAAAAACGCCATGGACATGTTCAGGTGTGACTACATCGCTGATTGCTTCTATGAAATCATGCACGATTACATGAGGTACTACCACTGGAAGAACGGAAACTTCAGGGTGAGTCAGTAATTTTTAAATCTAATGTATAAACTAATTTGATTAAAGATTACAAATTGAACAAATTTCAGTATGTAATCTGTGTGCTGTGTTTAGCCTAGATGCTAAACTAGAACAAGCGAAGGGTTAGTCTGAAAACCTCAAGAATTTAACAAGAAGGCAGTTTTTTCATTTCATATACGATTTATTAACCAGATAGAAATGTTACAAGAAATACCATGGAAAGAGAGAGAGAGAGAGAGGGGGGGAAAGAGAGGGAGAGAGAGAGATAGAGAGATAGAAAGATAGAAAGAAAGAGAGAGAGACAAAGATAGACGACCAAACATGCAGACAGAGGGAGAGAGAGAGATAACACATTTTAACAACGTGGCTTACCGTGTAATAGACATATATACATACATAGAAATAGAGAGAAAGAGACAGAGAGACGGAGAGAGAGAGAGAGAGAGAGAGAGAGAGCGAGAGAGAGAGAAAGAGAGGGAGAGAGAGATACATTAAAATGTTAACCACACGGATTATCGCGTAATAGATACAGAGATGTTAAGCATTTTAACCACGAGGGTTACCGAGTAATATAGAGAAGTCAAGAGAGAGAGAGAGAGAGAGAGAGAGAGAGAGAGAGAGAGATTAAACATTTTAACCACGCAGATTACCGTGTAATATATATATATATATATATATATATATATATATATATATATAAAGAGATTAAACTTTTTAACAACGTGGTTACCGCGTAATTGAGGGAAATATATCAAACATTTTAACCACTCGGGTTACTGCGTAATAGACAGAGGGATAGAGAGAAAATGAGAGCGAGACAGAGAAAGACAAAGAGAGAGAGAGAGAGAGAGAGATTACAATTTTAACAATGTGGATTACCGCGTAATAGAGTGAGAAGTTAAGCATTTTAACTACGAGGGTTACCGCGTAATAAAGAAAGCGGCAGAGAGAAAGAAAGAGAGAGAGAGAGAGAGAGAGAGGGAGTAGGGATAGAGAGAGAGCAAGATTGTGAGAGAGATTAAACACTTTAACCACTCGGGATACCACATGCGAAAAAGGAGAATATATATATATATATATATATATATATATATATATGAAATAGAAAATAAAATTACAAATTAACAATACTAAACATTACTTTATTATAACCTGCTTAAAATAGTTATGCAAATTAGGCATAAAAAGTTGTGTTTGGGTATTTGCTTTCTACTAAATATACAGTAATTGAAAATACTATGTTTCGTTATTAGTTTAAATAACTGTAACCTGTTTTGATTGTAATATAAGTGTGATAAATGAAAACCGCTATCGCATCTATTCTGTTCTCTCTCTCTCTCTCTCTCTCTCTCTCTCTCTCTATATATATATATATATATATATATATATATATATATATATATATATATATATATATGAATAGAATAAATATGAAACTAAAAGTAAACTTTTAGTGGAAAGAATCTATAGTGAAATGATGAAAGCTCAATATACGAGATAGAGCAATTATAAAGATAGATGGACGAAGAGTGATAAACATGCACGGATGTCAAAATTTATTTCAAACTTCGATTGTTCAAAGCAAGGTATATTCTGTAATAAAATTATGTGTATTATTCTTTCCTTAAGCCAAGGCTTTTCAAAGATCGAGTTCTTATCATCAGAGGAATTATGCAGATAGAAAGTTGGTAATAGAAAAGCCAAAATTCAACATTTGAAAAAATATTAAGAAAAATGATGGGTGAAAAAAGTTCGTGTTAAATGATATTGGGTTGGAACAATCGAAGTTTGAAATAAATTTGGACATTCTTGCATGTTTATCACTCTTCGTCCATCTCTCTCTCTCTCTCTCTCTCTCTCTATATATATATATATATATATACTCTGACATACATCGCGATGAATATTTTCGATTGTTTCTCAAAGCCACGTGACTAAAATGTTTTCCTCGACCTAAATTATCAAGTAAAAGTTGTTTTCTTTAATTCATTCATTCCTTTTTCTTATTTTCTAGTACAACATGAACGACTATGGTTTTGGCGGTGAGAATACGTGCGGTAACTACGACGTAAGTGGAATTTTATTCTCTCAAAATCCTTACAATAGTCATACGCTAATGCACTTGATGTTCGTACCTGTGTTATCACCTTTCACATACACTTTTAAGAATTAGATTGTCCAATCAACAAAGACAGTGATTTGTAGTAAATCGAAGGTTGTCAAGGTAAAAAATCCAAATGTACCTTTTATTTATCTTTTTAAATATTAACAAAAAATATAAAAAAGATGTGGCACAAGGCCAAAAACGGGTATGGGGGAGTGGGGGTCGCGGGTCGCCCACTGGTCTATGCCCTAAAACCTAGTTTCAATTACCACAATACCACATTTACTCTATGGACTTAATCTATTTAAAGTTGTTTCATGATTTTTATTTACAAAAATTATATGTACCGAGTGTGATGATCGGGAGTGCGAGAACAAAAACTAAGCCTTAAAAATCCCCCCAAAATAAATAAAAATAAAAGGGATGTAAAAATAAAGAACAAAATAAAATGCTAATTATGGTAAGTTAGTAGGACCCTCCCATCCTATCTAAGGTATGAACTGCTCACTGTCTTCCGGAACAACCGAAAGCAAGAGAGTCAGCTCCTAAGTGGGAGTGGGCGTTGTCTAGGGGACACAATAAATATTGGGTATGGTTTTTAAAAGGATGTTCGGTGTCCTCCAGGATAAAATCCAAATGTATCTATTTTAAAATGAATTGTTCTAAAATCAATTTATATTGTCTAGTTTACTAAAACAGAAAAAAATAGAGAGTTACTAGCGAGATGGTTCTGTCAAAATCTAGTGGGGGACTATATCTTTTCTTCTATACATCTCATGTTATACAGAAGAGATGTCACTAGAGTCTATCTACTTTAACGTTATGTTCATTAAAGGTGCTTTACTTAGTTCCGATTCCTGGTCTTCACAATTGTTGCTTCGCTACAACCACAGCAAGTAACTTTTATTTTCTCTCTTTCTGTACTAAATACCAAACGATGTTTCAACGAAGCCCTCTCTGCAGTGCCGTGTGCAAAGTAGCTCACGAGGCACATTGCAATTGTCGCACGGTTGCCAAACAGCACCACACTCTCTGGCTGAACCGTATTTTGTCAAAATGATATACAATTAACCAATTAAACTAGGTAATGAAGTTTCGAACTATATATTGTCGAAAGAAATCAGAGGTAACCAAGAGTGAAGCTAGCTGAAGAGCGAGTTTGCGAAAAACATAAACACTTCCTTCGCGACCCTCTCCTTAGGTCTAATGACTACTGTATTGGGGTGACAAATTGACGAGTATTGATTTACTCTCCAGGAGTTAGGCACAGGGCCAGTTTTTATCTCACTCCCACAAGTAAGATGTGACCCAAGGTCAGGTCGGGAAAAGGGGTTTAAAAATTGTCTGGGCATCCCCGTCGGCATTCCCCGGTAGGGGCGCCTCAGGCAGTAAGCAATAAACTTACTCCTCCCCAAAGAGTGGAGGCGAAGCCTGGAAGGGTGGACCTCCTAGAACTGCACAGGACAGCCCCATAGACCGGCGTAAATCAAGCCCCGAAGGCCAGGATAATACCAGTCTATGGGGTGCAGTATCCATCGGAACAGATACTACACTTTGATCTTAGCCAAAAGGCCAAGACGAGTATTGATTTACTCCTCTCCAGGAGTTAGGCACAAAGCCAGTTTTTATCCTACTCCCACAAGTAAGATGTGACTCAAGGTCGGGTTGGGAAAGTGGGGTTTGAAAAGCTAGCGCCAGAGAGGTGAGCACTCTGGCCATTTAAAAATTGCCTGGGCAGCCCCGTCGGCATTCCCCGGTAGGGGGCCTCAGACAGTAAGCAATAAACTTAATCCTCCCCAAAGAGTGGAGGCGAAGCCTGGAAGCGTGGACCTCCTAGAACTGCACAGGACAGCCCCATAGACCGGCGTAAATCAAGCCCAGAAGACCAAGACAATACCAGTCTATGGGGTGCAGTATCAATCGGAACAGATACTACACTTTGATCTTAGCCAAAAAGCCAAGACGAGTTTTATTTAACGCCCACCCACAATGGGAGTATGTGACACAAGGTCGGAAAGTGGGATTTGAAAAGCCAGCGCCCGAGAAGGTGAGCACTCTGGCCATTAAAAATTGCCTGGGCAGCCCCGTCGGCATTCCCCGGTAGGGGCGCCTCAGACAGTAAGCAATAAACTTACTCCTCCCCAAAGAGGGGAGGCGAAGCCTGGGAGGGTGGACCTCCTAGAACTGCACAGGACAGACCCATAGACCGGCGTAAATCAAGCCCCGAAGGGCAAGACAATACCGTTCTATGAAGTGCAGTATCAATCGGAACAGATACTACACTTTGATCTTAGCCAAAAAGCCAAGACGAGTTTTATTTAACGCCCACCCACAATGGGAGTATGTGACACAAGGTCGGAAAGTGGGATTTGAAAAGCCAGCGCCCGAGAAGGTGAGCACTCTGGCCATTAAAAATTGCCTGGGCAGCCCCGTCGGCATTCCCCGGTAGGGGCGCCTCAGACAGTAAGCAATAAACTTACTCCTCCCCAAAGAGGGGAGGCGAAGCCTGGGAGGGTGGACCTCCTAGAACTGCACAGGACAGACCCATAGACCGGCGTAAATCAAGCCCCGAAGGGCAAGACAATACCGTTCTATTAAGTGCAGTATCCATCGGAACAGATACTACACTTTGATCTTAGCCAAAAAGCCAAGACGAGTAACGCTCTTACGTAGTTGGGAAGGTTTTTATAACAATTGAACGCCATTCCCTGCGACAACTGTCCTTCTCACATTTATCCGACCATTCTATATTGTCTATCGCCAGCAGTCACACTCTGGTAAGTCACTGCTCCTCCTATTTTCCACAATATTATCATTAGTGTTTTATCTCTAAAACACGAGGAAGAGTTCGTGCACACACATAATTACAACACTACATTCTAGTTAAATACAATGTAAATGGTATTACAGTCTTAATGGTGTATTACTTTGTAAATGTTTGTTTTATTTGAAATAGAGTTTTTTATTTAATTGATTAGTAGATTAAACATAGAAAATAATAAGGAAAAGCTCGATTATTTATGAAACAACACACACACAAGGTCAACACAGTAATGTAGCAATCGTTGTGATTTTTCGTTCTTTTTATAAAAAAAAAAACAGTTCCATCTCCCTATTTAGGTACTATATGACAACTATTTAAAACAAACCTTTATAAATTCAGAAAAAAATATTTTTGCAGTAAAATATATAAAACGTTATCACTTTTTTACTTACTGGATTAAAAATAATATAAAATTAGAATTTGATTGATTAAAAGAAAGAAAGTAATGAAACCGTACAGACATTTATAATCCGATAGTAAAAAAAAACTATTAAACCAAATACATAAGATTAACAGAGTAATGTAGCAATCCCATGGTTAAGCTATCAAGCCCCATAATATCTCATTCTTTTTATACTAAAATTGATACTATTCTCATTATTTAGGGACGTTTTAAAAACAAAAAGATGAATTCAGAATCAGACACTTTTATAGAAAATATGTTAACAAGTAACGATTTTTTATCTACGGTATTAATTTGTCAAGTGACTATAATTTTAAATACTATGAAATTATAATATGATTGGTTAAACAATGGAAGGAGGGAAACTGAAATTTAGAATCAGAGTATTAAAGATAGGAAATTAAGTATATTAAATAAAACATACAAGGTGAACAAAGTAATTAAGCAATCGCTAGGTTTAGTTAGCAAGTACCCTGGCATTTCTTTAGTTCTTCTTGCTTTTATACAAAAATCAGCAGATCCCAATAAGTCCAGAAAGAAATGATGAAGCATACATAAAAAATAAGAACTTTTTAAATTAACATATTTTTTAGTAAATTAACTTTTATTTGTAATTGTTATATTAAATTATAATTTGCTTGGAAAAATGTGCATGATAAAAATTAGCTTGGTAAAATTATAATTTGCTTCGTAAAAAGTGGAAGCTGGTGAGATTCGAAAAAAGTGGAAGTTGGTAAGATTCGAAAATTTGGTTGGTAAAAATTTGGTTGGTAAAAATTTGGTTGGTAAAAATTTGGTTGGTAAAAATTTGCTTGGTAAAAAGTGGAAGCTGGTGAGATTCGAAAAAACTGGAAGTTGGTAAGATTCGAAAATTTGGTTGGTAAACATTTGGTTGGTAAAAATTTGGTTGGTAAAAATTTGTTTGGCAAAAATTTGCTTGGTAAAATGTGGAAACTGGTGAGATTATCTTAATTTAAGGAGTATATAACGATTATTTAAAACAACGATTTATAAATTTAGAGAAATTTCTTTTGTCGTAAATGTATTAAAAGATCAATGATTTTTAATTATCTAATTATTGGATGAAACAGTTTAATTTTTAATTGTCATATATAGAATTATAATTTTCTTGGTAAAAAAAGGGAGTAGTAAAACCGTAACAACATTTTAAATCTGGGTTAAACATTTTAAGACGTTTTTTTATCAAGAAGCTAATCAAATTATTAATGGTTCTCTTTTTTTCTAGAACTACATGTACTGGAGATATATGAACACCTTCAACCGCGTCATGCCCTTCATGGAAAGGTCTCTCTGCATGCGTAATGGTGGAAGCCAGTGGTTCATGGGTGACCAGGTAAGTTTGAAATGTTTACACAACCTATTGGATTAATACTATAATTCAGACATTATATGTACACATCTCATACACATATGTACTAATCCAATACACATGTAACCCATATCTACACGATACAATTAAACGTGTGTGTGTTCGGCTCTCTTTAATAATCCTGTATGCAAATTTATTTTTATAATGAAAGAAAGGTAGGTTTAATCTTAACTTAATAATAAGTTATAACAATAATACATACTAGCGGGACCCGTATAAATTACACAAAATCATGTTTTAAATACTAATTATCTTGTTTCTAACCTATACATGTTTGAATAAACTATGATGAGATTTGACTTGTATATTTATTTAAAAAAATGAACAATACATGAAACAATTTACAAAACTTCTTTATATACAATATTTCTAGTGTATGTAATATTTCGACGACTAAACCTTATTTTGTAAATGCTTGAGATTAAATTAAATTTGGCTCCAATTCGGAAGGTCGTTGCTTTTCCCTGGTCGTCCCCTCCCTACCTCCCTCCCACATTCGATGTAGAAAAAATCTTAGAGGTTGGTTGGGATCGAACTATATACCAGTTCTGTCTACGTCCAAAACCGTTGCGCCAAATGGAAATACTTGAAATATTACGAAAATTAGGTGACTTGAATGCTTTTCCAAATCTAGGTGCGGCACGCATGCGCAGAGCTTTTAGTGTAAGCGTGACACACGAACACATACGCTATCGTATTAATATATAGATAATTAAGACTTTATATATAAGTATTGTTTCTCGATGTTTTCGTATTTATGTCTAAATAAGAACTTTTTCACAAAATCCTTTTCATATTTTTTTCTTGTCCAGATGATGTGGTGTGATATGATGTTCTACTGTTGTATGGAAAACATGTACAGGGAAAACCAGAACATGTTTAGTAGCTATCCCAAAATGATGGGTATGTACAACCGCTTTGCCAGCCACCCCAAGATCTGCAGTTACCTGAAGAGCCGTTGCAACACCAACTGGTAGACGTCAACTCATGAAAAAGAATCAATTCTTTGATGACGATTCTAATCTTATTTTTTATAAGAAATTAACAAAATGTTAAAGATTGAAATCGATGTTGTGAAAGTTCCTAACATTTTTATATTAAATGAATAAAATACATACTTTACAAATATAGTTTTCCCTTGGTCTGTTTTTCTTTATTGTATATCTATGTATGTGTGAAAAAAACAAGAAATATTTTTTCAAATAGATACGCACGTGCCAAAAACATCCTGTTGTGCGTCTTTTTTTTCTATGTGTTACCGTTTTTCAATGAATTACAACTCTTCATTTTTTCTGCCTACGTTCGAACGAAACCGGTAATCTCTCGTTTTTCATGATTTCTTCCTGTGTCTAATTTGTTTTTCTTTTGTCTTTTTCACACACCCTGTTTTCACAGCAATTCGTTTCATGATATATCGTGTATTCTATCGTCATATCTATGTATATAAAGCAAAGTATGTATATATGTTCATATATTTGTATGTATATAATTCACTCCTTAATTAATTAACCGATCATTATTCAATTGCTTCTTAAGACCTCTTAACCGTAAGCTGTAAATTTAAGACATTTATTATAATTAAAATTATGCAATAGATTTCGAGAAAAATATGAATAAGTATAGCGAGGCGGTTAGTGGTAAAATCATGCATTTGATGATACAAGCACAGGAATTTTGCATGATGACACCATAAAGTATACTAAAACATGTCTGTTCGACTAGCCACCTTAAAATCCAAGATGGCGGCAACCCTTCAAGATGGCCGCAATAAGGAAGTCGCGATAACAATATTCCTAATAAATTGGTATCTATTCAATCGATTGTAGTGATCTTGATGTCAAATTCTATGTTTTGGGGTATGCTAATTTTGTTTCTGAAACTATAGAAAACATTGTAGCAGAACTGACATAACTATTTATGAAATAAATAAAAAATACCACCTAAAAACACTGACTCAGTTTTACATGACATTAACGCTAAAATAATAATACAGAAATTATTAACAATCTTCGGTCATTCTGTTCACTACGACACTACTGGTCAGAAACACCGCTGCACAGAGCGGTACAATAAAGTCCTACGCGGACACATTTGTACCTCTTGAGGCAGTCATTCTTGCAGCCGCATTTGATAAATTCCTGGAAGCATTCAACTATTGGTGGAATGGTTGTCCTAAGTACTGTCCACGCCTCTTCACTTTTAATCTGACTCCAGTCAGCAGGGTTGCAGGTTTTTGAATTTGAAGCAGTTGCTTGACCCTATATGACCTCAATGCAGCTCTGCTTGGTGGAATCGCATCGTAATCCTTTACTTGCGGGCAAATAGATCCAGCCTCGCCTCGTTGATAGAGCTAGCTGCACTGGAGTGGTCCTACATAAGGACAACGAAATTCTCCAGTTTCTGCAGGTCATCATCTGAAAGTTCTTGCTGACCCATTAATGATGATGGCATCTTCTTCTGGTTCTCTTTCTGGCAGAGTCAGTCCGGCTTGGAGAATTTCAAAGGTGTTTCCGGCAGTGGAGGATCGGTGCGCTAAGTGTATGCAAGCACAAAATGCCTACTTGGAAGGAAATTAGGGTCCCAACCCCGTAACGTATTTGAAATATTTTTTCTGGCCAGAGGTCAAATACGTTTTAGACATACCTCGTGTATATATATATATATATATATATATATATATATATACATATTTGAAAGTTTTATCATGAATAATTATTCAAATCTCTTGCTAGATTGAGCAGATTAAGTAAGTTAAAAACAAGTCGTTATTTATAACGCAATGCGATATTCTGGGCCCCGCCTATTGAGTTCTGTTTACGGCTTGCTAGATTAACGACGAATTTGCAGTTTAGGCGTTAATTCACTCTCCCATTTCCAGACAATACGTGGTGGAATATCGGTAAGAGCCCCGACTTCTAAGTTACATATGACATTTGTATTTGGGTCTGAACCGTGTGAGTGACAGGGATTGTCTCCTCCTATACTGATGACTGCAGGTTTGGCATGAAACACATATGTATATGGGTTAATTTGAAAATGTTATTTATATATATATATATATATATATATATATATATATATATATATATATATATATACCGACCAACAACAAAAATAAAACTAATAATTTACTACACAAAATTTAAAACCTCTTAATTAATAATCAAACATAATAATCAAACATAATACACTACTAACTCCCCCTTAAACCGAATAAACGTACTGTATTTGTTCCAATGCTTATTTGAGTAATGTTTCCCCAAGACGCAAACAGGCAAACACAGTACTTATATCGGCCACACGACTACAACCCTCTCCCGACGCCTTACACACCACCTAAACGATACGAGTGCTATTCAGCGACACATCACCACCCATAGCAAAACTATAAAATCAACAGAACCAAGCAAAATATTAACAACTAACACCAGAAACAATTGTACAAACCGACGCAAAATCTTCGAACCCCAACACACAAAAGAAATACAATCCACAATCACTAAAATAGCATGCACAAACGGTACTACTCCCCTATCTGTATTAAACAGTTAATATATAATAAACATATTTTATTCATAAATAAATAAATAAATAAATAAATAAACAAATAATAAATAAATAAATATGCACCCCCTAACACACATATATATATATATATATATATATATATATATATATATATATATATATATATATATATATATATATATATATATGTTAATGAATATAGATGAATAAATAAAATTATAAAAAAGCTGATACTAACGATAATACGCAACCCCCTGAAGAAAATCGAGAGACCGAAAGCGCCATGACACAACACTCGGTGCCACATCATACCAATTAATACTCGATAACCGCAAAATTGCTCACTGCGTCGAGAGATTAACGAGAAATATTGTAACACGAAAGAGCTCGGTGGTCTTTAACGAAACTTATATAAACAACGACTTGTTGCCTTACTATACATATATATTAAATTCCCGAAACAGTTTTTCATGGTAAACAACTGATGACCCCTTAAAATAGTGTTAGAAAAAAACTAATATAATAACTGTAAAAAATAAATTGACTTACATAAGTGATTTTCCACTTAAAGACTTGGGACTAAAAGTTTTTTTTTTTTAATATAGTTTTAATGGTTGAGAAACTTCCGAGACTATATATATATATATATATATATATATATATATATATATATATATATATATATATATATATATATATATATAGAGAGAGAGAGAAAGAGAGAGAGAGAGAGATATTGTCAGTTGAATGATGAAGACTATTACGAGAGGATTGAGAATGATGAATGAAGTAAAGTAAGTGTTACTACATATAAGGACAGTTTATGACAAGTCCCTCTTAGACAGGGTCCAAAAAAATCTCTAATCTAACAGGCTCCACAGTGAAAACCAAGTTCCAGCCCCGTTCCGATCGCCTCAATGGTGCCTCTCTGTTCTAATTTTATAGTACTTCAATGGAATGCGCTTCTTCTTCTTTCGTGTGAATCAGATGATTCTGGTGTTGACATTAGTTTCCCCGATGTTTTTTCCAGTTAGAAATCTTTCCGGAAAGACATCGGGTACTTACGAGAAGGTTGCCAACATCCCTAAGTGACAGTGGTACTGTGGAACCGACTGGACTCGAACTTAGAACACCCAGGTCTTCAGTCCGTGTCGTTATCCACTTAACCACCGTAACCTCACATCGAAATGTTCTGCGACCGACCCGACCCGACAATCAGAAAAATCCCACCCCTTCACTATAGAGGTCGCCAGATGCCGGAAAGCTTTCTACTCCTCGAACTGCTAGATTTTGAAATTGCCTCAGTACTCCCTGTTTTACAAACTGTAGAAACATGCAAATATTTAAATGTAATGTGCACAAACATCTTGCTGCACAACTCCCCACTAAAGATGCCCCGTCTTGGTGTCACTATGCATTGTTTGGGGTTAATAAAAGTTTTATTTTATTTTATTATAAGTCACTTTATATCTTCTTTCTTTTTAAAAAAATGTATTCATCACAAAAAAAGGATATTGCCACTGAGCGTACGTGACTACTGTAATTATGGCTTGGTTTGGTTTGGTAGTTTTGTTTTACGGCATATCAACCCTTTTTGGGTTATTTAATGCCGAATCTGGTCTTGTTTTCTTCTCTTTTTTGTTTCTTTCCCCTTTTAATATCTGTTTCTATTTAACCCATAGTTGGGACCCTAACAGGTACTACCACTCCGGGTCAGGGTGGACCTGGGAGCAATGGTAATTAAGAGGAGGCTCCACATTCCCCAAAGTCCGTAAGCCGGATCTCACCATCGGATGTAGTTTAAGGTCATATCCAGGACCGGGAGTAGGGTAGGAAAAATAAGAATAAAAAAGGGGAGGGAGAAAGGGAGAGGGGCTGTTGTTTTTGTTTTTGGTTTTGTAGAACATAATTAAGTTTTACAAACAACAAAAAAAAAAAAACGTCAATGTAGGTGAATTCTGTCTCAGGGAGCCACAGGGCAGCCTGATCTGATATCACCAGGTAATTATGGCTATGTTTATAGTAACATCCAGGGTTGGGAGATAGACCAACAAATGTTGTTCACATTACATTTAAATTTCTGCATGTTGGTACAGTCGGGGTAACACGGTGCAGGTGGCAGGGTCTATATGTTTCACATGGGCTCTAAAATAAAATACGCAGATGTTTAAATGCATACGTCAATTATCCAGCGTACAACTGCAGCAATCCTCCATGACTGAGGCAGTTTGTCTACGATCATCTTAGGGGTAAATTCTCGCTGGAATGAAAGATGGATATACAACACGCCGACAAAATGTGGTTACTTTATAAAGGACGATTTATTTGAAAGCAGAATATAACTTGCGTGCGTAAAGTAGAGAGAAATGAAATGCTTATAAAGAGTTTTTACTACATCGATCGTTTTGAGGGGCACCGCGCCTATAAACACGTGTTCTCTTGTTGAAATCTTTCCAGCTAAGGACAGTTTAGACAAGTTTTCCTCGACATTCGATTTGAAGACTGTCAGGTGGAATCTAGCAGTTATGCACTCACGTGATAAAGTATTCTACAAATTGGAAGTTGTTGGACATAAACTCTGTTCATGTAAATTTTTCTTGGTGTTAGGCACACGAAAAAAGTCAAGGAAAGTATTTTTCAGTTGTGGTAGTAAAGCGGCCTGTTGCGTTTAATGTCTTATAAGGAGAAACCAGAAAATGAAATTAACTGATTGTATGCAAAAAAAACAAAAAAAAACGATTGGTTAGAGAAATACTAGCATTGTCTCTTCTATCAGAAAGAGGTTGTGCAAGGCGCCTCCCCGGATGTGGGAGCAGTATTTCATCTTAAGACGTATCTTACTCTAATATAAGTAGAGAATGGCATTAGAACTCAGGTGGTTTCTGGAGTGGTAGAATGATCCAAGAATTTTACCATCATATGATTTTGATTTTCCAAAATATCTAAAGTTAAAACCTCAAAATAAAAGAGTCTTAAAAAAGAAATTGAAAATCAGAGACTCTTGGGTAATAGATTCTAATGAATATGCCTCCAATTAAATGTAAATCGGAAATATTGGAATTTCAAAATGATATGTTGTTTCCATATGCCCCTAAAACCCTTTGAAAAATATTCACAATTAAATGACTTTAAGGCAGTATTTATGTTCATTAATTTAAGTGTTTTATTAAAATCAGGGTCTTTCGCAAGGATAAAGGTGTTCATTTAACAGGGTAAAAACACGTATCTGAACATGTGCGGAGAAAGAGGGCAGCTTTATTTCAGAGGTGTTAAAAATAAAAGTAAAATCAACAGTCACTTTTTTCTCTCCCTAACAACACGTGCTCCATCAAGATGTTTATTCACAGTACATGTACATTTATTCATGTGGCACATATAATATAAATTGGAACCTCTTTTCTGAACTTTATTGATGAAAAAATCTTGAAAACTTGAGTAAATGTTATGATATATTCAGCTTTTAAATGCATAGTCAAGAACAACTTTTGATTTTCATGTTTACTTCTTTCGGAAAATCAACTAAGCGATAATTAGATCCCATTAATTTGACTAACATTATATCTTTTTTGAGTTAAAATGATTGGGTAAGGGTTCCGTTTTTTCTGGCTCACTTTCAAATGAATTATCACTTTTCCCCATTTATCCAGATTTCAACTGTGATTCTAAACGTACGATTACTTTTATCTGAACTTTTTCCAGAGGTGTTCAAAATAAAAGTAAAAATAAAAGCCACGTGTTCCAGCAAGAAGTTTATTCACAGTACATTTAAAATCATGCATGCGGTACAGATAATATAAATTGTAACAAATACATAGAAGATACTGCCGACACTGCGGCAAAGATCGTGGGATCGCAATATAAAGTTAGACCACTTACTTCATTTGCCAGTATCCTATATTTTTACAAAGCCACCATCGCCCATGTATGAAATAATGTTGTAACATCCATGCTGATGTATCAACCACGAGCCTCTCCCTGTTAGGCAGGATTTAAAACTCTCTAACCTAATAGATCCCATACTCTCTACCATGCTCCATCCCCTGTCCACTCGCCGCAAGATATACCATGTAATTACATGTTATTATTTATTAAAGCTTAAAGCCACACTTGTGCCCATGGTGATGACATACTCTATAATTCACGTTATTCAGTTGGTTGTTGTCAGACGCATAAATACCCAGTCAATATCTTGAACATGTTCAATCGGACCGGTTTTAAACTACATATTTATAGAGGAATCGGATCATGAATGGATTGTAACTTTAATGCTGCGAAGACAAAGCTCATTTCCTTGAACACCTACAAGAAACCTCTTCGACCATCGATTGCCATGACAAATAACACTTTACCTGAGAGTCCAACGTTCAAACATCTCGGCTTAACATGCACAGGTAACATGAATTGGAACAAATACATAGAAGACATTGCCAAGGCTGCTGCAATGAAGGTGAACTCCCTTTACTGTGCTAGAATACCTCTCACACTTTACACTATCCAATATCTCTACAAAGCCACCATCCGCCCATGCATTGAGTATTGTTGTACCATCTCGGCTGGTGCACCATTCACATGCCTCTCCGTCTTAGACAACGCCCAAAAAAGAGTCGCTAATCTAATAGGCCCCTCGCTATCACCCAAGCTCAATCTCCTGTCTCATCGCCGCAATGTTGCATCCTTGTGCTTTTTTACAAGTACTTAAATGGAATGTGCTCCGATGAACCTGCTGCTCTGGTGCCCCCGTCGACATAAATAAACCCGACAAACCGGACAATCAGATCAATCCCATCCATTTACCGTGGAGGTCCTCAGATGCCGGAGTGCCTTCTACTATAATAGCTTCTTTCTTCTTGCATCCGGCCTTTGGAGCTCCCGGTTTCCCTGACTGTACCGTCATGCAGAAACTAATGCCAAAAAGCATCTCGCTGCACAGCTCCCAATTTAGGATAACCCCAAAACTTTCACCCTTGAAACTTGCTTTTTTTTGTGTTGTAGCATGTAAAATAAAGTCCAGTAGCTGTGGTTCTTTTTCTGTAAAACGTCACACCAATATGTTAGACACGTGAACGTAAATAATAAACAATTTATTATCACAATAAGGTTTAAGCTTCTCTTATTACAGAGAGCTAAGATGTGGATACAGGTTTGTACTTGTAACTTATACTTAAAAGATTAAGCCGTAACTGGGCTGATGGGCAAAGCGAATTGTCCACTACTCCTGGGAGTGTTGACAGTCGGTTACAGCTGAAGCTTCTCCCGTTTCTTTACTGTGTCCGCGGTGGAAGTGGTGTTGTGGGTTTCCGAAAACTATTAAAGTTATAGCAAACCTGGACCGCTTGGCTGTAAAGAAATAGTCAAGACTATCCACTAGTCAGTGTCATCGTCTATGCAGATGAGTGGATTCCTCAGCCAAAAACTGCCGACATTCATGTAACTAAGCATTATATAAGCTAATACATTTCGCTTGTTTGCTAACGTTGTATTTTGTATGTATCACATTGACGTACTCGCGATTATCTCTCCTAACCCCGCGCTCGTTCTTCCGGAGATCATGTGCGTGTTTCCTGTTTATATTGAAAGATCTTATTGACCCTGGTTTGTTAACGGGTCTTTACAGAGGACGAACTTAGAAGTGCATCTCTTATAGACTCTTTTGACGAATAAAGCTCACTCGAAGAAGCTGCCCTGCGTCTCCACCCCACGAGACAGAAACCTTCACTATGCCCTTCTAGCTCGTCTTTGATGTTGCAGGCGGTACGGTTGATGTCTTTCTTAACTACGCCCACACATAATAGTTCATAAAAACTGAGATCAGAACAGTTCAGCGTCAGCAAATGTTGAAACTAGTTAAGTCGTGGAAATTCTAAGACAACAACCAATGCGTTTTCTTAGAGGTATACCACTGAGTTGAGTTTTTCTGGCACACGTAAGACCTCCATCTTTAAACATCGTTCGACAACAATGTACATCAACTCAAGATAGCCATCCGTATTTATAAGATGTGGCGTAACATTATGCGGCCTTCGCTGAAAACACACCGAGAGCCGATCACAATTTGAGGTAATGAGCGGGACTTTGTGCGGACTATGGGCGAATAACAATTTATTCTGCGTCTTGTGTAGTTGATAATGAAAACAATCAGAATATCCCGGTTTGACTGGATGATTGACCTTTTTGAAGAGTGTCATAGCTTTCGTGAGGCTATCCTCTCGTGCTTTTTTGGGTAGTAAATCGCCCTTGCGATTATTGTATGATGATTAGCGAAGTTCCCCGTTTAGCACTTTCCCTATATTCGTCCATCTCTCTCGCCAAAGTCCCCATTGCTTGGCTAAACTTTGCCGAACTTTTAAAAAGCTTGTGCACTAATATTGCTGTGCTATGATTCCTCCTGTTAGCCACCTCTTCCACATCATCGTTTCTAACTCATATCTTACGCTCTTTATGGTATTAAAAGAGTACTTTTCTGCAGCTAATATTGCCGCATTTAAAAAATCCATTGCGAAGCATCATGATTCAGGACACTCTATTCCAATACTGTGGTACTTTCAATATGCCCAGCTCTAAAAATCCAAGCGTAGTAAGCATAAAAACTGTCCGCTGCACTGAAGTGCTATTAAATCCTTCAAATGGTTCCGAAATAACGTGACTATACTTGGCCGGGGCGTGTATCGGTGTGGCTGCACTTTTAAGGCGTTTCTAAATCACCCTTATCGTCTGACACGGAACTACCAGCTCCCCAGTGAGGTACGATAGTCACATTCCCCGTTCAATTAAAGGCGTTAATCCTGTCGGTAGGTTTGACGGATTTTTGGCGTCATCATTCTGGCGGCATTAATTGTTTTCAGAGAATTAATTAGTATGTCGTGCTGAAAATTTTAACGCTTGTGAAAATAGAGGCGAACAATCATTTTATATAAAAATAGATATACATATTTATTAATTCATTTCAGCTTCCGAAAACATATAAAAAAATTCGGCAGTTGACGAGATTGTCTTCGGGCACATATGTCCCATAGAAAGAATACATTCTAACTGCTTCTACCTCTCTATCTCTCGCATCTAACAGAGAAAAAAGGGGGTAGAGTAATCCAAAACAAGGGGAGAAACAGGTATGCATTTAAAAAAGAAAGAGACGACAAGAAAAAGAAGGTTCCGATTTGACTTTTATCGAAGCCGGTGACACCCAACATTGGCCTGGTAGTCCTTCGAGCCCATGGTCCCATAAACAACTATCAAACTCAGGTAGGATCAGATTTGATTAACGACACACATTTTTACTGGCTGCTTTAGTGACATTTCGATACGACAACACTATTGTCTCGATTGACAAAGAAAGTTAGGTACAAGGCTTTAAATGTGAGGAGACGCGCTCATCATTGTACCGCAATTAAAATACACTATCAACATATTCTAGAAATACTTGTAGGTAGTCTACTAGTAAGTAAAACATGATATGTTAACATAACTTTACAATGATTTTAAACATTATTTCAATAAATAAATATTTTACACGTTGACGATTCCATATGAGTGTCAACTACCTGAGGACATGACTTGTGATGACCATTTTTTGTCGATATTGCGGGTTATTACGACACTCGATAATTTCTTTCCTGTTTAAAATAGGCATCACATGTTCACGGTCTGAAAAGTGTTTCACATCATCTGTAAAACACAGCTTAATATGATATGCTTAAAATCTAAACAGATAAAATAACGCGACAAAATGAGCATTTCCCGTGATTACGTGACATCAAGCAACGAACGTAATGTCAGTAACATCCAAAAGTAAGGGCGTTTGAATAAGACAGAATGGGTGTGAAAATATGAACAAACGTTGTATGAGTATAGAGAGAGAGAAAGAAGGAATGTTCTGTGTATGGATGAAAGGGTTGCTGCATAGGTATCAAAAGGTAGAAAAATAATTCTATCTATATAAACGCCACCTAAAATGAGGTTATTTTCCCGCCATATTTTAGCCGCCAAAAATCCCGGCCGCCATCTTTTTCCTAAGGTATATGGGGATAAAAAAAATACTTGGTGGAAATAACCGCATAGTGAAATAAAATTAATTGATTGCAGAAGCATCGCTGGTTCAAATCATCGGCCGTTTTGGGCAGAAAAAAATCAAAATATGAGATACAATATAGATGGTGGCGGTGTGTAAGCAACCGTAGGGTTAGGGTTAGGGTTAGAGTTAGGGTTAGGGGTAGGGTAAGGGTTAGGGTTAGGGTTAACAATAAAAAGTGAGAGGTTTATTATGACATTCTGTATCTGTAAAATAACATAAAAATTAAAACCCCAAATAATAATACTTAGATTTTTAAATAATTATATGCAGATTAAAACTTATTCTTTCGTGTAAATCAGATGTTTCTGGTGTTAGCATTAGCTTCCCCAATGTTTTTCTAGTAAGACATCTTTCTGGAATGATATCGGGTACTTGCGGGAAGGACCACCCAGGGTTTCGGTCCGTGTCGTTATCCACTTAACCACCGTCACCTCCCAGATTCAAACTAAGAACACGGGATTTTGTTTATACTATGGACTCCATATATAATGAGATCATAGTTACATAGGATAAAAGATATAATGTTGATAATGAGTACTGATTGTAATTTAAGCTCTATTTGCTTATTTTTCATTTCTTTTAATTTTTTTACTTTGTTTTGTATATCACTTAAGATATTACACCAAGAATAAAATGCACAGAAGCATTTTACAAATATCTTTGTGTAAGCCGAAAAATTGTATGCTGAATAAAAAAACTGTTATGAAATGACGTGAATCTGTCTTTCATAACATTAATATAGTATAAAATTAAATATAACAAAATTGAATAAAACATAGCTCTGTCCTTACACTATTGAACTATTATAATGACTTTATGTTATGAAATTTATATTAGAATATATTTCAACTAGCTTATAAAAAAGTGATTCGAATCAAATAGAAATTTTATATATATAATTTCTTTATTCATAGAGACATGTAGAAAATCGGAGACATTGGCATGTCGATGTAATCGACCTACAGCTTTTAAAAACTGAGATGCCATAAGGCAGAATTATAATCCGATCTTTAGTTCTCATCATACTTGGGAAGACCCAAGATTCTTCCCAACTATGATCTGAGTTAAGGATCTGATTCTGAGGCTGTTGATGAGATCTCGTTTAACACCTGTAGATCGATAAAATCGACATGCCAGTGTCTCAGTTTTTGTACATATCTGTATGAATAAAAATAATCATATATATATATATATATATATATATATATATATATATATATATATATATATATATAATTAAAATTATGGAAATAATATTCCAAAATGATGGGAAAAAAGAGAAAACATAATTATTTATATAATCATCAATATTTCGTCTTAACTTCAAGACCTTTCCAAGATCATTGATTTGAAGAAGAAGGAAAAAAATCATCCGGGAGAAGATTGAAGTTAAGACGAAACGTTGATGAATATATACATTTTTGTGTTTTTCATTTTCCATATATATATATATATATATATATATATATATATATATATATATTAATCCATGTAGGGTAAAAATCCACAGGGTAGAAATCCAAAGGGAATCAAACCGGGCTTATAAAAGAGTGCTCAATAAAAATATAGAGCTGTATTGTGAATGCTTTTATTCAAACATGTACAAGGTCTGCTACACTGGCATGTCGATGTTATCGATCTACAGCTCTTAAGAGCTGAGGTCTCATCAGGCAGAGAATTATTTTATGATCCAACCTGGTCGCTGACATGCCAGTGTAGCAGACCTTGTACATGTTTGAATAAAAGCATTCACTATATATATATATATATATATATATATATATATATATATATATATATATATATGACAGGATATTTGTTTAGGGCAGTGTTTATTATTATTTTTGTTATTATTGTTATTATTATTTTATGCATTTATTTATATAGATTTCTTTCCAACAAAATAATAACTGAATTGTGGCTATATTTGTTTATGGGGGAAGTGGTATTTTTAGAGCCATGAATGTTATAGGTGTTCTGTTTTTAGATCTTCACAACACTTATATGGTAAACAGATCACGACGTCTTTTTGTAAGATCAGGAAGTGTGGCGGAAATGAATCGTGGACGTGTCCATTATGGGGGGGGGACGTCGAGAAAGAAAGCGACTTGATAACTGTTAAAAAGGAGAAGGTTCCGCAGTGCAAGCGAGATGGTTTCAGAAACGCGAAGAGCCAGAGCGCTTGATGATCGGAGTATCGGAGTACCGGAAGAATGGGAGTTTACCGATGTTCAGTGCACCGAAGAAGCTTTATTGGCTATGGTACCAACACCCGTTTGCTGTTAGGCTTTCGTGTCTGCTGAGTAAAAATGCGACTGATAAGCAAGTTGGTATGTGAAGGAATCTCCTGACTTGTATTTCATCAAACATAAATTGGAAGTGCTTGTGAAACAATTGCTTCAGTTCACGCTCGGATAGACAATAAAGAGCAAATTGATTTTCAATCGGATGTATATGTGAACGAGTTTCTAGCGGAAACCAAGTCTGTGACTTCAGCACGAAAAATATTTTCATGAGACAAAAGTATGTCAAAAGATTTTTTTTATATGTGTGTGCATAGCCGACGTAGATGGGAAATAAAGAAAACCAAAGTGTTTCCATATACGTTCTCTTCTTTGTCATTCTTGTTGAATCTTACCGGGTACCCCGAAATAACGGGTAATCCAACATTTTTCTGTTTCACGATTTAGAAATAGGCCCCCTGTTTATGTTTTTCTGTTACTTGAATTACCTTTTTGTCTTTGTAAATTGTATCTTTGTATTGTATTTGTGGATTTTCTTGCCCTAAGTCGGCTTATACAAATCAAAGTTTGAAATATGTAGTTTTAGTTAGTATCCCTAGGAATGTGAACTACATTCGTTTATTAATGCCTAAACGCTCCTTTAGACCATGCATGCATGTATGTATGTATGTATGTATGTATGTATGTATGTATGTATGTATGTATATATATATATGTATGTATATATATATATATATATATATATATATATATATATATATATATATGATACTATGAAAATATATATTCAAGGTAGGTAGAAAGTGGACCTTAGGTTTACTTTGAGCAGCCTCGTAACTCTCTCCTCCCGTATTTTGTCCTTTACTCCTCACATTCTATAAGTGATATTTCTGACAAAGGGGAAGAATTTCTGTTTTCTGGGTCAGAATCTATCAATTCTAGTAGTATATTTTTTAGCTCCTTACAACAAGTGGCTTGATGCCTTGTCTGGAGCGATTTCCATGAAATATTTATAGAAATAAGCTACACAGAAACGTTTCTGTTTTATTCCCGAAAGAAAATAATCAGGCTACTTTCTTGGATGTATGGTTTGCGATTGCTTTTTTATCAAGTTTTAGTTCAACAGGTCAGAGTAACGTCACCAATGTTAATTTAACTAACACATCCTCCTAACACTGCAAATAACTTACATTTCTTTCTCTGTGTCCTTAAAACAAAACGGTGCTTCCAAGAACAGATTGTTTTCAAGACATTACCGCCCGAAAAATACGTTGCCGTGGGTTTACTTTCTCTATATACTATACCATTGTCGTTTTCAATTCTAATGTCAACAAGTACCTGTCGAGCCGTCTTTTAAAGTAACAAATTATATCTATCGTGTAAAATCATATCATATTGCTCTCCTAGTATTCAACTGGCAATCGAATTAAACTGTATCCTCGAGTTGCTTTTTGATCTTTGTTAATGGTGATTCTTCTTTTGTGTGAATCAGATGATTCTCGTGTTGGCATTAATTTCCTGATTTTTTTCTAGTTAGAAACCTTTCTGGAAAGACATCGGCTACTTACGGGAAGGACCACGAGAAGGTTGCCAACATTCCTAAGTGAAAGTAATACTGTGGAACCGACCGGATGCGAACTTGGAACACCCAGGTCTTCAGTCCGTGTCGTTATCCACTTAACCACCGTCGTCTCCCAGTGGTGATTAATAAGTATTAAAATGCGTGAATTACCGATCGAAAGACCTAACGATAAACCGACCAATAACCCGACTTAAAACGGAACTAACTAAATACTTTCATAGAAAGAAAGGTTTTATTGATTATCACAGTGTCTTTTGTTGTTCCCATCAGACAGTACTAGAAAACAGACGTGCAACATTACGCGGACCAATCAAAAGCCAGAAATTGGATTACGTAGTTTTAAACAACTGAACATCGTTAGATTAATTAACGCCTAACGAGAAATACTTACACAAAAAGTCCGATTCAAAATGTACACTTTAACTTACCTTAAAGTACAGCTGACAGTATTAACTAAATAAAATTGTATTGTCGACCTTGGAACGTTTGCCAGACAATCCTTTATTAGCACTAACAACTTAATTTACCTGCGGTGTATAAATACAGAGGTTTTCGTGTCGTTGTCAGCAAAACTTAACTTGCAGTTGCTCGAAGAAGTACTACGAATCCAGCTATGCCTAACTACACCCTCCATTACTTCAATGGCCGCGGCCGTGCCGAGTGCATGCGTATGATGTTCCATATGGCCGGCGTCAAATACATGGACAAGAGATACGAATTCTCCGACTGGGATCGTTGCAGGAATGGTAAGGAACATTTTCCTCATTTCTGTAACAATATGGTCAATTTCTAGTGCTTTCTCTCTTTTTATATTTTGCTCATTTTCCCCACTCTTTCTCTGTCTTTATATATATACATATATATATATATATATATATATATATATATATATATATATATATATATATATATATATATATATACATATATATATTCCAGACATTTAATTTCCCTGATGATCTGCCAAGCAAGTAACTGCTTGGTAGTGAAACACGTGTAGGAAAAAACATTTAATTTGAATAAATAGTATTTGTAAGAAAAAATATCTTTAATGGTGATCATTGGTGTCTTGAAAGGAATGCTTTGGTAAGCCTTCATAAAATCACATATAAATGCTCTGTACTCTGTAATCGAGTATCATCGAGCTTGTTTTTTATTGGAACAACCCCGGTCTTCACTGAATGATCTATTTTATAAGTGAAAAATCTAAATCTATATATATATATATATATACATATATATGTATATATATATATAAATATATATATATATGCATATATATATATATACATATATATATATATATATATGCATATATATATATATATATATATATATATATATATATTGGTACAGAAAAATTAGTACAACATTCGTACCGTAGGTTTCAAGCACAGAAGGACTTAGCCATCCGGCTCTCTTCAGCTTCTGTTGTCATCTGTTTCGGAAATGTAGAGTCACGTGTCACTCTCGTTTGGACGCGTTATTTGCTTAAAGTGTTATGTATGTTTGTTTAAATTTAGTGTAATGAAGGTTTAATAAGGTTCGAAAAAAGGGTTGGGGTGAAAAGTAACAGGTGAGATTTAAACCGGAGAAGATTTAAAGAGATATAAAAAAAATAAAAAAATTAAAAGATTAAAAAAATATTTCTATATAAATCCTGTTAGCCAATATTATGAATATCGTATATTTGGCCGTTACTGTTTTTGAGTTTAATGATGTGTCTTCTAAAGGGATTAGTAAGAGAACATGGGTTTAAGGATTAAACTTATGAAGAGATAAAAAGGTTAAATGGAAACAACATAGTGTGTGTGTATTAATTTATGTATGTATAGGAAAACACATGAAAATACGGGAAAAAGACGAAAATTCGAAGTGAACAAAAGGAGATCAACACACTCTTTTTATTTGATTGTATATCTCAGGTTAAGTAAGAACTTTATCAAAAATATAAAAGATAAATAAACAGAGTCAATATTTATACATTAAATGTCGTAGTGGCTGGCATATATGTAATTATATAATTATATATTTACATATAGTTTCGAACTAATAGCTTTTCGCACAATTCGAAGGCACTGTTGGTACGTCATCGGTAAGTGTGAAGAACGAAACCACTGGTATGAAATACCCCATTTAAACTAATTAAAATCTTATACGTAAATATATTAGACTCTTACATCAGTAATTCAGCATTCTGCTCAATATCTCTTCAGAAAATAGTTTAAATCATATATATATATATATATATATATATATATATATATATATATATATATATATATAGTATCGTACATGTATTGTATTAGTTTCTGTAAATGTAAATCCGTAGAAACTCAAGTGTTTATAAAAAGTGCTCAATACCAAGTAGAGCTGTTTATAAGTATAAATTTTTATTTATACAAACATTATTGGTTACATATGTGCATACATGTTTCGGTTGTACTTTTCCAAGAAAGTCAACCTCATCAGATCAAGAATTTTTCAGGAATTCCTGAAAAATTCTTGGTCTGATGAGGTTGACTTTCTTGGAAAAGTACAACCGAAACATGTATGCACATATGTAACCAATAATGTTTGTATAAATAAAAATTTATACTTATATATATATATATATATATATATATATATATATATATATATATATACTATTACAAAACAATGGTTTAAAAATATGTCTAAATACCCTTTCTAATTCAAATTGTCGTACCATCGCCTGCAGACATAACTTGATTTTCTGACCCAAAAGTCCATTACCATCGGATGAAAAAAAAAAGAAAGTAAACCACGACTTTGAATTGTGTTTTTCGAAATTTCAGATTAAAATACATTTTATTTATTTTAACACTACACATTGTTATGTTATTTTAAAATAAATATAATACTATTACGAAACAATGGTTTAACAAAAATATATATAATATGAAACAGTTGTTTAAAATATGTCTAAATACCACTTCTAATCTAATATATATATATATATATATATATATATATATATATATATATATATATATATATATATATATATATGTGTGTGTGTGTCTGTGTGTGTTTGTAGTTCTGTTTAGATTTAAACAAATTTCAAATTTAAAATGTAAAGTTTTAATAACAGAGTAGTTTAATTGCTTAATAGTGCAGGCTAGAGCTATGGTATGAAATAGGTTTATTTATTTTTAAAACCACAACAATATGTAATAAAGGGCAAATCAACATCTTTTCCAAAAAATATTTTTAAAAAAAATTATTTTTATTGTTTCCGGCATACAATTATTTCGGCTGATACCAGGAATTATCAAATAATCATAACATACTCGTAAAATACCAGTGGACCCATTCATAGGTATGACATTGTTAGTGGCGTACACAAAATAAAGAAATAGCAATGAAAAATTAATGCTGATAAAGCCTTAATTTCAAACCGTACTCAATTATAATAATCGTTAATACATATGACTTGTGTCTGCATATTTTTGTGTGTGTTTATTTTCTCATCGGGGCCGCTGTGAAAGTTAGGTTGATTTTCGGCTCTTTATTACCACCACGTGGACGTCCCTATTCAATTTCCTAACAGGAGGTAATTTAAAGAGAAACAGAGAACAGATTGACTTTATATGCGTGATAGGGGGAGAGAGAGACAAGAACACATATAGACTGGTAAATCGCTTGTCTCATTACAATTGCCTACACTGTACGCAGCCGGCGTAAACACTGGGATCCTAGAACGCTATTAGATGCCGCTTGCCGAAGTTGTCAGCCAGAAAGGGAGCGAGTCCTATCGGTTGGAAGCCACGTGGTTTCCTCTAAGGCGGTACTAATACTCCGCCATGAAAACATCTCCTTCGCTATCTAAAACCCACAGATCAATTTACAAATTATTTCAAAAGTTTCATAAAAATGATGTCTTATATTCGTAATGACTTTGTATAAATATTAATCTATAGCCCCACACATTGTCGGTTTAATAAAGGAACCATCTACGATCATAAACATTATAAAGAAACATCTATTTTTTGAAAATAAACTCCAAATTACAAAAGTAAAATTTATAACTGGACAAATTATATTTTTTTGTTTCATAAAATGTTGATTAATTGAACTTTTGTCAGATAAATGGCAAGTTAGTCCTTCACAACCTAATAGCTTTGAATATTGTTTTATTCCAGATTTCCCTTGTAATTACCTGCCCTGTCTTGAGATGGACGGTGGCATGAGGATGCCCGAGACCATGGCCATTTGCAGGTACTTGGCCCGTGAATATAGTAAGTACATTTTGTCAATATCTTAAAATATAATATTGAAATCAATTTAAAAGACCTATTTCATTAAAAAAAGGAAATTAAAAATAGAACATTACGCCATAAAATAGTTTAAGCAAATGAAAATGACACCAAAATAACATTGTTTAGAAAAAAAAAAACATACTTAATTGTTGCAGTTTGATTAGTTCAAGAAGGATCCGTGGACATTCCATTTTAATCCCCGCAACATACGACAGATGAAGCGTACATAGTTGTATTCTTCGTCTGTCGTATATTGCCGGGTTTTAAATGTCTCCATTCTATGGACGTACAACGCAAAAGGCATATCGCACTATAGTATCGTACTATCTTGATACAGACCAGATAATTATATTTTTTATCTTCGCCCATGAATTGACTACTCTGGTGCCTCCTCGACGTAAGTTCACTAGACCAACTCGACAATCAACTAACTCCCATCCATTCACTGTGGAGGTCCCCAGATGCTGGAGAGCGTTCTACTCAAATAGCTTCTTTCCTCGTGCTGCTGGCCTCTGGAACCCCCTCCCTGCCCCCCGTTTCCTCGACGGTACTGACATGCAGAAATTTAAAACTAATGTAAACAGACATCTCGCTGCGCAGATCCCAATTTAAGACCCCCCAACCTTCTCCCTGGGGTGAACTATGTGAAAAAAACAACAAAACAAAAAACATTAATAAATATTATTGGTACATGTTTTCTGAAATCATACGGTCGTTTCAGCGATTCATATAATTTTGTTCGAGTTTAGATTAAAAAATAAAGCGACATCAGATAAAAAAAATGTTATTACATTTTTGTTACTGCATCTTCGGCGATCCTGCAATCCAATTAGAAACATAGGTGATAACGTACGTACGAACATCAAAGAGACTTGTGTATCATAATAAATATTAAATAACGTTCAATTTGAATTATATGTTATATAGTTAGTATGAATAAACATATGCCACACACGTTGTATACGTTTGACCTTAGATGATTTTCCGTTATAAAAAAAAACCCCAAAAGATCACACGTTATCTTTATAATAATAAACACAATGTCATACGTAATATTTTTGTAGACTTCTACCCCAAGAGTCCCATGGACATGTTCAGGTGTGACTACATCAGCGACTGCTTTTATGAAATCATGCACGATTACATGAGGTACTACCACTGGAAGAACGGACGCTTCAGGGTGAGTCAGTTATTTTAAACTGTTATACTATCTCCACTTATTAAACATCATGCATATATATATATATATATATATATATATATATATATATATATATATATATATATATATATACATATATAGTAATGTATTTGTTACTATTTTTACTGGCGATCATAACAGCGTGCATGTTTCTAACGACATAAGCGGTAATAAGTCATGCAGAAGATTGCATCAAGTCAATCTGAGCAGGAAGCATTTTTCACTTATATATGTATATATTTTACATTTTTATGTACATAAAAATAATCCATGGACAAATGTTTCTAGGTATTACCTGCCATGCTGATGACGGCTGATAGCCATAAGCACGTGCCCATGGAATACTTTTATATACGTAAAATTAAAAAGAAAACAATATATATATATATTTAGGCAAACATTATTAAATAACACGGAGTGTTTATGCTTGATGATACATTCTTTTGTTTAAATTTTCGAATAGTCCATTTAGTATTTCGGTCAAATTAGTGTATTCTGTGGGTTTTTGTTCCATATTATATATAAATATAAAGTTAGTCATGTTTATATGGGTATATATTTTTATGTACGTGGCCCACTCCTGAAATAGTTAACTGATCATATGAATTTTGAAACACAGCTGAAAGTCGTAAAGGGTAATAATGAGGACTATATTTAGTTTAATTGAGTTTTAATCACAAGGGGTGAACCTTCAGGTTCAATCCGATGTTTGTGTAATTTGTACAATCTTCCTTAAATTTCAATTTTGTTAGCATTTTAACGATTTATAGGAGTTATAATATAAGCACAATCTCACATTTACAATTAAGATATATCAGCTTGCAATGTAATTGATCCATAGTCATTAGACCTCAATGAATTAAGATTTCTGAATTTTAAATTCTTCTTAAATTATTTTAAGCTTCTGCCAGACATTCGAGACATTTTCTAACATCGAAATCTTTTACTGAATTTTGATCAAAATTAGAATTAGGATTCTAGAGAAAAATCTAGTACCATTATATCATGATTGTAATGATGCTTACCAAAATTGTAACACATCTAAAAGAAAAAGCGAATGACGCCATCTTTGTTTATGTCTAGTACGACATGAACAACTAATCGTTAATGTGTACGAGCTAGCAAATCTACTAGCCAACATGCCCACTCTAATATTTAACACTTTTATTATTTTTTTTTTAAATGTCAGTAATTCATCATTTACACATATAAAAAGATCATTATCTTTTAAATTTTATTTTCTACCATTTTTCTTATTTTTACTCTAGTACAACATGAACGACTACGGTTTCGGTGGAGAAGGCAATTGCAGCAACTACGATGTAAGTTCAAATCTTGATTTTCTTATTTGTGTTTTAAAAGATGTCGATATAATTTCTCAAATTGTAGAACTGTTCCAAAATATTTAAATAAAAGATCGGGAGTATTTGCTTTTCAGAACAAGATTTAATTAAGATATTATAAATATATGTATACATATATATGTATACATATATATATATATATATACATATATATATATATATATATATATATATATATATATATATATATATATCACAAATTATGACTGAGTGGCCAAAAGCCCATGTCGTTTAGACGGTCGTGTTTCGATCCTGGCTTGAAGCAGTTTCTTGTCTAATCGTACTGAAAAAACCGCGATGCTGTGCAACAGTCTGTCAGTGCATATATATATATATATATATATATATATATATATATATATATATATATATATATAGATAGATAGATAGATATATAGAGAAATAGATTTACTATTATTAACTACAAACAAGGCATGCTACTATTGAGACGTAACATGCTACTTTTATTAATGGTCATATCTATAGGTGGCATCCTAAGTGGTCAGTTGTGCAGCAATGTATATATTAACATTCCATTTCAATGTCAGCATGTTTAGGCAATAGCAGAAACAGGGAGGGAATTTCACAGATCTTAGCGGCAATCAGATAGAAGAGAACAAGATTGACTGGTCATGGATGAGGGGTTAAGGATTAAATCGTCAGCGATGTTTTTTTGTGGATGCCAAAACAACGATGTGCTTCAGTGGGGAGACCGCACAGAATATACATGAATCAACTCGCAGAAGAGTCACAATGTACCTATGAATACCTTTTTGCTGTGATGGAGTATCGAGCAGGATTGCGTAAGAGTGTCGGTATTAACTTCCTACTCACCAGAGGAAAATGTAGAGAATAAGCCCGTGCCCTACAATTGGGGAACTCTGGCCTCTTAAAAATGTATTTATCAGCCTCTTGGTTTTCCCAATTGGGGCGCCTTAGCGATACACTAACTTCTTCCCAAAGAGGGAAGGCGATACCTTGGAAGGTGGAAATCATATGACTACCCAGGATTTATAGCACAGTTTGACAGATTAAAGGCTACCGTGTTGACTCAGTTTTTGTAGAAATAACTGTCAAGAACAGATCCTTGATCGTATATATCGGGCTGAAGTCTTCATGAGAAGGTCAGATAGATTCGTGAAACTACGTAGTTTAGTCGATTAAACTCTTTACCCTTCAGATACAATAGAAACCATAACTTATTACTTCCTGTTTGTGACTAACTCTTAAAGTGCATATAGGATCACAGAAAAACCATTGAATACACAATGTTCGAGGTTAAACTTTCTTGTGCAATAATGTAGAAGAATGTATTGGATACAAAAAGATATGGAAATTGAAATCACAAGGAGTTTTAAATATACGTGTCTAAAAGAGAAAATTGAAAAACACTAAGTAATTTATTGTTCTTTTTCTTGAGTCACCCATCAATTGACGTCAAAACATTAAATAGGTTCGTGCAGCATGATGCACGCTTACTCACTGCAGACAGAATCTTCAATCCAGAGAGGCCGTTTCCTTCGCCAGAAATGTCTTAATCGTTATAATAGGCCTTCCTGCTCATCGCTTAGTCTCTTCGGACTAGATGAACATTTTTTCCAGCAGATTCGTACTATCGGGATTATGCCAGATACACAGCTATGGTCGGCGTGTAACAACCGCATATATACGTAGAAGTCAACGAAACGTCAGTTTGCGTGTAACTGTATCAGAAATCACAATTATATTATTATTTTCTACTTTTCCCAGAACAATTACTTTTTGTAAATATTTCATTTAAATATTTCTATTTTTGCAGAACTACATGCACTGGAGATACATGAACACCTTCAACAGGATCATGCCCTTCATGGAGAGGAGTCTGTGCATGCGCAATGGTGGCAGCCAGTGGTTCATGGGAGATCAGGTAAGTTGATAGTTAAATTAGTAACAATTTTTAGATGCGGGTGTGAAAAGTAAGATACGGTTAGCAAATTTCTGCGTAATGTAAAAGTTAAGTAAAGTTGGATTTTTCACTTGGAGGTGATATGGGAGTTACGTGTCTTGGCAGTTACCCGCCAGACAAGAAACCGCAAATGCGAATGGGCTGAGAATATATTTCTCTTTTGACTGAATCGGCAGAGAGAGTAGTTGGGTTTTATATAGATGCTTCCCCATGTGAATTCTTGGGGGGCATTATATATGTACACTGTCCAGAAAAAAATATAAACACAAAATAGATTGTTCAAACTCAAGTGAATATTCCTATTTTTACTACCGTTTTCCAGCGTTTATAGTAAAAAGTAGTAGTAGAAGAAAAAAAAATAGAAACTCACGCTGCTACATCACAACTGCCGCTACAGACATAAGATGAGAGAGTCACGTCGATGAAAAAGAGGGACCGTGAAGATTAAACTATTGGCCCGAAAATAGACACACACATTTATCTCTATATTGTATAATCAATAAGTCACCATATGGGTATTTGCATGCGTAATGGCGGCAGTTATAAATGATGGTTGAACATGTAAGTTTTTATATTTCACACGTGACATGCGATTCGTTTACGAATAAATATATTCAACCTTAAACTTCCAGTAAATTTTATATGCACACCCCTATTGATGTACAGAGCATAGAATCCATAATAACAATTTTCCCACGATGAAATATCTGACGTTTTATTTATTTTATATGTGTATATGTGTATGTATGTGGACGCGTGTCTATCATAATTATTAGATACATTTTTAGAACATATATTAAAATCAATTCTCTGTCATGAGATTTTGTCTCAGCTTCAGACCAATTATTTGTAATATTTTTGCTAGTCAGGCTGGGGGTATATAATTGTAAAAGAACTACATACAATACGTAGTTAAAAAAATAATTTCCTACGTTATTTATAATGCTTACCTATTAATTAATTTTTTTAATTTCCACTTATGTTTGAATTCATGTTTTGAAACATGACGTAAAACATACATTAATGACGTCACGTTAACACTATAAGCATTATGTTAAGGTAATATGTAATGCTCTATTTATAAGAAAGTCCAAATAGGTCAGTTCGTAGAACTTCAGACTAAAGATCTCGGTTTCAATTTCTGTTCAGGGCATTCGCTTTATTTGTTAGGAATTCATTTTTTACTATTAATTCACTATTCTTTATTTCTACAAGTACTTAAGATTTCTAATGTTTTGAAATGAGTCAAATTCCGCAATGTACGTATTATCTTTTCAAAATTGTTATTACAGAAAGACACACAGACGAACAACATCTCTATTTATGTAAGATAATCAAATTCGATGATCCACACAAGATCCAGTTTTAGTCAACTTTGATTTAAATTAATATGTTAAACAAGATGACTGAATTTTATATTTTACAAACCGTAGTAAAAGTTCGTGAACCGTGTTATATTAACATTTACACATCAGATGAACACTGAGTAAGATTAACTAACGTCCGTACTATATGGTGGATATAACCAAAACACTATTTACTAGAATACTTCCTTAATCTTCTCATCTTTTTTCTTTTTGTTCCAGATGATGTGGTGTGACATGATGTTCTATTGTTGCATGGAGAACATGTACAGAGACTACCCCAACATGTTCAGTAATTACCCCAAGATGATGGGTATGTACAACCGATTCTCCAGCCACCCCAAGATCTGCAGTTACCTGAAAAGCCGTTGCAACACTATGTGGTAAACATGGTCTAAGATGACAAAAGTGGGTTTTGTCATGTTGAACAAAAATGGGATTTCACAAAAGCGATTTTCATTTAAGAAAAATCCACAACTCCCATATCTGGTCACTTTTTGCTGCAAATATATGTGCAAACATCAAATCGAATTTAAATAAATAAAAATACTTTTTTATTTTAAAATATTGTTTGCTTTGTTTTGATTTTTTGTATGTATTTTCGTTAATGTTGAATGGCTGCTAAAATGTATCTGACAAAATGTGATAGTTATAAACTGTCGCAATTTTATATACTTATATTACCCTTCAAGGGTTGTGTGTTATTGTCCCCCTGTAGTAGTTTTATTCAAACAGAATAAAACTAAAATCACGTTATTTCTCTACTTACGCTTTTAGCTCCTCCCCACCTTTTAAGCCACCCTACCCCGGCACCTCCTTTGTTATCTAACGTCCATCGCTTAAGCCCGCGCATTATGTTCTTGTGTATATATATATGAATGCTTTACCGCTTATCAAAGCCAACCCTTACTCGAGGATACGGATGTTTTAGATATTCAATTGGATGATGGAACAGTATAGATATTGTCTGACACTGGACTTGAATATGACCATGTTTTAGTCTGTAGGAAAGCATTGACATGGTAACGTGTTCCACGGGTGAGAATCTCTTGGAAATACACTCTTCATGAAGTTTCATTGTATTTTAGTTACACAGAGGAAGAAAGAGAATTATTTGCAGTGGTGATGGAAATCGAGTTCTTGCTGAAAATGTTTGCAGGGGGAAAGGGATGCAAGGTTTGAAGTTCAATCAAGCACCTACCATATACATATCGTTAGAGTAAGAACATACTAGCAACTTCTCTTCTGTGAGAAAGGGGCTGCATAGAAGAGAATAGATCATCTCCCACTTGATTGCAAAGTCGATTTTTTAATCTGTCAAGAAAAGACAGAACACTCCGAGTGGCACCTTCACAGATGTGACAGCAGTGCTCAATCTTGGGCCTAATCTGACTACGAAGGTTTATGAGGTTTTTTATGGAAATCGCTTCAGACAAGGCACAAAGCCACTTGATGTAAGGAGTTAAAAAAATACTAGTTTAAGGTCTACACTTAGACAAAGAGTTGTATGTATAGATTCAGGCCCAGAAAACAGCAATTATTCCCCCTTTGTACGAAACATCACCCATGGAATGTGAGAAATAAAGGACAAAATAAAGGATGCGAGAGTTACAAGGCTGCCGAAAGTAAATCGAACGTTTACTTTCTACTCTCTTTAAGTTCACTTTCTACTCTCCTTGCACCAGAGTTCAGGTTCTATCTCTTGAATTCGTTCATGGGTATTCAGATATATTAATGCATGACGAATTTGACGGAAATAGTAACGTGCAATATTTATTTATTAATTAATACTAATTGATATCCATATCCTTAACTTAGAGCTACCTTTCTATCAAGACTTAAGATTATTTCGTGCATTATTACGTCAACGAGTTTGAACCGCAAATGATACTGAAAATAATCTTCAAATAGTTCCCGTTGTCAATTTGCTAGTAATATATGTACTTCCTATTTGTGGCCACATTTGACCTAAGATGTTATCACACCTACCGATTCTCTGCACTTGGTAGACATATGTTTATCTTTAACTGCGAACTGAGACCAACAGAAAACGATTGGATAACACATTGCCACATGAAGACGATATGCTGTTTAATAATTTAATATATATATATATATAATAGCAAATATATGTTACATCCGGTCACATATTTTTGCCAGGTTGGTAGATCCACTCATTATAGAATGGGCATATTGCGATTATATATTTATACAATTTATTTGAAAAGTATACGTTGACGCTCCATATATATTTATAGATATTTATTATCGCTTATGTATGAATTATTGTTTTGAAACATGACGTTAATCATGAATCTATAACGTCACGTGAAAGCTATAATTATTTTGGAAAGCTAATGTTTTAAGGTTTATTCATTAAAAACGTCTAAATAGCTCAGTTCGTAGAATATCAGATTAACGATCTCAATGTTTCGGTTTCGATTTCCGGCCATCGAATCTGATTTATTTGATTGTGATTTACTATTTAGTATTTTGTCAGTTCACGTGCACTCTCCACCTATTATAACTCTCATTAACCCTTCTAGGATTATTATGTTGTTATAGCATTTCTTCGACATGTGCATATGATTTTATTCAGGATTCTTTCGTGGATAGTCAAGTATATTCATGAAGAACACATTGAAGATGTTAATGCAAAATATATACTATTTATTTATATTAATGGATATCCACATTCTTAACTAAGAGTAACTTCTGATATGATCATAACAGTGTTCCTTTCTTTCGTTTATATAGAAATACTTTTAAATATGAAAAGTTGATGTGACCATACAAGAGATTTAGAGCGATAACAGACGCTAGTATACGTTCAGAGAACTGGTATCGAGCAAATTGCAACTAATCATTCAAACGAAGTATGAATTATAGAGAAAGGATTGTTCAAACTACGGGCCGGGTAAACACGTTGTTGGCGGAAATCTGCAGGTGTTTCCTAAAGACAGGTCAAACAGGGCTCAACTTAAAAGTTTGTATTGTCATTAGTGACAAAATGTCGGCCGTGAGAAAACTGGATATGTGAGAAAATTCAAATAGCACAGAAACAAAAAAATATGATGAAGTAGCCAGCGACCAATGATTGACGCAAAATAGTTACAGCCGAAGAAATGCGGAGTGATACTAGTTCGAAATAAAATACATATTGTTATTTTAAAACAAAAATCAAGGGCGTTTTTGTGTTTTTGAATTGCTCAGACTGTCTATTTAATTTCAGCATTTGGTTGTTCTTTATGTGCCTGTCTTTTACCGATTTATGATCCTCCCGAGCAACGTCGGTTCGGTCTCCGTGACTGCACGTAGCAGGAAGTACTGTCCAACTGACGAATACGTTTCGACCCACATTGGGGAGCCTCTTCCGACAGTTGGATTATATCGACTTGGCGTATCCGAGAACGGCCGAGAAAAGTTCGAAAACGCATCATAAATTGACAACAAAGTTACCAGTCCGTAAAATGCCTTGGCGAGTCGGTGAAGAAGTGGGGCCTCACGAATAGAACGCAATGCTAATGTGGGAGCCCCTGCAGACCGTGGAACACGTCATCACCAGCTGCCCCAAACATCGGCCACAAAATAGCGATCTGGGCCTTAACCTGGGCGATGAAACTCTGGACGGTATCTAGTGTCTGACCGAGATGATTATTACAGAAACGATAACTTCTGATAAGACCCTCACCAGTAAGTTTCCTTTTCTACCAAATCCTCAGTTCATTACGTTTCTATGCCATGGGTCTTAACTTGCAACTTACGCTGAAAACAACCTTCGAATATTTATATTTGTTTTATTATCAAACTAATCAATAATATATGTGATCAAATCTGATTCTTTGTATCGCATAATGTAGACATACGTTTATAATTAACAACGAATTAAGATCGACAGAAAACAACTGGCTAGGGATTAGGGATATAATCTTGTGTTAAATATCGTACTAACCCTTCGATTGTTCGTATGTTGTGCTACTAGTGTTTCCTATATCACGCGATGTTTTACTACTTCCGTAGTCCACCGCATTGATGTTCATCATGATTCTTCCTCTGATAGTCGACAGTATTCGTCCACAAACAACACGACAACAATATTAACTTGTACTATATTATTCATATTTTATTCATCCACGTCCTTATAAAATAGTTACGTTTAATATGACAGTCAACGCGTCCGTTTCTACCGGTACCTCGGATTATTACGTGTATATGCTATACAGTATAAACCGCAACTCACACTATAATATATATTCAAATATTTCCTTTATTTCACATAATCAAAATAACTAATAATCTATGTACTTCTCAATTGGGTACTTAGCGACCGCGTATAAAAGTAAGTTGCTGGAGAATAACAGGACCATGGAAAACTGCCGAGGTCAACTTGATTACCTCGAGTTAAAAATTGCTTTAAGGGTGGAAATGTACTAGAAACTGATATGGCAGCACATGGATGAAAGAGAGAGAGGGAGAGAGAGAGAATTATATAGAGAAAGAGAGACCGTTGGAAATCCCGGGAGGCGTACAGACGTTAAATGACATGGGCTGACAACATATAATTAATTAGTCGTTAATGATCTCTCTATATATGTATTTCTCCTAATAATTAGTGATTTTGAACGAATATCACATTGAATAAATGTAAGATTGCAATGCACGAAATAAAATAAAAATCCAATACAATCTTCTTACTGTACGCCGCATAGGAGTCCAGGGCGAACGTTGTAAATAAAGCTTCTTTAATAAAGGCATACTTCTTCTTTTTTTCTTCATTTAATTGTTGGTAGACCGAAAATGCGCCAACTGTCAACGCATACAGATTATTCATTCAATCTTCTTTACAGAACACAGCCGACACACAAGCTCAGCTTTCTCAATCCGTTCGATAATTGATTGGCTGGGGTCTGGATCATTAAACTCCGGTATAAGCTTCAGATCGATCTTATCTGCCATCATGGTTTACAAGTACTTCAATGAGATAGGCTCTTACGAGCTTGCTGACCTTGTGCCCCCGCAACGTAAACACCTCCGAACAACCCGACAAACAGAAAAATCCCAATTTTTACTGTTGAGGTACCCAAATGCCGGAAAGCTTTCTACTCTATTAGCTTCTTTTCTAGAACTAGTAGCCTTTGAAATTCGCTCCTTGTTCCCTGTTTCACTGACTGTACAAACATGCCGAAATTTAAATGTAATGTAAACAAACATAGCACTACCCAAATCGTTACTTATGATGCATTTATAAATCTGACCTCTAATTACGAGTATTGATTTACTGCTCTCCAGGAGTTAGGCACAAGGCCAGTTTTTTTATCTTACTCTCACAAGTAAGATGTGACCCAAGGTCGGGTCGGGGAAGTGAGGTATAAAAATTGCCTGACCGGCCCCGTCGGCATTCCCCGGTAGGGGCGACTCAGGCAGTAAGCAATAAACTTACTCCTCCCCAAAGAGGGGAGGCGAAGCCTGGAAGGGTAGACCTCCGAGAACTACACAGGACAGACTCATAGACCGACGTAAATCAAGCCCCGAAGGCCAGGACAATACCAGTCTATGGGGTGCAGTATCGATCGGAACAGATACTACACTTTGAACTTAGCCAAAAGGGCCTCTAATTACGAGTAGCCCATAACGTTTTATAGGCTTTGAATATTGTTTGGTAAATGTAAGAAAGAAACCCACAAAACGAAAAAAATCCTGAACAATATTCTTACAATAAAGCGTCATTCATGCCGCTCTCTAGATCGTTCTGTTTTCATCATCAACTCTTTTTTTATCAGTTTACCTGTAGGCTATGCAAATTTCCGTCGTTTATGTTGGGGGGTGGGATAGGCTCTGTCTATTACAACCCCCTGTTCTGATCATAACACACACAGCAGCTCCTTAGTCTATGGCTTCTTTGAAGATGTGGTACCGCTGATTCAGTCGCTTCCCGAGACGTTGATCTTCAGTATTGTCGCTGTCGTCACTGTCGCTTAGAGCTATCGACCTCGTCATTCATCACCGGCAAATACAATTCGCCATCGCTTGACGCTTCACTTTCACTGTCGTTTGAATTACTCACCATCCAAGGATACGGGCGAATATCTCTTACATGACGAGGTATATATCAGTTTTACTCGGCTGTGAGAATCGAAAAGAGACAGAACAGATGTAACGTCAAAGAGAGAGTGAGTGGGAAATGTCGTCAGTTCGGTTGGAAAAACTAGACGCGTGAATATGCTATTTTACGATGCTCTCCGATATGAGCAAATAGTAATTATCAAATTTTCTCTGTTTCACTACCCCAGCCGTCAGTGATTTGGAGTAAAGATCAAGAAGAATAAAACACCTCTGTCTTCCAATAAGGTTTGTCTTGGCGTAGTACTTTTTTTAAGTATTAAAGCACTGATTTTCTTGAACTAATTGTCTTTCGAATTCCCTTGGCTCTTTGCTTCCCAGATTGTGTAAACATGCAGAAATTTAAATGTAATGTGAACATAAATCTTGCTACCGAACTCCCCACTCAGGGTGTCTAAAATAAATTTGTTTCTTAACACAGCATACTATTGCCCTCTATTGGCAATATGCCTCTTTTGGAACGAACAAAAGTAACTAAAAATGTATTTAATGAAATAAATATATTTGACATATATTAAAACGCCATCTGACCATGTATTTTAAATCTTACTAGCAATATGCTCTCTCCGCTCGCAGATATTTTGCTGATATATGTAATATTGTTTTCACGTCAAAATATAGTTTAAACAAAAGAAAATGTTTTTGACTATTAAAATGATTTCCAATGGTTTTTATGATGTTTACTTATTCATTTATTTTTGAATTCATGTTTTGAATCATTACGTAAATCATAAACCTGTGACGTCACGCTTAATCTATAATTTTTTGTTAAGGTTATATTTTAAGATTGTTTCGATCAAAAAGTCTAAATTGGTCAGTTGGTTGAACCTAATGGATCTAAAGGTTTGGGTTTCGATTTCCGGTCATGACACCTGCTTTATTTAGTGGGGTTTATTATTTAATATTAATCCAATATTCTCCATTTCTAAAAGAAGTTTAAATATCTGATATTTCGAGATGAGACAAATTCTGAAATGTATTTATTACGTTTCAAAAATTGTGACTGACAGACTCATGGAGCAACCGACAAAATCGTTATTATAAGAAGAAATGCTATTTGTAGACATATGGAATATTCTAATGATAATAATGGGTAATTTTGATTAGTTCGTGTCTCGTTATTAAACATTATGAAGCGACTTCACTATCACTTTTTTTGCAAGAGCTCTGCACAATGATTATTTCGCTAACTCTCTACAACTAACTGCTATATTTTCATATACACGGGTGTATAAATCCTTTATACACCCGTGTCGTCGCCGAACCCTATTGTGGATCTTTTTTGGAATGCAATCATTTGGACACCGGTGTTTTAATAAATGGTTTATTTAAAAGTACAGTCACAGATAAAACATCAGAGATACAACTTATATACGCGCGTGCTCGAAAGAGAGTATAGGGGAGGTACTGTACAACCAAGTCCCAGTGCTAACCCCATCGGTCTAATGTTGCATCACTGTGCTTGTATATTAATAAAATGTGCTACGATGAACCTGCTATACTGGTGCCTCCCTACGGCGTAAATACCATCGACTTACCCGGCAATCAGCAACATTCCACCCCTTCACTATTGGCGTCACGGATGTGAGTGTAAAGTAATACTCAGTTCTGAGTTACAGTCTTCTGGAGCTTGATTGTTCAATCTTGAGTATAGGTGATACTAAGAATACAATTATGAATTACTTGAGACTTTTACCTAGTCATGGTTGATGGGACGCGAGCAAGCTAACCCCGTGGATTAAATAAAGGGTTCAATTCAAAATTCCCTACAGAATTTCGAGTTCGGCATAAATATTCCCGAGTTCGACCAGATGAACCCCAAGAAGGTTGGAGGTTACATCGACCGAAACGTTTCGAGATGAACAACAGTAGTCCGAATAATACGAATACTATTAACAGAGATGCCTATTTACAATGTTCAATTACGCTGATTCCCAAAAGCCACAAATATTGCCGACATAGAAAATACTTTTTTTATAAAAAAAAATCGGTATTAACACTTGTTAATTTTTATCTGTTGTCTTCTATTGTTCAAGGAAATCAATAAGAATTTAATTTTAGATTAGCAGGGCTACCCGGCGGTGCCCGGGGCTCTACTCCCCTCCATCTCCGCATCTTAGCCCATGTTATTTCTCTGTACATACACACAGACAACTCTCCTTGAGGAATAAGTCGGCATTTTATTTCTAAATTTGTACATAAGAACATTGAAAGGCGTACCCGGCGTTTCCCGAGGCAATAGAAAAGATAAAATAGAAGAGGTTAAAAAGTGTGTGTAACATCTTTGCATTAAAACTTCTCGCTACCCATCTAAATCCATCCGATATTTATTATTCCCACCCCTAAAATATGTTGCATAGTCTTTTAATTTCTCGTACCTTTTCTTCTTCTTCGTGGAGTGGTGCCGTCTCGATGCCGTCTAGTGGTTGAGTTCTTTCTTCGCTTCTGTACTGCCGTGAACATCGCCGTCCGCTGGGTTTGCAACCAAAAACCTTCATAACACGATTCAGCAAACAACAATCTTTTAAATGTTGATTAGTTTTATTCAGACGTCATTTACTGTCGCTCTTGGAGATATTTCACTAACGTTGAGGGAGAGATCAAATTACTACTTTATCGTAGTTAATTCCGAGCTTAAGTCCTTAGCCATTCGAGGAGGGGGGAAGAAGGAATCTCATGCCTGTATTCTCTTAGGGAAATAAATTCCCCTTTTCATTTCGGACTACATAGTGAAATACGTCTGTTCAGCTTGCTTCCAAAAACCAGACTAGCAAACCTCCGTTTCCCATACAGAACACCATGACGTCACAGAACTCCTATGCGCAGGTGCACCTTGCCCCTTGACCTGAGGTATCGTCAACGTGGTGGCCCTGTCAATGCTTGTGAGCTCTGACTGTAAGAACAGCCTTATTTTGCCCTCGGTTGTACGGGTTCACTCGCACTAAATCGCGCAAGCCAAACCAAACGATTCCCCAAACATACGCCCACTTCAACCTGCGTCCGGCCTCACAGGGCCATTATCCAACAAATATACACACGCACAATTTATCTCTTTTAAAAATATATTTGGTTATATGTCCTTAAAAACGCTATCTAGCCCTGTAATTTATATGTGCAACTGATCTCCCACTCTATATTCTAAAATACTGGTTTTGTTTGTTTTATTTTTAGCGCCAATTTTTTAAAGCTGATAACATGTAATCGCCAAGATTGTTTACCCCTTCCAATACACACTAACAACTTATCTTCCTTTAAAAATGTATTTGGTTATATGTCCTTAAAAACGCTATCTGTCCGGGTAATGGGTGATCATTTTACGTTAAATTTATATGTGAACCGAATCCCCCACTTTATATTCTAAATAAATTGTTTTGTTTGTTTTATTTTTTGCGCCAAGTTTTTCAAACTGTATACATGTAATCGCCTAAAAAAATTGTCTCATTTGTTAGGGTTCGGGGATTAGTATAGTGTTGGAGGGCAGACTTTTACTTTTACTTGACTAAATATTCGCAAATATACACCTATTGACTCGTACAGAATGTCTGGGCCGTGGTAATATAGTTTTACCGTAAACAATAGTAGAACAAAGTTTAAAAAATTAATAAATATAATGCCAAGTATAAACATTGCACATGTGTATGGCGTAAACCAATGTTTCTATCGGATGCAACTTAATGAGTATCGTAAAATCCAAAATAGCCTTCTGTTCGAAGCAAACTTTAAGAAGGAGTTTTATTTAATTAGAATTGTTATCTAAAAATACGCATGTTTTCTACTTTTATTTTATCAGAAGCAAATTGGAAAATAACGCAAGTAAAAAAATCTTTGATTTTGTACTTTCCTTTTTTAAAAAACATATTTTACCCTTTCTTACGTAACTAAACAACGTATGACATGATGATAAGAAACATTCCGCTCATTGAAATTATTTTTTTTATTAAAACAAACTTTTGATTGTAAATGAACAATGTCAATTAAGAAACAGAAAACTACATTGATTAAAGTTTATATTTTTTATTAATTAAAACAAAATCATTACTTTATACCTGCGATGTTTTACGAACGAAAGAAGTAAGTAATTTGATTCGGTTAAAGAAAGAAATGTCACTATCAATTTTGCGTGTTAACTCTCGTTCTGATGTCTATGCATGGATGGTGTGCTAAAAACGAAACATTTGACCACCTCATGACAACTTTTGTGTGCGTTTCAAATCCTGTTAGAATATTATTCGTTATGCAACTGACAAGATATCCATCTCAAGTAATTGTTTGATGAAAAAGGCTCTTTTAGGAAAACCCGTTCTTGATTTAGAAAACCATATTTAGTATAGGTATTCACATGAAGGACCACGTAAAGGTTGCCAACATCCAATGGCGAAAGTGGAGCGTAACTTTAACAATATATCCATCCCAATTGATTGTTTAATAAAAAGACTCTTTTAGAAAACCCGTTTTTTATTTAGGAAATCAGATTTGGGATTGGTATTCACAGGAAGGACCACGTGAAGGTTGTCAACAATGAAAGATGAAAGTGGAGCGATATAACCGCGTGAACTGAACAATATATCCATATCAACTAATTGTTTGATAAAAAGGCTCTGTTTGAAAAACCCGTTCTTAATTTAAGTAACCAGACTAAAGATCGGTATTCACAGGAAGGACCACGTGAAGGTTGTCAACAATTAAAGATGACACAGTGGCTTAGTTGGTATCGAAGCGGACTGAGATCCTGGGTGTGACAGGGTTCAAATCCAAGTCATTCCACTGAAAACGCTTCCATCAAACCCACATGACACTTGTGTCTAATCTCCTGGAGGGGGGTGAATAGGAATAACATTAACACTTGTCCACGGGTGGCCTCGGTCTTGATAAAGTGGTGGTTTCTGTTTTTATTTTTTAAAAAAAGTTAAAGATGAAAGCGAAGCGATATAATCGCGTAAACTGAACAATACACCCATCTCAACTAATTGCTTGATAAAAAGGCTCTGTTTGAAAAAAACCGTTCTTGATTTAGGAAACCAGATTTAAGATCGGTATTCACAAGAAGAACCAGGTGAAGGTTGCCAACATCCAATGGTGTAAATGGAACCTAAACAGCAATAATAAACAACACTTCTGAAATCTTTCTAACAGTATTTCTGTCTTCTTGCAAGATGGATTTAAGTCGGCTCAATTTCCATTCATTAAAGAATTCATTTGTTTTCTATTTAAAGAAATTGAAATGTAAAATAAGGAATTGTTGAAAGAAATAAACATTTGTCTTTCTTCTTACTTTGTAGTTTTGTTTGTTTCCGTTGGACAGTAATTAGGAAAGGAAACGTCTTTTATTTAACAGAATCATTAAAAGACAGAATTGGAATCGGTACATGTGAGATCTATTAACACCCAACACAAATGCTCAAACAAAGAGCGCCATTTAAGATGTGCACTGTAAACTTACTTTAAAGTACAAATGAAATTAGCAGGTTAAAGCTTAGTAATATTAAATAGCCGGCCTTGGATACATTTCCGGTCAACTAGTCATTGTCACTAACAACTTAATTAAGCTGAAGAGTATAAATTCAGAGGTTTTCTGGTCGTTGTCAGCAAAGACGAACTTGCAGTTGCTCGAAGAAGTTCAACGAATCCAGCCATGCCTAACTACACTCTCCATTACTTCAATGGCCGCGGCCGTGCCGAGTGCATGCGTATGATGTTCCATATGGCCGGCGTCAAATACATGGACAAGAGATACGAATTCTCCGACTGGGATCGTTGCAGGAATGGTAAGTGATATTTTAAAAGAATTATTCTTTAATCTCTTAGAAAAGTATAGTATTACTATTCAAATATTCTTCAAGATATCACTTTAATTTATACATTCTATTTTTCATTCAAACAAAATAGAAACCCTACTTAACTATATATATATATATATATATATATATATATATTCCATGATAAATGCCAGTATACTGAAATCATATGCCCTTAATAGGGTTAAAATGAAAATTCATATACACTAAATGTACAAAAGCAAGGAAATTCCCAAATCTTTACACTTTTATTGTCATTAAGAGTATGCGAGCACAACAGGGCTATGTATTTTACTGGTAGTACTTTTTCTTCAGCGCACCTCACACACTTCATCCACTCAAGCATAGAGATTTATATTGTAGTGATGTGATAATGAAATGGCTTGATTGATATGTAGTCATACCCTTAATGACAATGGAATGGGTATATAGGAGCTGATCAGTAAATATAAAAAGAGAGCGATAGAAACTAATAATATAGTTTCGGCTTCAGACAGAGACATCATCTCTATTATAATTAGACATTATATAATTGACAGACGCTCGCAACCATGACAACGATGCCCGTGGCGTAGTAATTTACTTATTACCCACGGCTCCTGTCAAATCTTATGTGTGATGTTTAGCGCCTTAAATCTTAATATTGTTAGTGTTTTTTTTAATATTCGTCAGTTTTTTTTTGTATTGCTATTTATAAATCAGCTTAGATTCAAATTTAGAAAAAAGCAAACAGGATGTGGCTAATAAGTATTACAAACATATAAGTCGTAATTTTATTTTGTTTTTTGAATTACACCTTGCTAAATAGCACATGAGTCATATAACTGATAAGTGAGTCTTTTATTGGGTAATTAATTTGACATTTCTGAAATGTTATTGACGTTTGACTTTTCACTATTTATAAATACAATCATTTGTAATATATTTGTGAATTCATTAAACGGTAACAATTATTTAGTAAAATACACTGATCTCCCTTGAAAATATAATATTAATATAGTTTAGATGTCGTAGAAAGTCGGTTTAACATGAGGTTAGTACCTTTCGAGGATTATGAACGCTTATTATTACTTCATCTTGGTAAAGGTAGTTAAAATTGTGCAATACTTTTCTTGTTTTATGGCATAACAACATTTTTTCAAAGTACAATGCGGTACAGGTACAGCTTTTGAACCAGACAAAACCGAGTTTTTGCTAGGCATCTTCTGGCCGTTTACGTAACCAACCGGAAAGTGTGAATCTAAACACTCGGGAGGCCGACAACACATTTACCTGTAAATGTAGTAACTCTTAACATTTCCTGGCAGGTAGAAATCTGTTTTTTTTTACTCTACCCCTAACCAACTGTAAACCAACATAAATCTAACCCTAACTCTAGCCCTAAATTAACCCTAACCCTAAAAACAAATATGCGATGATTTTTTTTTATCTTTCATTCTTTTTTTCGTGTTGAATATCAACCTTGTTTTTATTTTGACGCCCGTTTTATTTAATTCGGCTTTTTCCGGCTGTTTACGTATTTCGGCGCCGGTAAAAGTCAGTTTTGTATAATTCATAAACTTCACCAGCACCTACAATACCGAAAGCAGGACATTCATTAAATTCATTAATTAAATACAAGTTTCTAGTAAAAGTCAAGTACAAGTTGCTATTTTACAATAGATGAGAGAAAATGATTTATAAGTTTCCTAAGACAATTACTGTATACTTGATTTGTATTCGATAATACATGACGGTATATATTAGTCCAATCACGCACCACTAGCCGTTTTGCTATTTAATGTAGAAACTATTTCAATCTTGTCATCAAAGAATATTTTTTATATCCGTCAGTTTATTGTGTGTACATTTGAAAACCATTTTTAGTAGTTATAAGGAACTTGGCTAATTATTACAAAGTAGACGTATGTCGTAATTTTATTTTGCTTTGTTTTTTAATAGGATCTTCCTTAATGGCACTCAAATCAGATAAATGACAAGTTAATCCGTAAAAAAAACAAGCAACTTAAATACACATAAGATGTATTTTTAATATACTATCCAATCTTTAGACGATCGGGGCAATTTGAAAAATCTGCCTGTTTCTTAGGAATGAAGTTTAATTGAGAAGATCAAGGTTATATGCGGTTAATTAATATCAAGATAATAAGTAAATAATTTATATATGTGTCAAATTTATTTGTTCTTTTAAATGAATATTTGTTTAATCGCACTAACATCAGATAAATGACAAGTAAGTCTTTCATAACATTATTAATTTAAATGTTATTTTCTCTTTCAGATTTCCCCTGCAATTACCTGCCCTGTCTTGAGATGGACGGTGGCATGAGGATGCCCGAGACCATGGCCATTTGCAGGTACTTGGCACGTGAATATAGTAAGTTTAATAGTAACATATTTAATTATTTTCATACATTAATTTGGATTTTTTTAAAAATATACAGCGAAACTTAAATTCGATTATTCTTGTATGTATATCACGCATTTACAGAAAATATGCGGCTTCAAAAAAAAACTATTGAATATATATATATATATATATATATATATATATATATATATATATATATATATATATATATAAGTAATTTTTTTATTTATACTAACAATATTGGATATATATATGCATACATGTTTCAGTTGCAGTCTCGTTCGAAATCCAGCTTCATCTGGCCATCGTATCAGCTAAATTAAGATATCTCTACGTGTTATTAATCACTATTTTATAAACACTCATTGCATTAACATCTAGGAAAAAACAACAATACAATTATCATATATATATATATATATATATATATATATATATATATATGTGTACATATATATGTATTTAAATATGTGTTATTATATCATTCTATAATAATGTGTACCCAAACTGAATAATATAGTTTACAATTGTTTATATAAATCTGTATAGTAAATACATTTTATAAAACAAATTCTTTTGTTCTAAATCTCAACTTCAGTCGAAAAATGTAAATATAGAATCGGCAATTAGAGAACACAGCGGAGTCAAACCTCTATTAACGCATCACTCTAGAAAGAAGATCAAACCATTTTTGTGAAACCCCAAAGAGTGAAAAATAACAACTTGATATAACAGAGACATTAATGTAAAATATGCTTGTATTAGGACTTCGGGATAGAAGCTATCCGTAACCAATTTTTACATTGTTGATCAGTTATATAAAGTTGCTATTTTTGCAGTAGCTATAAATATAAAATATTTATTAGGTAGAAATTATATTAAGCATCAGGAGAAACACAGGGAATATATATTTTAGCTAAGATGATTAGGATTTATAATAATACAAAAAAATAGAGATTTTATTTTTTAGATAAGTAAACAAATATGTAATTTTTTTGGCAGATTTCTACCCCAGGAGCTCTATGGACATGATGAGGTGTGACTATATCAGCGATTGTTTCTATGAAATCATGCACGATTACATGAGGTACTACCACTGGAAGAACGGACGCTTCAGGGTGAGTCAAATATTTTTAATGTTTGTAGTGGTTCGTGTGTACATCCGGAAATAGTAAAAGCACTTGCAGCGCAAAGAGAAGTTCTATTTTTGCTGTTAATATTTCGTCTTAAACTTACGAACATCTGTCATGTTATTAATACCAAGTCAATTAGTGAACGAAATCAAGTTACTTAGCCTAAACAATATTCAAGTTTAAGTTCATATTTTTAATATCTATTTTGATTCTTTCTGTTTGCGTGTATATGTTGAAATGTTTCACATACATTTACTTAATATTGCATAATTTGTGACTTATTTTAGTTTTCTATTAGTTTCTTGCTTCTTATCTTTTTTCGTAATTGACAAGAGTTGTTTGTGTCTTTAATCTAAGTATACGTGCATACATTTCTTTCCCTATATTCGTCGAATATGAGTTGCGGCTGTACGGTTCTCTTTTAATTTGTTATATAGTTTCGCTTTTGCTCTCTTCTTTTTCATTGTGGTCGGATTGTCTCCGCTGCTTCATATTTTCTCTCCATTGGTGTGTCTAGGCCCCTGTTTAAATGACTTTGTTGTGCATATATGAGAAGACGACTTAAGATTAAGACCGAGGTTCGGAATTGAGTTTTTTTAGAGAGACATATTCAACGTTTTATAAGTACAATTTTACTTAAATATTATAATAGAGAAATACAGTTATCTTATATTATATCAAGTATTTTGACAGACGGGTGGATATACAGATATATAAATATACTGACAAACGGACAAATCGACACCTATCGTCGAGGACGATTCTTCCTATGCTTTTCGTTGCTAAGACATATTTTTAGAGACTGGTCGCAACGAATCACAAGCCAGACTCATATTCAAATCTAATCTTATTATGTTTGCTCTGTTTTCTGTAACGTCACATTCGCGGATGATATCATGTTGCTTAGACATTTCGAACACCATTTCATCCGATCTGACTTCGAAATCAGATCGGTTAAGAATTAGCCAAGGGAATGTTTTCTTTCGCGTACAAGCTCTTACCATGATTGTATTTATTCACGTGTCAAAATTCATAATAGTGTTCCTATTATTTACAATCTAATCCATGCATATTTGATTAATCATTTCGTTTATTTTATATGCGTTTTTGGATGATTTACTATCAAGTAAATACTAATTTATTAAAGATCTAAATTATTTAATTAGTGTATTAATCTTTTTCTTGATTCACAAAAGAACAGCGATTGACGCCATCTTTATTTTATTTCTAGTACAACATGAACGACTACGGTTTTGGTGGAGAAGGAAACTGCAGCAACTACGATGTAAGTCTTATTCTTTATTTTGACTTTGTCTTTTCAAATATGTTATTACACATTTATATATATATATATATATATATATATATATATATATATAATTTAGTATTTACATTTTAATAAATACACACAGAAGTTGGGTTAATAGCTCAATATTGTATACATTGCCACAACTCAACATTTAATATATTAATTTGATAAATGTTTCGAATTAAAACAAAAACATTTTGATTTTAAATAATAGTGTCGGTTCATACTAACTCAATAAAACATTTAAGATTTTTCGACCAGACTTCGTCAGTTGATTCTTTTCCACCAAAAATTACATAAGAAGAGACTCGAAAAAATGGTTCATAATTTTACCCAGTTTCTATATTTCTGACAAAACACTACAATTTTAAATAAGTGCATTAAAATACCTGCTATTTCAAATAAACAGAGTTTCTCCATTTAAAAATATACTTATCACCTTACCTCCCTTCGTGGATGAAATCAGACATAAGGTTGAACGTGGGTGATATCTAGCTCCCTTAAACGGGGCACTCTCGTTGTGACAGAAAAGTAACAATTGTCCAGTTAAAAGAGACTTCTCTGACTGAGAGCAAAACAGATACTACAATGTGATCAAAGACCAAATGGCAAATAAACAGATTCTCCATTTGAAATCTAGTTATTTCTTTGCCTCCATACGAGGATAAAGTCAGACATAAAGGGGTGTCTTTAACGTGGGTTATATCTAGCTCCCTTAAAAGGGGCACTCTCGTATTGACAAAAAGTAACAATTGTCCAGTCAAAAAGATTTCTTCTCTGTCCGAGTTAAGAACAAATACTACAATTTGATCAAATACCAAATAGTAAGCAATCATTTAAAATGTTAGAAAAAATAATTTTAAATTAATAAAAATTAAAATAATTTTGAGCCGGATTAGAGCATTAGAATTTATCTTATTCTAAATCTAGAAATCTTTATATATAACGTTAACTAATGTATCATTTTATTTTAGCTTATTATCTTAATATGTAATTATTATGCTCAAACGCGAATATTCTAATAATTGTTCTACTTTTCATAAATTTCCTATTGACATTATTTAGAAAAATACTGATTGTAAAAGGGCTCTACCGTGAAATGTGCAAACTATTTCTAGCTTATTCTATACATAATTTCTGTTTACAAAATAATTGTGTCACGTATATCAATAAACTTATTCATATTTTCAGAACTACATGAACTGGAGATACATGAACACCTTCAACCGTGTAATGCCTTTCATGGAGAGGACATTGTGCATGCGCAATGGTGGTAGCCAATGGTTCATGGGTGACCAGGTAAGTTTCAACATTTTATGCCAACAAGATTATTTATCAACGAATGTAGTAATTCATTGAATATAAACATCTTCAGCCACTCTTTAATAACAGCTCTATTTTCACACACTTTTCTGACCTTTTATATGCAATATATGTATTTATAATAATTACAAGAAAGTAAAAAATATATCAACTATAGGACAGGTCGATATTAAAATATTAACCCTTGAAAATAGCCATTAATTATAGTATTATATAATTATTATATATTATTTGTATTTAAAATATAAATGCTTAAAATATGATTTCATATCGGTGAAGCGACAAACAAGTCTGTTACTATTCACATTATATATCAGTGTATATATTATATATTTAATTCATTTAATACATTTAAATGTAAACACAACGGTACAATAACCTCCTATATAAATATTTATATCGAGTAAGGTCGGGGTACGTAAACGGGAATATGAAATTATGTTGTACACTAAAAGGTTTAATACTTTCAATATATATATATATATATATATATATATATATATATATATATATATATATATATATCATCCATTTTGGTGAATTCTCCACACAGACGAGTTTTTCCTTTAGGGTCTTCTTTTGACAAAGGGAATAATTTCCCGAAATATTAAATTATTCTTAATCATCACCCGGACAACACACAGAGTCGACACCATACTTGCTGTAATGTAAGATTACAAATAAATAAATAGTACGTCCCCGCACTTTCATTTATAGTTTTTGTTCTTTCCAGCTTATAATCAATCCGGCACTCTGCATTGCCTTCTTAACATATTACTAATATATTGATGCAGATTATTTAAATACAAAGTTAATAAAAAATAATGGGAATAGATGACTTTAACTTAATACAATAACGATTAGGCCAAGTAATAAGTAATTATATGCTAATTGTTTCACATTTGAAGTAGCAGTTTATAAGAGACATGAGACAGATATTTAACTAAGTATACATCTAAGTACTTTTATACAAATATTAATTTAGCGAATTAATAGGGTATATAATGATGAGATTTTACGTATAACAAAAATAATCGATTCAATCTAAAATGTCTCATCTTTTCTCTTTTCTTCCAGATGATGTGGTGCGACATGATGTTCTACTGTTGCATGGAGAACATGTACAGGGAGAACCAGAACATGTTTAGTAGCTATCCTAAGATGATGGGTCTGTACAACCGATTCTCCAGCCACCCCAAGATGTGCGGTTACCTGAAGAGCCGTTGCAACACTATGTGGTAAACATGGTCGCAGACAACGAGATTGGATTTTGTCTTATTGAAAATATTTTTTGAAAGAAAGATGTTTTTAAACCCGGACATTAAATTCGTGTCCCAATTTTCTGCAAATGTATGAGCAAAAAAAAAAAAATGTGATTTAATAATAAAAAAGTGTCTGCATTAATTAAAATTGTCGTTTTATTTTGTTTGATTTCTACTCTTGTTGTCCCTGATAATGTTGCAATAGAATTTACTATGTTCAGTTACTAATACAGAGAACTATATATAGTGAACACCGCATTCACTAATATCTTTCTTGTCTGTGGATTCATTGTGGTCTCTTTTAAATTTACAATACACCTTTATTTCTACATACTTATATTTTAATGAATTTAATTGTGATTCATTTCACTCAATATTGGTTGCTTCCGTTACAAACATGAAACTGTAGGAATAAAAAGTTCAATTTAGTTGTTTTTCTATCTTAATTAATAATTCTAATTAAAAATAGTCATACTCCCTGTTTAAAAAAATAAGGCATATTTTAGATTTAATTACGGCTAATATATTTATATAATTTATACTTGGTTTGCACTTTCATTCTTTGAGTAATTTTATAAATAAGTTGTCTTTTTCTTCAGGTATCTTTGAAGACATTGATGATCATGGCTCTCCAATATTTTGTTTCACCATGATGTTCTTTGCAAAGACGTTTCCTATAGTCGGTTGCAATTACCTTCTACAAAGGCAGTGCTCTAACAGAGCAGGAAGTATTAGCCTTTGTTCAAAAATCAGTATCATCTACCTAACACAAAACACAGGGTTGACCTGTTTCTAAAATCCATTAGGCTTCTGAACCCACTATCCATCACCTGCCTGCCATGATATCACGTACCCTGATCGGGGGGAGGGTGTCTCAGTGGGTACTCGACCTTGCCCAAGGGGCTCCCACAGGCGAGCGAAGGGAAGGAGGCGCCTTACTGCTCCTGTTGGTGGAAATGTTTCCACCCCACTACCCTAATAATAATAATAATAATAATAATAATAATAATAATAATAATAATAAGTTGTAGTGAAGTTATTGTATTAACAATAACATGGTACGATAATAACAAATGAACATTGACTTGTCAGGAGCAACATTTAATTTACCAGCTTAAAAGCTATTTGGGTCGGATTTTTAAAATACGACAAGATAACTTTATATATAATTGGCTGACTAGTGCCCCGGCGTTACTCGGGATAGTAAAGTTACTCGTATCGATTGTTCTTTTTCACTCGTGTAATTTTTTCAAAGATAACAGATAAAACAAGAAAAAGAAAATGCACGAGTCATTTAAATTGCAAGAGTTTACTGGAGAATACATTGACGATGGATGAATGTCTAAGCTACTTAAAATACACCTTTGATTTGCTTTGGTTGTTTTGTTTTACGACATATCAACCCTTTTCGGGTTATTCAATGCCGAATCAGGTAATTTTGGTAAATGTTTTATGCTTCAAGTTCTTTATATCTTCAAATGTGTATTCATCTTGTTTAGTTGTGTTTAGTTTGGTTGATTCGTTTTACGGCATATCAACCCTTTTCGGGTTATTTAATGCCGCATAAGATCATTTCGGTAAAAGATTTTGTTGTTTTGTTGTTTTGTTTTACGGCATATCAACCCTTTTTCGGAATTTTAAATGCTGAATCCGGTCATTTTCGTGAAGATTTTTATGCTTCAAGTTCTTTATATGTTTAAGTATTTATTAATGGTGTTTGGTTGAGTGAAAAGAAGGAAGAGGGGGAGAGGGAAGGAGGAAAATGGGACGGGGGGAAAAGGGTAGAAAGAGGGAAATTGTTTTTGATCTTTCAGAATATGATTGAGTTTTGCAAAGAAAAAAACAATAAAACATCAATGTTTGGTGGATTTCGAGTCAGGAAGTAAATAACTTCAGACAGCCTAATCTTGTAGCGCCAGTAGGTTCCATTCGATCCAATAGATGGTGCCCTTACTACCTTACTACCACTCCGAGCCAGAGTGCACCTGGAAGCAATGCCAACTAAGGGGCAACTCAACATTCCTAGCAGCCTCCAAATGAAGGCCTCTGGATGTATATTAAGTTCATACCAAGAACCAAACACTATAACCTGAAGTCTCGCTCCTTTTGTTTATTGTTCTGCTTCTTGTCATTTTTATTCTATTTACATAAAGCCTCTTTATTTGTATTGCTGTGTAAATTAGAAATAACTTATCTTTATTTTACAGCCCAATACATTTCTGAACATGTTAAGCCTCTGCCTTTCTTCTTATCCTCGTTGTGTCACACTATTTTATTATACTGTACCAGAAGAATACCCGTCCCAGGACAAGTAAAATTAAATCCCCGAACAGGACAATTTTCTTAATATAATACAAACCTTAATACATATGTTATATATATTACTAATAAAGGACAATTTTGCACCATTTTTATGTACCTTATTATTCTAATATTTGGGTCTGCATTTTAAAAACACAACAAGAACACTTTATATATAACTAGCTTACCCATGTTCCGGCGTTATCCGGGAAAGTAAAGTGACTCGTTATGATTGTTGTTTTTGCTCGTGTAACCTTTTTTTAAAGTTACAACATATTTGTAAAACAATGAAAATAAAAATAGATTACTGGCATGTTTAGCCTCTGCCTTTCCATCTATACCCGTTTTGTTTCACATTTCTAGATACTGCATTAGAAGAATCTTAATCTCAGAGCGAGTAAAATAAGTTTCGCTGAACAGGACAATTTTGCACCTTTTATGTGTTTCTTATTGTTTAATATCTAGTTGGTGTAATGTGTTGTGTCCACATGATATATAATAGGGTCTCCTTTAATTGGTGTTATTTTCTTCTGGCAAGTTTGTAATTAAGAAATTCATTGTTTACATTCTATAATGTCACCATTAAGTTCGTTTGGCTGTGCGCCCGTACTTGAGTAAATCAGTCAGTCAACCATTATAAGATTAAAATTTCATTGGAAATAAGTGTAGCATAAAACATACGTGTTACGAGAAGTTAACTCATGAGTGAAAGTCCGACATGACACGTAAGAAAGAAGGGAATACAACCCCTCTCTTTAGCAGATCAGCGTATTGTGTTCAGTCGCAGTTGCCGTATATCTAGAAACCTAATTCTGATCATGATCAACATTAATTAAATGATTTACATTCTAGAAAATGTCTAAAAATTTTGATTAAAACTTAAGAAGAAATTGAAATTCAAAGAATCTTTCTTAATTGTTGTCTGACAACTATAGATCAAATCTAATTTGCTATGTCTAAATTTTCAAATAGAAGGTTGTGCCAATATTGTGCCCCCTGAGATCCCTTTAAAATTCACGAGCGAAACTGAAATTTGGGGAATAGTTATTAATTAATGTATAATACCTTTTTCTCAATTACACAAATATTGGAGCTTCCACCCCGTTCAACTTCCTTTGTTTAAAAAAAAAAACTAAACAAAGATCACATTTGAACACTTTACGCATAATGGTAGGTTAATAAGTTTAGGAGTGAATCCTGTACATACAAATATATCAGCATATACACATATTTTAATTTATAAAGGTAGAGATATCGTAACCTTTTTCAAGGACACAACAGACAGAATCTGAAAGTAAGAAATTGTCCAACGTTGATATTGTTGTATAATCACTTGGCTCTGAGTGTACGCTATTCTTGAAAATCGTTTATCGGGTAGTCGTGTATATTCGTCTATGAAGAGCATCAAAATACAATCTATGTTATCTGCTTATCCAAAAATATAACCGGGAGTTTCTTCTGCGTTAGATGAGCCAATATAGACTAGTAGTGATTTACATGCTTTTTACCAACAGTTGGGGTGTAAGAGGGTTGGTGTCATGGATATCGTCACAGTCCACGAGCAGTCGGGTGCATTTCATTTACTTATATTGTAATATTATTAGGGATGGCACGGTGGCTAAGTGGTAAACGACGCGGACTGAGGACCATCCAGTTCGTTCCACAGAAACACTTTCATCAAAACCCACACCTGACCTTGTGTCTAACCTCCTGGAAAGAAGGTAAATAAAATACTGTAACATAATTTTAAAAGGTATGAATCCACCCCTCACCATATACGGATAAAATAGCAGGTGACATGAAATGCATTATTTCCACAGAATATTGTTTCTGGATTAAATAAAAATAAAAGGGTTGATATGCCATAAAACAGACACCACCAAACTTTGTAAAGCTCATACCAGTATGTTGCGTTCTCAGGCTTGTGCCAACCATGCAGCAACTAAGCAACCCCCTATCTATCTTTCCTTTTCTCTCTGTGTATAGTTGAATGTGGGTCAGCTAAAGGCAACAAAACAGCGAAAAGACAAATCAAGACTTATTTTCCCGCTTTTTCTTCTGCATTGTGAATTTCTAAACATTTAGCACAGTGATTGGATAGCTTCTTAAACAACACATACGAAGCTTGTGAAACCATGCCTAGCTTCCTTATGACGCATTCCCTATCTCAAAATATGACTTTCCCGACTCGCTTCTCTGGTAACATTGCCTGAAACATATGTAACGGATGTCCATAGCCCACCCAAGAATGCTGATCACCTTGTTATGATGGTTGATATAACACTTTACACAAATCGACGAGATATTACCAACGGTCTCATTTAGCATCGGTCAGATACCACATCACATACGCCCCGTGGAGAAATATTTTCATTTCCCTTCCGAAGAGTGGGCAAGGTTTGTAAGAGGTTGGGTCAAAGCAGGCATAGAGGCATGCCCATACGCGGAAGTTGTATAGTAAGCCCAACTCTCCCGAATGGTTGATTTCGATCTGTGAAGCTACTTTTGTACATAGGCAGCAATCATTCCACCGATTTAACCGCCATACATTTTCTACAAATAAACACCCATTTTAGCACAAAAAACACATTGTAAGAGTGTACTAATCGAAGCTAAAAGTAGGTATAAGTAGATGACCAGAAAACAACTTGATTCATAGAAATTTGTTATTTCCGGAAAATGTATAATATTGTGGTGAACAATGGGCAATAAATAATACGTCTACTACCCAATCATTATGATCTCAGTAGCATGGCAACGGATACTATTAAACTGCTTGACAACAAGTCGCCTTTAACTGCAACTTGGTCTCCTCAACCAACTATCTCTCAAATTTGCCACTACATACAGAAGCCACACTTTATTATCCGGTCATCACCACTTCCAATGTTATGGATATTTAAAAAAAAAAAACTCACTTAACACTATCAAAGCATGTGGTCCTGATCTGATCCTTACTTTAGTAATAAAAAACTACTCTGCTAAGCTGGCCCATGCCCTCTCTAAACTCTATAAAAATTCCTTGCTCTGACAGCTGCAAAAGCTGAAAAACTGCCTCTGTTGTACCAATATTTAATAATTATAGTGTAATAACTCAACCCTCTATCAATATTCTCTAACTCCACGCTAAATTGCTTGTGTCATTAATATATTTAGAGTTAGTCTATCATCTCATAATTGCTAAACTTCTTCCCGACCGGTACTATAGATATTCCGTTCTACTACGGATATCCTAAAAATTATATCTAAACGCATATACCATACACTGGATGATACAAGTGAAGCTACGTCGGTGACACTTGATACATACAAAGCGTTTGACGAAGTCTGTCATGAAGATCTTCTCATTAAAATTAAATCGTACGATATTACTGGAGAAATATGTTATATAATCAGAGCAAAAGAAAGATAAAGGTCCTCATCGATGGCCACACATATAAATAATCTTTATGTGGGTGTGACCCAGGGTTTAATCTTTGGACCTTCATTATTCCTGAACTTCATAAACGACTTCCCTGATGAAATTGCGTATGAGATCAGTATATAAGCCGATGACACAACGCTATATTCTCGTCATGAGAGTCAAATGAACATTCACATATACAACACAAAAGCTTAATCCCTACAAAATGGCACCTAGTTTGTAGTGAAATGGAACAACAAATAGATGGTATAATTTATGCTAAAAAGACAAAGCTCATCTCCTTTAGCAGTTATGAGAAACGTTTCCAACCATCGATTATCATGGCTAATAGCACCCAAGACGAGAGTCTAACAGTAAAACTCCCCGGCATAACATCAGATGATATGAATTTGGACAAATACATCAAAGACGCTGCCAAGTCGGCTGCAAAGAACGTGGGTTATTTCTACTCGGCAAGAAGACGTCACTCACCTGCCAGTATCCTATAACTTAACGAAGCCACCATTAACCATGTTGTCAAATCTGGACTAATGCACCAACCACTAATCCCCCTTCTTAGACATGGTTCAAAATGAACCTCTAATCTAAGAGGTCCCTCATTGTATACTGAGCTCCAACGTCTGTCCCAATCGCCGCAATGTTGTGTCCTTGTGCTTCTTTTACAAGTACATAAATAGAATATGTTATGACGATATTGCTGACTTTTTGCCCCCTCAACGTAATACCTCGACAACTAACAACATTCTAACCATTTACTGTAGAGGTTCTCATGTGCCGGAAGGCTTTCTACTCTACAAGCTCCTTTTCTTCAACGGCTAGCCTTTGGAATTCCATCCCTGCTCCTTGGTTCCTGACTGTAGAAACATGCAGAAATGTAAATGTAATGTAAACAAAGATCAGCTAACTATTTATAGGCCATATTTATAGGGGGGGGCATTATTATCCATTTCGACGTTTCAGTAGCATTGTGATTTGTTTGGTGAATAATAGCAAGTAAATATTTTAAAAAACGTATATTTTATTGTACTTGTCTAAGAAGATTGTCTTGAGACACGCAGATTTACATATAGAATAAGCTTCTCAGCCCCCGCTGGAAGGAGCAAAAAGCGGAACCTCTACTCCTATATTAAGTTTAGCTCTGTCGTCTTTCTGATTCTTTTTCGATTGATGTTTGTAATTCTTAAAATAGTTTTCTCCATATATTCTTAATTTTACGTCAACCAAAAACAATGAATATTAATATTTACCTTTACCTCAAAATCTTGAAATTATTAAAACAACCACAGTCACGTTCAAACTGCTGCTTTTACCCACACCCCGCCTCAGATCTCCATTTGCTTACACTCCAGATTATAATTATTATTCGCTATACTGGTTCTCTGATCACCACGTATGATATCGTTACATATCTACATACATGGACGTATAGTGACTTTCAAAACATATAGGATACTGTCAGGTGTGAGAAATTTTCTAGCATGGTAGACGGAACCCACTTTGTTTGGATCAGACTTGGCAATGTCTTCTATGTATTTGTTAACATTCATGTTACCTGTGAATGTTATTTCGTGAACTTTTAAAGTTGAGTCTCATTTAGAGTGTAATTTGCCATGTCAATCGGTGATGGAAGAGGTTGCTATTAGTTGTTGAGGAAAAGGAGCTTTGTCTTAGCAGCATTAAATGCCACCATCCATTTATGCCCCTATACCACTACATACTAGAGGTCAGTTTCTAAGAATTCTGCCATGCCTCGGATATGTGCGCGTCTGTTTTGCCCACATGACGAAAGTTTAGCATGGTGTCGTCAACAAATAAACCCATTTAAACACACAATGTCACCAGGGAGGTTATTTAGTAAAATCAGGAATAATCAAGAGCAACAGATTGATACCTGGAGTGCACCATCATTTATGTCATATTGTTTTAATGAACAGCCATCGAGGACAACATGGATCTTTCTTTTAGTTAGGAAGGATCTAATTATATTAAATATTCGTTCAGTAATACTATATGAATTAATTTTTATGAGAAGACCTTTATGCCACACCTTGTCAAAGGCGTAGATATATCAAGTGCTACATCCCAAGCTTCACCTGCTATTCCAGTGTATGGTATATGCGTTCGGAGATGATCGTTAGTATATCCGCAAATGCATACTTAGGTGCTGGACTATGGCTGAATTTATTAAGGTTTCACACTTCTTAGCGGAGATCGGGAGTAAGCTGATGGGGCGATAATCTGAGGGTTAGTACTATCTTCAGAATTCTTGAAGATTGGAACCACAAAGGCAATGTTTTAGCTATGAGAGAAACAAGATTCGGCAAATATTTTGTTGCAGAGTTTGGAGAGGATAGGGGTCAGTTAAACAGAGAATTTATTTATTACTAGTACTGGTATACGATTAGATAAACATGCTTTGGAGATATCAAAGTTTTTATGATGTTCCGAACATAAGATAGGGTATTAAATGTGTCTTCAGTTCGCAATGGGACATTTGGGAGGGAGTTGTTTGCGGAGTCCAAAGTGGAGTTTTTGGCGAAACGCTGGGCAAATAGTTTTATTAGTTGTCGTGCAAACAATATCATTGTGGTTTGATAGCGGGGTAATTGTTCAATTGCTATTGTTCACCACATTTTTGAAGATTTTCCAAAAATCACGGGTCCCTAGATTTTGCGACTTAATGCATTTTATAGTCATCTCTGTATATATTCTCTTTGCTTAACCTATCACAGTCTTCTTATTTATTCTTGAGACTATAAATGTATGACTCTTCGTAGTTGTCGGAATGCTTGTTGCCTCTGAGCAATAGCAACTTCACATTTAGAAATAAACAATTGTGGAGAGTAGTTCTGCTGTAGAATTATCGCATAGGCACATATGATTTAATGTCTGCTTTGGCCCATTCAGTTACCTCATTTGCGCACTGATCAGCAGAGAGAGAGAAAAAGTGTCATTCAATGGGGCGTCTCTGATGTGATATCTGATGGAATAAAAATCAGACAGCATTTAATATCTCATCGTTTTGAGCATATTTGAAAAGAAGTTATTTAAAAAGTTTCAGGGGGCGGGTGAAAGTTTGGGTGCGCGAACAAAGGCTACAAAAAAATAATGGGCCCCTGTTACTCACCGGATTGCCGAGAATATATATTCAAAATTGAGAAGAAAAAAAGGTAATAAAAAAATCTAAAATGAAGAAAATAATTAAAACTTTATATATATGCACCCCCTAGATGTTAGAATTTACCCAAAAAATAATGTTCCCATGTTACTCATGCTGTTGCCTAGAAAATATATTCAAAAATTCATAATGATCGGGTACCTCGTCTGAGAGATTACTATGTACACACACACACGAACACACACACACACACACATGTACATACATACACACACACACACACACACATATATATATATATATTATAATATAGAATGAAGTAATAAAATAAGGTGTAACCTTGAATTCTAATAAAATTTGATTAACACCTTATCTTATTACTTCATTCTATATTATAATATTACCGCTCTATCCAGTATATTGAGCTTCAGTTTTTATCCGGATGTCACACTAATTATAAGATATTAGTTGACGCTTATATCTTTTGTTGGATTGCTTCATGTATATATATATATATATATATATATATATATATATATATATATATATATATATATATATATATATATATCTTACTTCTCAACACCGACATATTTCCATTTCTGGCATTTTAATAGCTTTCTATATAAGTATTACACACAATGCTACAAGCACACAACCTCTCTTTATTATATACATATATATATATATATATATATATATATATATATATATATATATATTTATATATATTAACAAAAGATTTTAACAAACATACCATACACTCGAAAGCATCAAATATATTTTAATAAAAAACAATTTCTCATCCACATATGTACTTAAACATAAATGGATTATCACACGGAATATTCATAGAATATTGAAGCCTTGGATATGTATATTTTACATACTTTGAAGAATTTTTGTTTTGGAATTTAACTTGTTCCTTAACGGAAACAGTGCTTTTCAGCTGTATTTATGACGAGATGAACCCGTACACGTGAATTTATAAAAAAAGATAACGATATTCTTTCCTGACTGATAGAGAAACTAATATGAACGTTGAAAAAAAAACAGAAACCCTGCACAAAGTTGAACATTACAGTTGATCCCAACGGTTTAGTTTTCATTCATATTTTAATCATTTTGTAAACAAAAAGAGCAGTACCCCCCGAAATATTTATACGCTAGTTCCACCTATAATGTTACATGCTTCTACGTTTTAGATAAGGTTATTTTTTTATTTGTCAAATGTGAAGGATTTATATATATATATATACTCATTCACTTGGCTTTGTTTCCAACTAATGCTGCACGTTTTTCTTAGACTCGATTGAAGTCACGACTGCCTGCGTTAATATACATCGCTCATCAAAGACTACTTTCATTCTCGGTCCACGGAAGTATTTTTAAATGGCCTTAATTCTCAAAATTACATCCGAATAAGTGCGTTCCATTTACGATTAAACTAACACTGTTCTATTGGATTTACTTTATTTATAGATATTTTCAGCGCTGCCTTCATGAAACTTTTTTTCCCATCTTTAAGTCTCCTTTCACCGGACACTTTATCTACGGACATTCACCAACTGGACAGACTCCATATTTTTTAGCGCACACATTTACTCTCCATTACTTCATATATTTTTAAATTTTTAATTTTGGCTTTTCCACTGCCAACTTATGTATCTATGTAATTCCTCCTATTTCAATCTTTGAAAAGCCTTTGCTTAAAGAAAGAACAATACACATATTTTTACCGAGTACACTGAACAATCGAAGATGAAATAGATTTGTCATTCGTACATATTTATCTCCCTTCTTTAATTTCTCTCTCTCTCCCTCTCTCTCTCTCTCTCTCTCTCTCTCTCTCTCTCTCTCTCTATATATATATATATATATATATATATATATATATATAACTGTGTGTTTTTTATAAAGAATGTATATATATATATATTTATATATACATATATATATATATATATATATATTTTATAAAGAATATATATATATTTGACATTTAATATTTATAATATCCAAAATGTTTCCATGTGTAATATATATATATATATATATATATATATATATATATATATATATATATATATATATATGTTTCCATATATGAAGAGTTCGAACGCAAAACGCGATAAATCCAATTCGTTTAAATTGAAGCCTTAAACAATAAAGCACGAATATATTAAATCTAGACTTCGAATTAAATTAGATTTTAATTGAAATCAAAAACAAATAATTTCGGTATCATATCATGTAACACATAGTTTTGGGGTTTCGTCGAGTGCTGAAATGCAAAACTTTTTGTTTCGACAGGTTCGTGATTTTGAAAATGGCGTTTATCGCGTTTTGCATTCTAACTCTTCATATATATATATATATATATATATATATATAGGCATCATTTTTTTAATTACACTATATATGTTTTTATAATACGGATAAAATGTGTCTACACATGTTCCATCTTCTCTCAATTTGCCTGATTAGCATTTTAGTTTCGGACTTGAACTGGCTGATAAATGTACCAAGTTATTGTGAACCCTTATACATAGGGTGTTGTGTATAGGTATTAAATATTTACGGGACAGTAAATATTAATGGTAGTATTAATACACCAGATACTACACTTTGTTCCTAGCCAAAGTTTTTGTGTCCATTATTTTTTGTTTTGTTTTATTCATTTCATGTGTACATTTGAGTATTGAGTCTTTTGCTAAAGTCGCATTTAGCGCATTAATATTATTAATATTTTACTTTTATGCTTAATGGACGTATTTTTTTGTTAAAATTTAAAATGCGTTTCTCATTTTAAGATAATAAATTCCCTACTATTTAAAAAATAAATATAACCTTTTGAAAACAACTCACCATTAAACAGTTGAAATAAAAGTTATTCTTGGTCTAAAATATCCTATTGTTTTAAGTTTAATCTGCATCGATTTCTATATTGTTTGACTCCGAAATTATACACTTGATTTAAAGATATCTTTGTTTTTCATGAGAATTTATATGAATTTAAGAACAAAAACCTATGTTTATACTTAGTATTTCGATAGATTTAATATATAATGGTCAACCAATATTTTCTTAAATAAACACTACGATTTACTCATAGCTGTTTTATCATATGTGTAAGAGGATATATTCCCCGATGAGTCGGTCTTTCTATGACGTTTACTCTCAACGCTTAATTCCAGCGAAAAATGCGCATATTGAATAAGATTGTCTTGCTTATTCAGTACATACCCTTTCGCTGTCAGTTGTTTTTGTTCCCAAGTTGAAATAAAAACGACTAAATTGAAAAAAAAAGGAGTTTCACCATTTGTTGGTCTTCTTCCAACTTTTAATTAAGTCGACTCAATTCCCATTGACAAAAATCTTGACTAAATCTTGACAAAATAAATAAAAAATTCATAATTAGTTGGTCTTCATCCCAAGTTAAAATAAAAACGACTCAATTGACAAAAAACTGTTTTCTACTATTTGTTGGACTTCTTCCGAGTTTAAATTAAGTCGACTCAATTCTCATTGACAAACATCCTTTTACAAGAATTTGGTTTCCTATATAAAAAAATTCAATCGTAAACTATTGTATCCATTGGTATTTTGACACATATAAATATTTGCCTCGCTGCTTGTTTCGTAGTTTAATTTGTTTCCATTGACCATAATTACAAACAAAACTGTCTTTATTTCGCGGAATAATAAAATACAATACATTTTAGATCAATTAACATCAATTTAAATTCTGAAACAAAGAATCTGATTTCAGATGTGCACTCTTAACTTACTTGTTAAAGTACAAATGAAATTCCCGGCGTCGAACTATGGAATATTGAAGAGCCAACCGTGGGACGTTTGCCAGACAATTCTTTCATTGGCACTAACAACTTGATTTCTCTGCGGTGTATAAATTCAGAGGGTTTCGTGTCGTTGTCAGCAAAGACGAACTTGCAGTTGATCGAAGAAGTACAACCACTCCAGCCATGCCTAACTATACTCTCCATTACTTCAATGGCCGCGGCCGTGCCGAGTGCATGCGTATGATGTTCCATATGGCCGGCGTCAAATACATGGACAAGAGATACGAATTCTCCGACTGGGATCGCTGCAGGAATGGTAAGGAAGTCGTTGGAATAATTCTTCTTCTTTGTGTTAAGACAACTTTCGATTCAGTATTATTTTGTTGATCATCTTTTAGACGTTGAACATTTCCTGATGAATATATAATCATGACTCACAAGTCTGAGAGGTGGTATTTGAACTCTAAAATAATATTTTTGAAAGCTGATTTACAAAGAAAAGGTAGTATGTCTATACTTAAGAAATACGTAGGTCAGTCGAAATCTTGTTCATGTCCTTAAGATAAATAAGCCTGTAAACAAACTACTTTTATTATATATATATATATATATATATATATATATATATATATATATATATATATATATATATATATATATATATATATATATATATATTAGTAATCCCGGTAAAGTAAACATTCACAGGATAAACATCAAAATATATTACAACCGGGCTTATAAAGAGTGCTTAATATCCAATAAAGCTTTTATATATGATTATTTTTATTTATACAGACATGTAAATAATCTGCGACACTGGCATGTCGTTGGTATCGATCAAAAGCTGTTACACACTGATATTTCATTCTGCATGATTAGATCTCTGTTGCTAACAGGTTTTGATCCCTAAATTCGACATGCCATATATATATATATATATATATATATATATATATATATATATATATATATATAATTCTAAAAAGAAAAACTATACACACATTAAGGTTGTACACATAATAACTTATTTCGACCCCTTTAATTAGGTCTCCTCAGATGTATAGACAACCACGTCAATACATCTGAGGAGACCTAATTAAAGGGGTCGAAATAAGTTATTATGTGTACAACCTTAATGTGTGTATAGTTTTTCTTTTTAGAATTCTATTTTGCTCTGTTTAAATTACATTGAGCTCTGTTATTCAGATTCTCTACACAAAATTGAAATCTACACACTATATATATATATATATATATATATATATATATATATATATATATATATATATATATATATATATATATATATATGTATGTATTTAATATAATGAAAGAGAGAAGGTGTGAGAGGTGGACGGACAGCTAATGTTTAACGATTTTACAAAATATATCAAATTACCTTAACATATTATATGTGTATATATATGACCGTATATATATAAATATATATACAAGTATATATAAATATAAATATAATATATATACTTGAACTAATTATTATTTACGAGTATAGTGTGAATTTCCAGTTTATCTCAACGGTTTCATCAACATTCTCCTTTTTTTACAAAGAGTGAAGAACTGCTCTTAGTATCATAATTATGAGTACATCTATAATTTTACATGATTTTACGTTTTCGAAAAAGCTATGTAATGTTAGTGGTTAATCAAACCACCAGAATGATTGATTATGGAGAACATATTAAAAAAAAGCGTAATATTTATTCATATATGTATTACAGAAGATCAGAACAAAATCTGTACCGTCGGGTTTAAATTTTAACAGGGAGGCAGACATAAATAGGGTCTGAAGAGAGTCCTGTAGAAAAGATCAATTATAGGTCCCCTCGTTTGGATTCGAAACCGGATGTACCGATGTTTTCGGATCTTCTGTAATATATATATATCGTACATGTATTGTATTAGTTTCTGTAAATGTAAATCCGTAGAAACTCCAGTGTTTATAAAAAGTGCTCAATAACAAGTAGAGCTGTTTATAAGTATACATTTTTATTTATACAAACATTATTGGTTACATATGTGCATACATGTTTCGGTTGCACTTTTCCCAGAAAGTCAACCTCATCAGACTAAGAATTTTCTCGAAAATTCTTGGTCTGATGAGGTTGACTTTCTGGGAAAAGTGCAACCGAAACATGTATACTTATATATATATATATATATATATATATATATATATATATATATATATACATATTGTATATGTCTCGTGTTAGTAGAACAGGTCGCAATAGTAAATTATACAAGAAGAAGGCATACCCTATTGTTTGAATAGATGCATCTGAAGAGGGTTAAAGGCTATATCGGCCGAATGGCTTGTAAATATCACAACCAAAATAAGTACAGTATAACCAAATATTACAAATAATACAGATTATAATTAGTTATCTTAAAATCATTTGCATAATTGTTGTTTGATTTTGCTAAACCTTGTTTCAACAATTTGCAGTACTTTCCTGGTTTTACGACATACCACCCATTTCAGGTGGTTGAAAGCAATACTAAATAACTATAACCTGACATTTATTGAATACAATTAATTAAACACACATTTCTATTTTCACAATAGTCGCAGAACTGTTGATTCATTTCACATGACTATTGAATTCGATATTCGTTAGCCTTTTTTGCAACTATATTTTATTTTCTTCTCTAAAAGGTTAGCCACAAGGTCAAGTGTTAAGTTGGCAAGCCAGTGTGCTAGGACTAGCGCACTCTGACCTAAAACATACCTGAGCAACCCTGTCGGCCTATTCTTGCTATGTTCACATCAGGTGATTAGCCATAAACTAAACCCTTCTCAAAGAGAATGTAAAGTTTGTGAGGATGACCCTCCTGAGACTCAATTTCAGCCATAAGCAAAACATCAATATTGGACTGATGGTCGAGGACGTATCTCGACTGGTACGAAGCCAAATAAGTTTAAGATTGAATGTGTTCCAATTTATATACCGCTCAACACTCGAATTGAGACGAGCGAAAAATACTTAGCTAACTATTAGCAAGAAGAACTGTGGAGTAATTTTATTTTGTTATTAAATAAAATCTTCCTTAATGATACTAAAAATCAGATAAGAAGGAAGCTCAACTTTTTAAACTTTGAGTAGTGGTAGCAAAACAATAGCCCCTTATTTTTTGTAACAGTCCATGGTTGGGCTTTTAAGCCTCTTATGTTTCTTTCTGTTTTTGCTGCATTTGATGAAAATAACGAGCCCTTTTGTCTCAAGGCCTGATGGCTAACCATGGTTGTCCCCTGAGGTTAGTTTATTGCTAAACGCCTGTTGTGCTCGTAAAGTGGAATGCCACATAGCTACTCAGTCATTTGTAGTAGGCCAGAGTGCTCTTCCTCTTTGCGCTAGCTTTTCAATCACTACCTTTCGACCTTGTGTCAGACTTTCCTGCGGTTGGAGGGAGATGAATACTACTAAATATGTAATAGATGGTCGGTTTCATATACGTTCAGTTCCTTTCAACGATGATGACCATGAAACAAATATGCTTGTCTTTTTAAAATAAATTTTAATTTAGATATAAAAAAAATCATATAAAGAAGTAAACAATGTGGGATTTAAAATTTACTAGCAGGAAGACCCGACGTTGTCCGGGATTAAATGAAGAGAAGTACTATGCAATATTTTCACTATGCTCCATAATTCCCTTTGTTTTTACTGACCCCTTTCCCGTTTCGACCCCTACTATACTCAGAATATGCTTAAGGGTTGCAAAACTCTATATACATATGGTTTAAATTGAATTAAAATTGGAGATACGCATTTGAAGTTTTAAGGGGGTTTAGTCCCCAATTATTACTTAGAGGTACGGGCATATAGATATTGCGTAAATATAAGGTAACGTAGAGATTCATAGCCACTTCAATTATCTTACCCGGGGATTTTTCACAGATGATATAATTTTCATCAAAAGAGTTGTAACGAACGTTAAGCGCCCATAGTTTAATTATGGTAGGAGGGCACTTAGATATTCGGAACCATTTCTATTCTCCATACCAGAATATATTATACATATGATTCAAACTTTATAAAAAATATGATATATTTAAAGTTTTAAGGGGGTTACACTCCCATAGCTCTCTTAAAGGTACGCTCAGAGAATCAGTAACATTTCTGTTGTGTTAACCAGCAAAGTTTACATAAGAATACAGTTTTAGATGTTATGTAGATTGTCTAACCTTTACTTCTATAGGGAATACACACACATCACAGACTCACATACACACACAAATTGAGTTCTATATTTATATATAAGATATTAAAAATTAATTGGTGTTTAATGGTACTCACATCAGATAAATGACAAGTAAGTCTTTCATAATATTATTCATTTTGATATTATTTTCTCTTTCAGATTTCCCCTGTAATTACCTGCCCTGTCTCGAGATGGACGGTGGCATGAGGATGCCCGAGACCATGGCCATTTGCAGGTACTTGGCACGTGAATATAGTAAGTTCAAAGAATATTTTTAATCTATTCCATACACTATGTTGAATAATTTTGATATGCAGGGAAATTTACAAAGTAACACACATAGACATCTCTGTCTCTCTAATAGAGGATGGAAGATAGATAGATAGATAGAGAGAGAGAGATAGAGAAAGAAGTCTGAGACTTGCTAGATCAACGCCTATATCGATAGCTTTCCCTATTTCAGTCTCGCAAAGAGACGGAGGCGTTTGTTTCCTTTGGCTAAAACTTGATCTTTATATAAGACACACAGATATCCGAGTGTTCACATACATTTTTCCTTTGCTTATAAAACGTTTAATTATTAAAGAAGTGAAAAACATTATTTTTCATCTCCACACTTATCTATGTTATAGTATATCTTTCTTGTGGTCTCTTGGTCTTACCGGATTCCAGTACAATAATTCATCTAGTCTGGTGGAGTATCCAGCTAGGTGCTGTTACTTGAGATAATACCACCTGGAGAAGGTGCACTATTTCTTGTATGGACAAGTGTATAGGTGTATCGAGGGGATAATATTTGGGTTTCGAATACTATGTCATTTTTAAAATTTGGTCATAGTTTCCTTATTGTAGGCTGTCCTGACAAACCCTTGTACAGAAAACCGAATACACTCAAATAATGTCTAGTAGGTAATTCTGAACTTGTGAGTTGTAAAAGTTCGTTTGGAAGACCTGATCACACTTACATTGAACAATTTGTAGTAGATTATGGATGCCATCAGTGATGCCTGACAGAGATGTCTGCAGTGAACGTGTTAGAGCTATGATCGAATAATTATATGCCCGAGTCTTTGATGTATTTCAAGAAAGCAGAAATAAGTCTGGTCTGTAGAGATATAGGATATTGGCAGGTATGTACATTTTTTTAGCCCCGTAGAGCGAGTCCATGTTCTTAGCAGCACACTTGGCATTATCTTCTACATCTACATAAATCTTAGAAGACTCTGTGTGCTACCGATAAAATGTTAAAGAGAACCAGTCAGAAGGATCCTATTAGAATGCTCTACGTCATTGATAATTGTATGTATTAACTAGCTAATATATAGGTTTACTAGTGTGGAATATTTACAAATTTAGTAAAAGAATTCTAAATTATAAAATTATTTTAACTGAGTTTTTAGTAAATTACAAGAATGATTCTACGTCTTTTTCTCCCGATGAAGAATAATAATGTCATTATTCTGAAATTTCAGGGAATTAAGAATTTAAACGCTTACACGAGTCTCTGAATAAAGCAAATTCCTTTTTACATTTTCCACACACATATATATATATATATATATATATATATATATATATATATATATATATATATATATATATAAGATCAATATGTGTATAAATATATTAAATAAATATTTGTATACATATACATATATTAGATCAACATATGCATATATACACATATATATATATATATATATATATATATATATATATATATATATATATAAGTGAACATATGCTTGCCCTCTAGTCTTAAGCGACAATGACGAGTGCCGCCTTTAATCGTGAATATCTGCTGCGACTGCGCAGTTCGTTGATCGACTGACAATTTTCATTGAACCCGAAATATCTGAAACATGAGGCCTGTGTTTAAATGTTTGCTGTAGACGGCAAACTATACTTTTAAGACGTCGACAGACAGTTCTTTATCACGGTGAGAAAAGTATTCTAATGTTCTATATTTCTTAATAATATGGTGTCGATAACATTCAGATTAAATTCAAAACTAGATACAAGATTGCATATCAATATATTGTGACGTCATATTTTTAGAGCACGTACTCACAATTATTTGTGTGTTATTTGGAAGAACGTAATTGAGATTGTTATTATTTAGTTCATAGTGAAGTGCAAATATCAACACAAGTAAAACATATTTCATTATCTAATATATCTAACATTTATTAGATGGATATCATATTATGGGAGAATCAATCAGGTGTTGTATATGTTTTATCTAACGAGATTTGGCTTGATGATTGCAAAAAAATAGAGATACATTAAAAACATTTTTTTTTCAGATTTCTACCCCAGGAGTTCCATGGACATGATGAGGTGTGACTACATCAGCGATTGCTTCTATGAAATAATGCACGATTACATGAGGTACTACCACTGGAAGAACGGACGTTTCAGGGTGAGTAAATATTTCTTAATGCTATTAATGATTCATGTATGTGTTGGATATTCGTGTTGTGTGAGGTGTAGTACCCCGTGTTGTCATCGTCGTCTCGATCAATTTAAATAAACCACAAATGAGGTTTTTTTTTTAAAATGAGAAGTTAATTAGGTTAAGCGCATAGTAACAATACGGTTAGAAAGAACTGAGAAAATATATTAAAAAGGTGCTCCATGTGTAAGAGAAAGAGGACAAGAGAGAGAGAGAGTTAGGGAGATGGAGAGAGAGGGAGAGATAGGGAGAGCAGAGAGAGATAGAAAGGAAGAGAGATATAGGAAGAGAGAGGAGAATTGGGAGGGGTGAGAGAGAGAGGGAGATGTAGGGGAAGTAAGGGAGAGAGGGAGATGGAGAGAGATAGAGGGGGAAAGAAGGAAGAGAAGTATAACTCGTTTGTCTCGTTACATATAGCGTCATTGTACGCGATTAGCACCAAACGAATAAGGGATCCGCTTGCTTCAGTTTTCCATCAAAAAGACACAGAAAACACTCCGTACGTCAGTGACGTGGTTTCGCCGAATTCTGCTTTGTGGTCACCTAAACTCTTATATCCAAACACAGCCTTCGCTAATATATCTACGATATCTTTATTAAGCAAATTTTGTTTAACAAAACGCAAAGTGTACATATTAAAAACACCACCTGTTCTTATTTTTTATTCGTTTTCTTAACGTATATATGTGGTCATTTTTCACATACGTATAAACATGTTGATATATTTAAGATGAATCATTTTGCTCATTTCCTATGTGATTCAATTGATTTACCAGGACGAACAAAAACATGAAGTAAACATTAATTTACTAAAAAAATAAATTATTTAATGATTGAATTCATCAGTTTTATTTATTTTTTTACATTAAATAAAGAACAGAAAATTACGCCATTTTTATTTTTTATTTTTATTTCTAGTACAACATGAACGACTACGGGTTCGGTGGAGAAGGAAACTGCAGCAACTACGATGTAAGTTTCAATCTTAATTTGTTGGTTGTAGTTTGACTGAGGTTGATGTAATTGTATTGTGCATTTTAATCGCATTGTCAAACAATAGCGGCAAATGTAGAAAATGTTCTAAGATCTTTGCATAAAAAACTACATAATTTACACCGTCATTTATTACCCTTTAAGAACTATATTTACAGAATGTATACACACACACTAAAACACGCACACTTAAATACACACCCACATTAAAACACACACACGGGACTGTTACAACCTCATCCACTGACGAAGCTAGGTATCTAGTGAAATGATTAGTCAAAAGATCAAAGTCAAAATGGAAAAAATATGTTCTTATAATAAAATAAAATCTGTTCTGATTAATGAAATACATTTTATGAATAAATATCGCATCTATAATGCTTTTAAAGGCTTTTAGCCTCATTTATTATTAAATTCTTAAAAAAAATGTTTAAAAAGAAATATGCTCTTCTATTTTAATACAAATATCGCGTGCATGCGTGCCACCTAATATTTAGAAAGTAATTGAACCGTAAATAATAACACTGTTTTCCATTCTTACGAACTGTTACAAACATACGTAACTGTTAAAACTAATCTCTTGGTGGGAAAACCAAACCACCTTTAGCCACGCGCTATGCGTATCGACAAATGAACTATATTATCTAAGATGGCGAACTGTCCGCACGTAGATTTACTCTAAATACGATTTCTACACACAGGCTTACTTCTAAACAATAACAATATGAAGTCTGCCAGTCTTGTTGTTATGGTGTAAGCTTAACAACCTATTTCAGAAATAAATGCATCCACCCAGACACAATAAATACAGTTACAACTAAGCGTCTGTAGTAATGGGTTTTAGAATCATGACGCGTCTTTCTGTAACATACTTTTATTATTACACTGTTTTTGTCTTCATTATTAGCGGCCTTGCAAGGCGCCACCATTTACAAACTAACTCGTATTCCTACCTAGGTACGTACACACCTTTAAGAACATTCTCTTATAATAGACGCTCAGGCTCATGTTTTATCCCCGATTCAGAACACCTTGTCTATTATTACATGTTTAATGAAGATGCCCAAAACAACCAAACCAAATACGATAAATAAATATTTGAAGATAAAAAGACATTGAAGCATAAAAAACCTTTACCAAAATGACCGGATTTGGCATTATATAACCTGGAAAATGTTGATATGCCAAAAACAACCAAGAAAATGAAGAAGGCAAAGAAAGTTAATATGAAATATTTGAAGGAAACTTTGTCTTAACTTCTATGAATATATGTACTATTTTAATAAATGTGCTAATTTTCATTAATTGTGTGTTAATATTATTTAGATAAAATTTGTTATTTAGAAGGCATTGAACAATGCAAACTTTTCCTTTACAAAGTAAATGTGTTATGTATATCAATCATATTATTCATGTTTTCTTTGTTTTTCAGAACTACATGTATTGGAGATACATGAACACCTTCAATCGTGTTATGCCCTTCATGGAGAGGAGTCTGTGTATGCGCAATGGTGGAAGCCAGTGGTTCATGGGTGATCAGGTAAGTGTTAACGTCTTATGCAACATAGGTGATTCGTTTCCAATGTATAAATACATTCAATTCATAACTAAAAAACAATTAGTAATCTATAAAAAAATACGATCTTCACATGAACTTGGGTAGCTTTCATTCTCTGGAAATTATTTTATAATAGTAAGTGCAAAAATATATATTAACTGCCAGGACTCTTCGAGATTTTAAGTTTAACTAGTAACAATAGCTTAAAATTGTTTTCCTAAACATAAACGCTTGAAATATTAATTTATACCGGTGTTTATTAGATATTTACTGTTTTTTATGTATTTAAATATAGATATATCGACACGTTTGGTATATGTTTATAATAGCAAGCACAAAAATATATAAGCAAACCATTTTTAGTTAAAAACGTCGTCCTCGATGGCTGTATATCAGAGCAACATAAAATTAATGCTAGTGTTCAATATAGGTCGATAATTTGACAGTTATTATTCTTGATTTTGATAAAATACCTCCCTGATTCATCGCATTAAGGACCTTCATGCAATGTCGATTTGGTGAATCAATTCCTAATTTAATGCTAATTGTTTATTCCGAAAATAATCAGAAACGATCAATTCATGATTGATATATAAAAGAATTCATTTTTTTTAATATTCGCTACTTTTTTCTTTTCTTCCAGATGATGTGGTGTGACATGATGTTCTATTGTTGCATGGAGAACATGTACAGGGACTACCCCAACATGTTCAGTAACTACCCCAAGATGATGGGTCTGTACAACCGATTCTCAAGCCACCCCAAGATGTGCGGTTACCTGAAAAGTCGTTGCAACACTATGTGGTAAACATGGCAAAAGATGACAAAATTGGGTTTTATCTTATTGTAAAAATAAAGAGTTTATAAGAATCTACCACTTAAAATAAATCCTGACACTCAGGTCTGGTCACACTTTTCTGCAAATACATGTGAAAACAAAGAAAAATGTTATTTAATAATAAAAACCATCTGCATTAACTAAAATTGTTGTTTTCTTTTAATTTGTTATCGCTGACGTTTAATTTTTGCTTTTGTTTATCTGACAATGTAATAATAGATTTTCCTGTGTCCAATTTCTTATACAGAGAACGATATGCAGTGAACACTGCAGTCACTGCTATCTTGCTTCAGTGATTAGTAATGGCTTACTTATCTCTGTCTATCAATTCATTGTACTCAATATTGCAAGCAATTTGTAATACACCAGTTTCTTCATTCAACTATCGTGTTGGTTGATCCCTTTCACCCCACTCGTTTAACAACATTGTATATTGTAAAGTTTTTCCAAAGAGACAAAACAGATTGGTAAGACAAAAAAAGAAAATAGAATATTGGCGAGTTAACCCTCTGCCTCTTCATCTAAATCTGTTTTACTTACTTTGTCTTTTATATTCTATATTGTAAACTTGTTAAATGATAAACAATATTATTGTAAGAAATTGTCCCATATTGTTATATAATCTATTAATATATGTTTTCTCGTTGTTGTCTTTTTTGATTCAGTAAGCTTTCTTAAAAACTCCTTATCGGATGGTCGTGTATATTCATGTCCGAAGATCCTATTGACGGTGTTAACATACGATCTATTTACTTCATACTAAAATATATCTATGTTCTTACCGAGGAGTTTTTTTCTGGAATGAGTTTCAGACCAGAGGTTAAAACAGGCCTATAGTAGCATTATGCTCTGTTCTTTTACTGATGTTCAAAATACGAAAGCTGTTTGGCGACGAAGAAAGAAAAGGATTTTTATTGCTTACATTTTCATGTGGTAGAATCCCGAGCACTAAGTTATACAAAAACTGTGCGTTCCCCACTCTATTCCACAGAGTGCAAACGGCAGAACGTTCACTCGCTTCGATCTCAAAACAAGCTCTCCTTATTTTCTCAGATTCTCCCTTTCTCGCACATTATTCAATCAAACAACTAAAACAACAAACAATAAACACGTTTATATTTCCATTTGTCTCTTCATTTTGAAATTGTAAAAAAAAACACATACCGTTCCTGACCTACATTACTATCTAGTTTATTATGGTACATAACCAATGCTATAAATATAAATGGAACAGGTGCGTGACACCTAAAACTCATAGGTGACCCCAGAAACGGAAGTTGTCTCAATTATGTGAATTTCGGGAGAGATAACCTTTTATCGGTCTAGTGACACTTCAAGCGTAAGAGGCGTCGTCCCTGGTGAAGAACCGGGCGCGCAAAATATAGTTAGGTGAAGCGCAACACAAGTTATCAGTCTGTCTATCTATCTATTTCTGTACCCTCCTTTCTCTCTCCATCTAACGTGGTAGTCACTGTGTTAAAATCTTTATATCTCACTCGCCCCGTTTTATTAATGGTCTAAGTTATCTACATTAAAACATATTTTTAATACACTAATATCAGCGTCCGAGTGAATTTGCCTACATACAAACAAACACGTTTTTATAGACAAATGATGATTGCCACCTAAAGGTTAGAAGTAACACCAGAAACGGAAATCGTTTAGCCCATGTTACTTCCGGATATAAAGAAATATTTCTTTACCTGGCGACACTTAAAGCAGAGCTGACGGAGAGAAGGCGCCGACACCGATGGGAAAAGCACACTGTAGCTAGTTGAAACGCGACATACGCTATCGATCTCCTATCTTGCCGTATGTCTTCTTCTCTCTCTCTATTGGCCCCTCTCTCCCTCTCTCTCTATCTCTCTTTGTGTCTCTTGTTCTCTAACGCGGCAGTTCACATATAACAGTTTTCGTATTCACAACTTGCCCACGTTATCTACATTAATAAATATTTCTAATACACAAACATCGGCGTCCTAATGATTTTGCTTACAGACGATAAAACACGTCGATCTCCGACGACACCTTGTGTATAAAGGTTTATAACGCTTTGCTAAGCGAAAATGTAATAATTCCTATTCACTATCATACTTTTTGATCACCCCAGGGGATCTTATTCAATATCTACATGCACCTAATATTATTACATGTATATGCAACTCAGATGGCCGCGGCAGCTAGAAAAGTGCTGTGAAAACATGTTCAATCACGAGTGAAGAGAGGAAATATCAACAGTTGAAGGGGAGCACAGTACACAGACGGCAAAGGGCTGCATCAGAGTCAGTCGTCATCTACATCTGTGGCAACTGCAATAGAACGTACCGATCCAGGATAGGCCTGCACTCTTACAACAGACGCAGCAATTCAATAGCGGACTAATCTGAGTCTCCCGATACAGACGTATGCCAACAAGAAGAAACCGCAACTGACACTAAAATCAGCATTCAAATATTTTCATGACATCCCCCCCCCCCCATCGTCAAGTGAACCTATAAGATATGCACATTTAAAATGTGGCTTCAAATGACAACGAAACATATGACATGTTTAAAATAGCAATTAACTAAAAGCGCCGAGCAAAGCAGATTTACACGTAATTTTAAAATATACTATTAAAATGACTCGTTGGGTCACCTATTGAGCTCGGGTTAAATTATTTGAATCATAAAAAGTAAGTTTATAAAAACAGTGAAATTTAAAAACTTAAACTAAAAATAAAGAATTAGTCTCTTTTGACTTTCCAAATAACTCTTTCTCTCCTTTTCTCTCTGTCTTTCTGTCTCTCTGTTCATCTCTATACTTCTCCAACTATAAGTACAAATGTATATATTTTCCAATCTTCTGTTTTATAGTTAGTTCTATTACACTCGATAGTGAAAGGGAATGAGAGTAATAGACAGATACGTACTCAAAAATGTGTGATTTGCTGAGTAAATTGTAAATTACAACAATTAAAATATAACCTATCGATGAAGGTTTTCAAATGTATTTTGGGTGATCAAAATATATAGGAATGAAGCCTTAGGTAAACAACTCAGCTTTGGTATTATAATAATCTATTATATTAAGTAATTAACCCTCCCCTTGTAAACAAAAGGAGTGGCTTCTAGGACTCACTGTGATCCACTTGTGCCCCCCCCCCCAATATATATATATGTATATATATATATATATATATATATACATATATATATAAATATTTGCTATTGTTTATTTATCTATGGACGTATACGTTCCGTCTCTTTTCAATCGAGACTCATCTGCATAGAAGTATGACTATTCACTACCGGTCACACGATTCGAAACGCTGGATTAAAAGTATTTTTCAACCCCAATCCAACGTTGCTAACCGATCAGCCAATTCTGAATAGCTTATAAACAATGATAATTTTGACACATTTAAAGCGGCGAGACATACAGACATTCAACTTCTATAAGGGAAGGAATGATGCATAATAAAGCAAGTGACGTCACGCTGTGTTAGTACTACCATTTGCAGTGCTCTACTTTTAAACGAGGAGCTTCAAATATATATATATATATATATATATATATATATATATATATATATATATATATTTAGGCAAACGTTGTTGAATAGCACGGAGTGTTTCTGCTTTGTGATCTTTTTTTAATTTCATCACATCTCCCTATAAAAAACCCACCTCTATTAACTCATGCATTTTTAGTTTTAAAAGCGAATGCCCATACCGGTATAAGATTGCAATGATTAAAACCCTAGTAAATCGTGCAAAGTTAATCTCTTCTAGCAAAAAAAATATTCCTTAACGAATTAAAAAAACATTAAACAGGTCTTAATATATAATCATTTTCCCAATCATATTGTGGACGAGCAGATAAAAGTAATGCTTAGAAACTTGGACAATACTAATAATAATCAACCAAATAATTCACACTATATAAATCTCTTCTATTGCAACCAAATGCATCCGAATTTTAAATTAGACGAAAAGGTTCTTAAAAATATAATACATCGCTACATATCCCCCGCTAGTCCTGATAATAAAATAAGATTCATCATTTATTATAAAAAAGTTAAAACATCAAACCATGTAGTTAAAATAACACTTCACAGACAAGAAATACACTAGGAAAGACCAATGTGATATACCAGTTTAAATGCCCAATGGGAGAGTGCATCTCCGACAACAACAATGATAAAACTGGGTCTTACATTGGTTTAACTACTACAACATTGACCCGAAGACTCACCTTACATCTTTCCGAAACTAGCTCCATTTGCCAACACTTAAAAAAGCATGACTGTCTCCCTTCTCAATACAGAGAAATCTTAGTCAATAATACAAATATATTACACCACGATACCAACATTAAAAGGCTGAAGATTCTTGAGGCCCTTTACATAAAAAACGAAACGCCCTACAATCAATAACATTGTTTATGAGACTAGTCACAACATTTTGAAGTGTCTAGCTTAGTAATCAACGTTATTAAATTCCTAACCATTAAACAACTACACGTTTGAATTTTAAACGCTCTTAAAACAAGGTCGAATTATTATTATTATTTTTTTTTTTTGCGCTTAAGAAATCAAACTCTAACTTCACACCCCTTCGAACATAATCACGCCCTTGTAAATTTTCAATACTTTAGACGCTCCTTTTTTAAGTTGTATGAATTAAAAATAAAAATGAAATAAAAAAAACAAAAATAAAATAAATATAAATAAATAAATTAATAAAAATAAAAATAAATGAATAAATAGAATAAATAAATAAAATAAAAAGTAAAGACATACTCTTTTCCTCTCTTTACACTCTATAAATACATATTCTTTTTTCACACTAACACGCCTGAAGATGATTTGAGGATATCAAATCGAAAGTACTCGCAAGGAAGATGGAACAACAAAACTACGGAAACTTCATACACCAGTTTGATCGAGGTACGAAGTTGACCATTCGGAAGATGGAAAATTTTTTTAAAAAGATCACAAAGCAGAAACACTCCGTGCTATTCAACAACGTTTACCTAAATGAAAACTTGCTGCCTAAATACACACAATATATATATATATATAAATATATATATATATATATATATATATATATATATATATATATATATATATATATATATAGTGTGTAGATTTCAATTTTGTGTTGAGAATCAGAATAACAGAGCTCAATGTGATTTAAACAGAGCAACATTTTAATAATTCTATATATATATATATACATATATATATATATATATATATATATATATATATTACAAAGATAAACATAATATATATATATATATATATATATATTACAAAGATAAACATAATATATATATATATATATTACAAAGATAAACATAATATATATATATATATATATATATACTACAAAGGTAAAACATATTTATCATAAAAATACGTCAAAATGGCTTTCAGTTAATTGTATTGCCGATGCTTTTCGTTTCGTTTCATTTATTTGCGATTTGAAATGTGATTCGCAAACAGAGTTTGTATGTTCATTTCACTAATTTACCACTCAATTCACTAATGTACCCCTCAATGAAACCATTGAAATATTGGCTGGCATGCTTTATCGTAGCACATTAACCCCGCCGGCCTTTCCGGAAAGAACTTTTCTGGAACTCATGGGTCTGTCCACTAAGTCGGGCAGTTTCAGTTTCAACAATACAATGTATCAGAAGATTTATGGGGTGGCGATGGGAAGTTCTTTTGGGTTCTATCCTAGTGAATATTTTCCTAGGTTTCAAGGAATCCTAGCTGTGTATACGGGTTTCCAGACCCTTTTTGTTATTGGTGTTACGTGGGCGATACTTTTGTCATTGTTGAGTCCCGTAACGAGGCAACAATTTTTTCCTGAAATTTGATACGCTCCACCCAGCACTATCTAATCGGTTGTTTTTTTGCAGTACAGCCCCGTGTAGTGTTTCGCACTAGAACTGCCTTCCGAGACTTTCAGAAAGGTGTTCTTCCTACACTACAAAAAAGTTTGATAATATACAAATTCAAATGTCAGTGTGAAGCTGACCATGTTCGTCGTACTCTTTAACGCTTGGAAGTCAGAGTGGACCAGCATATCCCTGCATTTTTTCGTAGATCACATGTCGTAAAGAGAATGGTATCAACGGACGCATTCGAGTCTATACAAGTCCACGAGTCATCTATTGGACAGCACTTGTATGATTATAAAAAAGTGCGGCGAGGCGTACTCCGATGGTTGTTTTCGCATTGTACACAAGGCCCGTTCCAAACACAATGTTAAGGTTTTGGAGGCCGTGAGTGTAACCATGCGAAAGCCATCGCTGTGTATGCAAAAAGAGTTGGATTTATTTAGAAATTTCTGACAAAAATACTTTGCCTCTATCACGTCCATATATTGCCTATTTTGTATATCTTTGCGGAATTCGATTTTCCCCGTTTTTTGCAAATCACGGCGATATGCAATCCCCCTTTTTCATTCTCTCTCCAACGATGCTCTCCCCTTCTTTTCACACGATATTCGCCGATGTTTCCCTTGAAAATGTGTCGGTCGAAAGGTAACTGGGGCTTTAGTTTGCTAGTTTTATTTGTACTTTTTAAAAACAATTTTAAAGGTGTTTAGTCGAATGTCTTCTGACTATTAAATATATAAGAATAATGTTACTCTTTTTTTCGCTATGACTCCGTTTATGCTGTTTAAAAGTTTAATGAAATTATGTACTACAAGAAACGGGTATATATATATATATATATATATATATATATATATATATACATATATATATACATACATATATATATATACATATATATATACATATATATATATACATATATATATATATATATATATATATATATATATATATATATATATATATATATATATATATATATATATATATATATATACACTGATTTTTTGTTATTGCTATACCCTGGAGATTATCGACTGGTATTTACCCGTGCGGTTTAAACATTTGTCGCTTCCCTAAGCGATTTGTTTATTTTAAGAATATGCAGAATACCGCATTTTTAATTGTTTGCATATGTCTACATTTTGCGCACGCAAAAATTTATTCATGAATTAATTGAAAAAAATCTATATATATACAAAAAATTGTAATTTAATTAATTAAAAAAGGATACATGCATATATATTTATGTAAACATTATTAAAAATAAAAGAATTCGTCTGTTTAATTATACCTTTTTTATTTTTTCAGTTTTTCTGTAGGTCTATTTTTCTATTAAAATCAATGACATTTATAAATGTTATAAATGTTTCACGAACGTTTTCTCTTCTTCGTCGAATCATCCTTAGGTGTCAAAAGCAAATGAACAAAAAAGCTGGAAAAGAAAGAGACTTTTAAAAACACGGCGGAGAAACGCGCAAAGAACGTTTTTTCGCATTGTTCCAGGCAGTCGTTTACGATTTAAATTCAGCAACGGTGGATGGCACCACAGAACAAAATCGCATTAAGTTAAGCATTTTAAAATGTGACCACTGGTTTTATATGTGATGTTGTTAATTTTAGGTTGTTGTGTTTCTATGTAGATAGCTCCCAGCATTTAAAAAATTTCATAAATTGATCTCTTAATGTATCATTTTAGTGTTATTTACTAGAATTTGTCTTATATATATATATATATATATATATATATATATATATATATATTGACAATGTAAAAAGGAACACCACAAATATTATTCATGTATTGATTAACGTTTCGTCTTCATTTCAAGACTTCCTCAGAATGATTTTAGGTTGTTGTGTTTCTATGTAGATAGCTTCCAGCATTTAAAAGAATTTATAAATTGATCTCTGAATGTAAAATGTTAGTGTTATTTACTAGAATTTGTCTTATATATATATATATATATTGACAATGTAAAAAGGAACACCACAAATATTATTCATGTATTGATCAACGTTTCGTCTTCATTTCAAGACTTCCTCAGAATGATTTTAGGTTGTTGTGTTTCTATGTAGATAGCTTCCAACATTTAAAAGAATTTATAAATTGATCTCTGAATGTAAAATTTTAGTGTTATTTACTAGAATTTGTCTTATATATATATATATATATATATATATATATATATATATATATATATATATATTGACAATGTAAAAAGGAACACCACAAATATTATTTATGTATTGATCAACGTTTCGTCTTCATTTCAAGACTTCCCCAGAATGATTTGTCTGAAGAAAATAACACACAAAGAACAAAATATTTGAAACAATGATAGTAATAGGAGAAAATCTTAAAAATACAGTTTATGAAAAGATAAATTATAAACTACAAAAAGATAGCAGCAGTGGGAGAATTTGAGTTCAATGTTGAATGTGTGGGGGTAAAATGGTGGCGGTTGGATTTATTAAACCATTAGAGATGAGTAGTGAGTGTTGTAATCCGAAAAAGTTGCTCATGAAAAAATAAGTTATGGGCTCAAAAAGATGGTAGCAATGTGATAAGTTAAATGAACTCTGGAAGGTGTGGAGGCAACCATTGTAGCGGTCGGAGTTATTTAAATCATTAAAGATGGGGCATGCATCATTTTTACTGTAGTTATAAAGTCTGTATCGAAGCAAGAGAACAGGAGGTTTAGCACTTAAAGTCGCACAATGGGATGGTGGAGGTGGGAGGATAGGAGAAGACGAGAACAAGATGTAGCGAGGGGACGGTTATGTATTAATATTCAATATGTATACATATATAAACATACACATGTATACACACTTAAACATATATATATATATATATATATATATATATATATATATATATATATATATATATATATATATATATATATATACTTCATGTATCCACACAAAATATTATAAGGAGATATAATTTTTTATGTATCAGTTTTCAGTATTTACTTCAACAGTGCTCGATACGTAAGTAGAGCTAGGTAGTAAGCAATGAAAATATATATGGCAATCTAGCTACACAGAGGCTCCCGTGTTTCATCCCCGGGGGGAATCGTCAGGCTAAATGCATGGAGTTATTTTTGTAAGGTGTTTTTATATACATGGCTTTCTAGTTAACCAATCAGATTCTTTGTTGTTCCCTCAGCCAATCGTTGGGCTTCCCGCGAACAAAGGCTTTGTTGGTGACGCTCCTATGTCAATCCTATTGTTTGTTAACAATGGAGTTTCCTATATCCTGTTTCCTTTGTGTTGTCAATACAGTAGGCGAATTTATTTTAACACGTGGTTTCTTGTATTTCTATTTTAGGTTTTATATATATATATAAAATGATTATGCACACACACACACACACACACACACACACACACACACATATATATATATATATATATATATATATATATGTGTGTGTGTGTGTGTGTGTGTGTGTGTGTGTGAACAGATGAAATGATAAAATAATCCGACGGTATGAAATTAAAAGGGAATAAGCGGAATACCTATAAATCTCCACGTTTCGCCCAAATGTTATATGGGCTTTGTCAAGAGCGAACGATTGTTCAATACAAGGTGTACTCGGTAAAACCTGTTTATTTTTCTTTCCTTAAACCAAGGCTTGTCACAGATTAAAACTTATCATCAGAGGAATTACATAGATAGATAAGTTGGCAGTGGAAAAGCCAAAATTCAAAATTTGAAAAAGTATAAAGTAATATATTTTTCAAATTTTGAATCTTGGCTTTTCCACTGCCAGCTCATCTATCTATGTAGTTCCCCTGCTGATAAGATTTTAATATTTGACAATCCGTGGCTCATGAAAAAATAAACATGTTTTACCGAGTACACCTTTCATTGAACAATCGAAGTTGAAATAGATTTGTCATTCGTACATATTTATCTCTCTTCTTTCATTTATCTTTATATATATATATATATATATATATATATATATATATATATATATATATATATATATATATACAGGGTGTTTCAAAAGTCTTGGGAACATTACAAATGCATATATCTCATGAACTATTCAAGGTAGAAAAATGAAACTGGTGCCATTTTAAAGCTTGCTTAATCAAGTTTTTGGTCATACTAATGATTTTCGTGTTATCTTTCCAGGTGCAGTAATGGCGTTCTCTAAACAAGACAAGGCATTTTGCGTCTTCCAATTTGCAAAGACTGAATCGTGGACATGTGTTCAGCGTGCATTTCGCAGGAAATTTAAAAAAGAAGCCCCTGAAAGGAAATCCATTGTCAGATGGCATGCTAAATTTGTGAAAGATGGGTGTTTGTGCCCAAGTAAGCGAATAGGTCGCCCTTCAACTTCAGAAGATGCAGTTGAGCAAGTTCGGACAGCCTTTCAGCGGAGCCCCCGTAAATCAGTGAGAAGAGCCAGCAGTGAACTTCAGCTTGCTCCAGCAACTGTCTGGCGTGTCTTAAGGAAACGACTGCAAATGGTACATTACAAGCTCAAGTTGGTCCAAAAGTTGAAGGACACTGATAAGCCACTTCGCCGTGACTTTTGCATTGCAATGCAAGAGAAGTTGGAAGATAACGGCTTTGATGACCGGCTTGTTTTTAGCGATGAGGCGACCTTCCATCTGAATGGCAAAGTTAACAAGCATAACACTCTCATATGGGGTACTGAGAATCCTCATGAACTTCTTGAGCACGAGCGAGATTCACCAAAAGTGAACGTGTTTTGTGCAATTTCCAAGAAATGTGTCTATGGACCGTTCTTCTTTGAAGAGGCAACTATCACTGGTGAATCCTATCTCAACATGCTGGAAGACTGGTTAATGGCTCAGTTGGAACAAGCAGAATCTGATGACTTCATTTTTCAACAAGATGGTGCACCACCACACTGGAGTCTTAGAGTAAGGCAGTTTCTTAACACAAGTCTGCCTGGTAGATGGATTGGGAGATCTGGGCGAGGTGATGACGTTCTCATGCCCTGGCCTCCTAGGTCTCCAGATCTTACCCCGTGTGACTTTTTCCTTTGTAGCTTTGTCAAGCAACAAGTCTATGTGCCGCCCCTTCCAAGAGATATTGACGAACTAAAGGCTCGAGTAACGGCAGTTGTGGGAACCATTGACGTCAAGATGCTGGAACGCGTTTGGCAGGAAATGGACTATCGACTAGATGTCTGCCGTGTGACGAATGGTGCTCATATTGAGCGACTTTGAAGATTCCCCACAAAACTTGATACTTTCCAACGGTACCAATTTCATTTTTCAACTCCTAATAGTTTATGAGTTATTAAAAATCGTTATGTTCCCAAGACTTTTGAAACACCCTGTATATACATATATATACATATACATTTACATATATATATATATATATATACATATATATATATATATATGTATATATATATATATATATATATAAAGATAAATGAAAGAAGAGAGATAAATATTTTATTTATTTATTTATTTTTTTTTTACTTATATTTTTTTCATTTATTAATTTTCCAACGAATGTTAAGTCTGCAATATCTTGGATTTAGTTAGTTTGTCTGGGAATTTAAACTGCCTTTTTTTTAATGACTCAAAGCTTCTTTAGACTATATATATATATATATATATATGAGGATATATATATATATATATATATATATATATATATATATATATATATATATATATATATATATATATATATGACGATAAAATACACGACATATCATTAAATTAAATTCCGTAGAGACTAGATGTGTAAAAAAAAAGGGGCAAAACACAACTAGAACAGGAGCTTTTCTGGTTTCGTTCGGATCAATATCTTCAGTGATTTATCCAAAACGCTAAATGCAGAGCCTTTAATATCCACAAAAAATAAGTAGACTAACACCACAAAATGTTCCCCTCATAACATCACGAGCACAAATAAGATCAACATGACTGAGAAAAATTAACCTTACATAGTTCTCTCAAATAATCACATATCTAGTTCCTTACAAAAGCAATTCAAATCTGACATACAAATAACAATATCCACCTCTAAAACAATTAAGAATTTACTCAACACCAAATCCTGTCTCCAACTTGCCCCTAAGGACACCCCTTCCCTAACCGGTATTTACAAAATAAAATGTCCGCATGTCCGATGATTTATATCAGTGAAAATTACCAGAGATGTTAAATCCCGCATTTACGGACACAAACAAAACCTTCAACACAACAATCCAACTAACGCATAAATACTACACACAAACAGTTTTACATACAATTTTGACTTTAGAAACTACACCCGCCTCAAGAACGAATACTTTCTCCCACGTCGCAAGTGCATCGAAAGCGCTATTATACTCGGATTCTATTCTTGAAGCAAACATCTGGCAGAAACCACACTGAAACAATCCAATATATCACGCCACTAAATAACAGCGATAGTGATTAAGGCAACTTTTCTTTTGTACTACATTTAATCCACATTTCACTTTATTTTCTGATTTCTACTTTTTTCTCTCTGCGCTTTTTTCCATCTTAGCTTCTCTGCCGCACGCGTTTAATCATTCTTTCTTTTTCTAAATAGTTAAACACGTGCCAATAACATCCCGTTGTGCATTCTTCCTGTTCTTTTATTTTGACCGTTATCGAATAAATTTTAAAATCTTCACTTTTTCTGAAGACGTCCGTTTGATACGAACGAAACCGGTGCAATCTCTCATTTGTTTGATGATTTATTCTTTATTTAATTTTTTCCTTTTTTTTTCTTTTAGTGGGGTTACCCCTTAGTTGCCATTGCCCCAGGTCCACTCTGACCTGCTGTGGTAGTACCTGTATTGGCCACCATCTATGGGTCAAATATAACCTACTGACGCTACTAAATCTGGCTGTCTGAACTTATTGACTTCTTGACTAAAAGTGCATTAACCATTGATGTTTAATTGTTTTTTACTTGCAAAACTGAATCATGTACTGCAAAATCCAAAAGTAAAAACAACAATTTCCCTCACCCCCTTGATCTCCTCTCTCCTCCCTTCCCTCTTTTCACTCAACCAAACACTAAATAAATATTTAAACATATAAAGAACTTGAAGCATAAACACCTTCACGAAAATGACCGGATTCAGCATTAAACAACCTGAAAAGGGTTGATATGCCGTTAAACAAGTAACCAAACTAAAAAGCATGAATAAACATTTGTAAGATATAAATAACTTGAAGCATAAAAACTTTTATTTAAATATCAGATTCGGCATTAAATAACGCGAAAAGTCTTACTATACCGCAAAATTAAACAACAAAACAAAACCAAAACGAATCTGATCCTTGAGTGCCTTTAAAATAAAATTAAAATATGCTTCATTTTCATTGAAGAAACAATGGCCTGAAGTAATTTCATTTTTTATTAAAAGAATATCGAATGTAAATTATTGAATCGTGTGATATTCTGATACAAATAAATATGTGTCTTGATGTTTGCTTTGTAATTTTATTTTGTTACATTTGACAGCAATTTTGAAAAGAAATGTCTTTTATTTAACAAAATAATTTAAAGCTATTAAAGTGGAATCGGTACATTGTAAATCAATTAACACCCAAAAAAGAAATGTTAAAACAAAGAATCTTATTTACAATCTACACTCTTTAGTTATTTTAAAGTACAAAAAAATTATCAGCGTTGAACTGGAGAATATTGAACAGACAACCTTGGAACGTTTGCCAGACAATTCTTTTATTGTCATTAATTAAGCTCTGGAGAGTATAAATACAGAGGTTTTCGTGTCGTTGTCAGCAAAGTCGAACTTGCAGTTGCTCGAAGAAGTACACCAACTCCAGCCATGCCTAACTACACCCTCCATTACTTCAATGGCCGCGGCCGTGCCGAGTGCATGCGTATGATGTTCCATATGGCCGGCGTCAAATATATGGACAAGAGATACGAATTCTCCGACTGGGATCGTTGCAGGAATGGTAAATAACTCGTTCAAATTAGTATTCTTCATTCTGTAATGAACACTTAGTTACAATATAACTTTGTTTTTCATTTTGTAGAAGATGAAAATGTAATGATGTATATAGAATAATGACTCACAGTCTAAGAGGATCGATTAAACTCTAAAACTCACTTTTATAACATAGATCTAGCTTTGAGTTCATACATTAGAGCCAGTGCTTATTCTGCTTCTCGTAAAGTCGGTTCTCTCTATCCCACCAAACATTTTCTCACACATGAGGCTATTCTCTATCTCTATAAATCTTCTATCAGACCATGTACGATCAGACCTCGTATTGCGTACTGTTGTCATATTTGGGCTGATGAATCTCTGCCCCATTTAAAGAGTATGGATAAGATGCAGAAATGCATCTGTAATTTGATTGGGCCTACCCGTACTTCGTCTCTGCACCCGCTCTCTCTCTCAAAGATGTGATGCTGCTAGTCTCAGTCTTTTTTATAAATACTATTATGACATGTTTTCTTCAGAATTATGTGATCTATTCCCTGTTATTTTTGTTCCAGCTTTATTGACTCGTTAGTTTAGTGGTCTCCATTAATTCGCCGTTTCGATACCTTATTGTAATACAGCTTCCTATTCCAGTAGCTTGTTTACAAACACTGCAGGATTATAGAACTCTTTTCCTGCTGACTGGTTTGTCTCATACCGATAGCCTTGGTCTTTTCAAGACATAGGCCAGTAGGCGTCTGTTCCTCTCTCTGTATCTATGTATCTATCTATTTATCTACCTATCTATCTATTATTGTGAGATGTTAAATATTGGGCGAGTATAATTTAGTTAGTTGCGAATAACAGGGGATGGGTTTCAGTCAGGACAGCTTTGTGTATCGGATATCAGCTCGACTGTCTGTCTGCTAGAGACGCATGTTCTATATGTCCGGCATCAAATACATTGACTAAAAGTATAAAATCTCTGACTGCATGAATAGAAAAGAACATTTGTACTACTGTTTTATTTAACTATTGTTTCATGTAATATATAAGAAATAGAATATTTGGATTATTCGACCTCTCGTCTTCGGTAAACGTCTACATTGCCGCTGTAAAACAAGATGTGGTATCAGTAACACGCAAAGCGGCGGTTATAGATTTTACCGAAAATTACCTAATAATACTAATGTTCAATTTTATTTATGTAAAAAATAGTTTTACTTAAAGGAAAAAAAAACATCGAAGTAGTCAAACGATAACATTGGGGCCTTAAAATGCAAAAGAGCTGTGTTATGAAATGTTAATTAGACGTTTATAAAATGGCAGTAACAAATATCTCTTCTCGAGTATATATATATATATATATATATATATATATATATATATATATATATATATATATATATATATATTAGCCCAACATATCTGATCCCATAATACGCGACGGTATCCATTAATCGAATCACACATCCCAACAAAGTTTTATTGACAAACCATTTTAATCTTATAATCAGGAGTATATCTCATATTTGTCATTTTATTATGTTTGCATTTACAAACGGCCACACTACGATTTGCTGTATTTTCTTATGTTTACTGCGTATCAGCAATTTCAATTTATTTAAAACAAACATACAACGGTTATAGTCCGTTTAAGAATAAAACAGTGAGGACAGAAGTAGAAATGTCAGAAAAGAAAAGTGACGTCTGTCTTATATTTGTAATTTTATTTCATTGCTATACGAACAAAATGTGGCTTATCAATATCAAGAAAGAGAATTTGTAATTTTCTTTTGTTTTTGAATAAAATCTTACTTAAATCAGATGAATGAAAAGTAAGTCATTCATAGGCCGATTTATTTTAGTAGACATAGTATGTTTCAAACAGTCTTTTAATTGGAAAATTACCTTTTGAAACTCTTTCGTGTAGAATGTAGGGCTATCGAGAACGGCAAGAAACGCGTGGCTGATTCATATCAAGAATACGTACACAATGCATATCTGTATTATTTGTATTAGTTTTATATGAACAGCAGTACTTAAATCCGATAAATGTCAAAAACGGAATCAATTAATTTAATTTAAATATTTTTTCTATTTCAGATTTTCCCTGTAATTACCTGCCCTGTCTCGAGATGGACGGTGGTATGAGGATGCCCGAGACCATGGCCATTTGCAGGTACTTGGCCCGTGAATATAGTAAGTTGATTTTATCTACATCTTCAAATGTTAATGTTTCTATTTTTTAAAGTTAAAATAAAAGTATTATTATTTGATACAATGCTTCATGTATATCTAGAGTTAGAAATTTTATCTATTATTCCTCGAAAAATTGTGAATTATACTAAAAAACAGCTTTTTTATAAATTATCATGTAGCGGTGTAAATGTTAGGAAGCGAATGTATTAATAGTACAGACTTGATTTATATTAGATCAAATAATTATAAGAGATATGTTAACTACTATTCATGTATTCTTGCTAATAAACGGTTTAATAATCGCCAGTGTCCGTAAAGTTATGTGAATGTGTAAATTAAATGGCACAACAGGTGTAAGCTCAATATTATCGGTTTTCATTATCTTAAATAACCCTTCTCTCTGTGAGTAAACATTGTGGTATTATTTATTATATAACGAGCACCTTCTCTGTCTGTCTGTCTGTCTGTCTGTCCGTCCTGGGAAATGTTTGTAAACAGAAGAGGGAGGGGGTTCGAGTAATTAACATTTACTTAATTAAGCTTTTCGAGTCAGCGTTCATAATATTTGTATACATGTAGAATTAGGAAACTATTATTAATTAATTAAATTTACATTAGATAACATTAAATAACATTATTAGATTAGAGAAGAACGAAATTTCACGACGAGGCTGCGATTAGAAGTGTAAACGTGGCAAGAATCTTACTTACATTTATACATTTCAACGGCTTTATATACCCTTAATAAACGTCATTTAGACACTAGACGGGCTTCCTCATTTACATAATACATTCCTTTTAAGCTTCAATTAAATTCAGATTTACAAATTAGGACAGACTTGGTTCTAATTAAATCAACGGAGCATTACAACAATAATATAATAAAATGAAACCAATGCATATGTTGTATCTCAGGTGATTACGCTGTACGATCATTAAAATAGTTGTGGTGTTTATTTTTTATATGAGTAAATAAATATGTACTCGATTTGTAGATTTCTACCCCAAGAGTCCCATGGATATGATGAGGTGTGACTACATCAGTGACTGCTTCTATGAAATCATGCATGATTACATGAGGTATTACCACTGGAAGAACGGACGTTTCAGGGTGAGTCAATTATTAATATTAACATCAAAGTATCATCCTTGTATCTTCGAACATCACTCTATCTCAAATTCTTAATTATCTCTGCCCATATGTATTAGTAAACTAGATATAGCTAAATGATCATCACGGTTGAAAAAATTGTCACATATCAAATTATACAAGTGTTTGTGTGTGTTTAGTATATTAGTCATTTTTAAAATCAGGTTAGAGCTACACACAACGATAATATATATATATATATATATATATATATATAATATAATTTTAATATACACACACATATATATATATATATATGTATATATATATATATATATATATATATATATATATATATATATATATGTGTATATATATATACACAGCACAATTACAATAGATATTGAGCTACAGTTATTTGGCAGTTTACTCATCATCATAGCTGACACATTGAACTGTTTTTATATAATTTAATTTAAAGTATATATATATATATATATATATATGACTGTGTTTCTGTATATATATATATATATATATATATATTTAGTATATTAGTCATTTTTAAAATCAGGTTAGAGCTACACACAACGATAATATATATATATATATATATATATATATATATAATATAATTTTAATATACATATATAAATATATATATATATATATATATGTATATATATATATATATATATATATATATATATATATATATATATATATATATATATATACAGCACAATTACAATAGATATTGAGCTACAGTTATTTGGCAGTTCACTCATCATCATAGCTGACACATTGAACTGTTTTTATATAATTTAATTTAAAGTATATATATATATATATATATATGACTGTTTCTGTATATATATATATATATATATATATATATATATATATATATAAATATATATATACATATATATTAATGCGTGTATGTATAGTTCATCTTCTCAGATAAATAATTACACATATTATTATATTTCATAACCCAATAACTATTATAGAGTTATCGAATTTTTTTAACAAAATACGCATTGATAAGCCGTTTTGTATAAGAAAAATGATATAATGGATTCAATGACAGAATAAAATAAGAAATGAATCTGACTATATTAAATCTCAAATTTCAAGAGCAATGAGTAATACTGAGTGTTTTAACCATCGATTTAAAAAAAAGTCTTCTCCTCAGAAGACAATTACCGCAATGACACTACTGCGATTAAATAAGAAATGCAGCCTTGAAAATATACAAAATAGAAAATAAAATTTTATATAGATTTAATGTTTTGTATATTTTTAAAGCTAAATTTCTTTTTTACTCGCAGTAGTGTCATTGCGGTAATTGTCCTCTGAGGAGAAGCTTTTCTTTGAAAATCCATGGTTTAAGGACTCAGTATTACTCCTTTCTTTTGAACTTTGATATGT